>CM021101.1:474925852-474954906 GCA_007115665.2 Sequoiadendron giganteum | reverse complement strand
GGATTTTCAATGATTCAGGAGCCATTAAGAGCCATTAAGAGACATTATAGTGAAGAGGTTACAAGAGGAGAAGCTGCCGATCAACATGGAAAAGTGTGAATCTATGAAGGGAGAACTAGTTTTCCTTGGATTTGTCATCTCCAAAATCCAAAATCCATGGGAGATGTGAGAAGATTTCATGGACTTGCAAGATTTTATAAAAATTTCATCAAGAAATTTAGTCAAATTTGTGCACCCATCTTGGACCAAGCAATAGCGGCTGTTTTGAGCCAAGAAGGATAAACGGTTACATTTTTCAGTGAGAGGCTGAATGAAGAAAAGAGGAAGTATTCTTCCTATGATTTGTAATTGTATGCTATGGTCCAAGCCATAAAAAAGTGGAGACACTACTTGTTACCTAAATAATTTGTTGTCTATACTAATTATCATGCTTTGAGTTTCTTGAATGCACAAGATAAACTCAATCATAGGAACATGAAGTGGGTGGAGTCTTTACAAGCGTATACATTCACAATAAAGCATAAGAAGGGCCAATAAAATAAGGTGGAAGATTCTCTCAATAGAAGGGCACTTGTAGTGAAAGATATCCAACTCCAAATCATGGGGGTTGATGCATTGAAAGACATGTATCATGAAGATGCAGATTTTAAGGAGGTATACAACATTTGTGATCAGCATTTGAATACTTCTCATGGTGAATACGCTGATTTTCTATTGCAGAATGGTTTTCTCTTCAAACGAAGCTAATTGTGTGTGCCTAAATGCTCAATGAGGGAGAATATTATAAAGGAGAAGCACAGTGGGAGTCTTGGAGGTCATTTTGGCCTTGATAAGACCTTAGAACAAGTGAGGAGGTACTACTATTGGCCAAGGCTGCAAGTGGATGTGAGAAAGTTTGTGGAAGGATGCACAATCTGCCAAAGAGCAAAGGGAACTTCATCAAATTTAGGGCTCTATCAACCACTTCCCATTCCAATAGGCCTTGGGAGAGTGTAATTATGGATTTTGTATTAGAACCCAAAGAGGTTTTCATAGTGTTTTTGTGGTGGTTGATAGGTTTAGTAAGATGGCTCATTTTCTTCCTTGTAAATGCACCAATGATGCATCTAGTATAGAAGGTCTCTTCTTTAAGGAGGCTTTTAGAATACATGTATTTCCCTTAAGCATTGTTTCTGATAGGGATTCTAAGTTCATAGGTCACTTTTGGAGGACCTTGTGGAAGAAACTTGGCACAAACCTGTCCTTTAGCTCTGCATACCATCCAAAAATGGATGGAAAAACTGAAGTGGTGAATAGATCATTGGTAAATTTATTGATATTTCTTACCAAGGAGCATGGACAAGCTTGGGATCCGATTTTACGTCAAGCTGAATTTGCATACAATGACTCCATGAATAGGAGCATTGGTACGAGCCCTTTTGAAGTAGTCTATGGCATGCACCCTAGAGGGGTCTATGAGTTTAGAGATATAGAAGGAGTTGATAGGAGAAGTTCTCAAGGAGAGGAATTTGCTGTAACAATTAGGGATATCCATCAAAAAGTGAAGGAAACTCTACAAAAGAATGTTGAGAAGTACAAAGAAAGAGCAGATTTGAAGAAGAGGGATGTTCAATACAAGGTTGGAGATTTGGTGATGGCTCACTTAAAGAAGGAGATAATTCCAAAGGGAAAGTATACTAAACTCATATATGCCTCTCTTGGTCGAGGCGAGGCTGTTCTTGAAGTTTGGAAGAAGTTTTCAATAAAGAGTTTGCTGATTCATGTGTTTTCTTGAAGAAATTTCTGATCCCATACTTGGTATGGTCTGTGCATGTTGTTTCATGCTCCAAGCCTATAATGGTTGGATAGGTAATTGAATAAGCTTTCTTTTGGCATTGGAGTGATGAGATTCCGTTGAGTATCAAGGGGGATATCTTAATTTTACTCTTGGGTGGTCTGAAAACCCTCAAAATCATGGTTTTGAGTGATTTATGGGTGTTTCTTCCATCCACATGTTGTAGAGTTGCTAAATCTTGGTGGGATGGAAAGTATATGCCTGTACTATTAAGAGGGAGTGAGGTCTAAATCACTATAGCGATAGTTTTTTGTTGAAACCTAAGTGCTAGAGGGTTGTTGAACCTTGTTTTGTCCTAATGTGACATGATCCAAATGCTTTCAAGTTTTGTGGGTAGTCTTAGTTGTGAACCCTAGGTATGTGGGGGCTAATCATTTAAAGAATAATGGAGTTTATGACTCCTTGTAAGAGTATTTGAGAGAAGCGTTGAATTGGATTGTCTTTGCCATCATAGTTGCGTGTTTACCTTCCCTACCACTTTGCATCAGATAGACAAGGTGTGTTAGGATTGTTGAGATGAGTCCTTGACTCTTAATAAGGTCCAATGTGACCATCTATTGTAATTGATCAACTTTGAGGGGCTTTTATATTCATCTTGTAAGGTTTGCAAATCATGTGGAAGGAATTCTCAAAGTTGACAAGGGGTGTCAAGGTAGATAGGATGATGTTTTCTTGAGTAAGTCATGATTTATTAGTTGAATAAGGTCTCATTAGACTATTTGTAATAGTTTAGGTGTTTAAGAGGGTCTAGGAAAATATAAAGAGTCAAAACTTGAAATTGCTAAATTTGTGAGTTGCATAAATGCAACAAATTTGTAATGCAATGGTCATGAGAGGTTTTAAAAGTATTTGTAAGGTAGTTGGGTGTTGGTTTGATGAGGTGAAACCTTTAAAAAGGCATGACAACTCATTTTGTAATGTTGGATTGAAGTTTGAAGCATTAGCAATAAGAATATCTATGTTTTTCATCAAATTTTTGAGTTTTCTTGTCATTTGCAGGCTTGTACGAGCCCATATAGATTCATTGTGCCATGCAAATAATTTTACTTTGTGGCAGTAGGTGTTAAGAATATTTTGGAACAAGTTTGAGGGTGATCCATTGTGATTTGTGCTAAATATCCTTGTTTTCCTGTGACAGGCCGAAGACACACTGTTTGAGGGTTTTGTAACCAAAATCATGATCTAAGGTCCCTTACACTGACTGTACCTACTATAACTAGTGTAATGGGTCCTAGGGAGTTTGAGTAGGTTGTAGTTTGCATGATTAGAGTTGTGGAGAAGGAACTAAGGAGATACACCTATTGTCTTGATGAGTTTCGTGAAGAAAAACACATGAAGATGGAGCCTTGGGTCTAAGGTTTGTAGAAATGAATGAGAGTGTGGATTTTTTTCCAACTTTTGAGCATATTGGGTTAGAATATACATGTTTGAGTTGGTGGCATGGTCTGGGAGTTTGTGCCATTGTGACTTTGAATAAACCCTCCTGACTTGGCATGAAATTGAGGCTTTTGGAGTTTGCTATGTTGGAGGAGTCAATCTGGGCATGGATTGTGGTATTAAAGGTTTGGGGGCATAGAAAATGCAGCCCCAAGGTTTCAAGGGTTTGTGCTAAGTTTAAAGGTATGTATCTTTCTAAATATGGCCTAGGACAACATTGAGGGTCTAATTTCAAGGCATTTGTCCAAAAGACTTGTATCTGGTTAAGAAATATGTTGTATAAATCTAAAATGGGTATCTTAATCCATCTTCTTATTGTCAAGTGTTTTTTAAAGCATGGGAGTTAAAGGCCAAAAATTGAGTTTGTACTATTGCTAGGTTACATGGGTGAAAGTGAGAAGTTAGACTCCCGATTGTTGTCAAGATTTGAGGATTGTTTGGATAATTATAATAGGCCATTTTAATCTTGTTCGATGTCTCTTGAATGCAATTTATCACTTTGAATGAGTTTGAGCCTCCTCTCTGCATCACCCTTCTATTCCCATACCATTACCCTCTCTTATTTCACCTTATGTTCCATTATCCCCTCTTGGTCTTTATATCAACATGATACCTGAGATTTTGTTTCATTTTCAGATGTTGACAAGAGATAGCCCTGGTGATGTTGGTGGTACGATGGACCATGGAGTTGCTGCAACAATAGCTAGTTTTGATCCATTGAGAGAGGTATGGAATAGATTTGTCGATATGACATTATATTTGCTCTTTTATGGTCTATAATAGAAAATTTTCACGATACTTTTATGTAGTTTAATTTATATCTTCATGGTTGCTATAGGTGGTTGCCACTCTAGATCGTGGACGTGGTGATGCTATAAATGTGCATGATGACTATATGTTTGCGGTAAGTGATTATATATTTTCTTATATGCCATTCCACAATTCAATTTCTATGTTTAACATCTTTACTTTTAATTGTATAAGTTGAAGGTCCAGAGTGAAGAGAGGAGGACTAGTGAGCATGTTCGAAAGACAAGAGAAGCAATAGTCACTCCATCTAGCTGAATTTTGAAGGCAACATAGGATCTATTTCCTTCCCCTAGAGGGAAATGATTATGTATTAGTGTTGTTTTTTGTATGCCTAGGTGGCATTTTGGAACATATGTTTTGTACTATCGATATATATGTGATATTTTATGTCCATATGGCTCCTTTGTACTAAGCCTATATGGTTTTTTTGATATATTGTATATAATTTCATCAATATATATCATTGTATAGCCTTTCGGATTTTTGATTAAAGAAACTCTTATTTTTCTACTGCCATTCTTGAATGATATTATCATGTGTATCATGTAAGTTGTATGCTTGAATGTTGTAGGCATGGATTTTGTTTACATCTAATGCTTAATTAATTATTGTCGAATGGTCAATAAGCCCCATCTAAAGTGTATTGTATAAATAAGCTCCATTCGTGGTGGATTGTATTCTTTGGAATGCTTCAATTACTTGTGCCTCACTTATTCACATGTATGCTTCACTTATTCACATGTATACTTCACCTATATTGTGTGTATTCATGTATATGCTTCATTCTTCCAATGCATAGTAGCAAAAATCTTTTGGGGAAAAACTTGACAAACCAAAAGTATAATACTTTGTGAAAAAAACGGGAAAAATTGTACAACAAAAGATAATTTTTAAATTTTTTTTTTTTGAAAGATATTTCCATAGCATATAGAGATATAGAGAGCAAATAAAATAAATATTTTAACTAATGAATTGTAAAAAATGGATTTTTGTAGTTTATATTCATATCATTGATTACATTGCATTGCACATCTTTCAAAGTCAAAGCATTACTTCAATTTGCATAACTAATAAGTAGATGCTGATAGATGATCAAATTTCAATTACAATATAGTTTGTACAAAGTCAACCTAAGCAGTTATGCAATTTTTTCACATTGCACAACTAATAACTAGGAGCAGCTGCCAATTGCATTTTCTTATCATGGCATTCTATGAGACAAAATTTCTTTGAGGTATTTTTTCAAATAATTCCCTACCTTTTCTACGTTACCACATTTTTCATACATGTCTACCAAAGCATCTTCTCAAATAATTCACTGCCTTGTTGCTATGGCTAAAAGCCTAAAACAAGTGATTTTGAACAAGCTATGGATGCTTCAAAAAAATATATCAAAAGCATAATAGTAAGCAATAACATAGACAAGGCAGTGAACTATTTGAAAAAATACATCAAATAAATGTGGTGATGGAATGCCATGACAAGCCATAGAAAATACAGTGAACTAGTTCAAAATATGCCTCAAATAAATTTGGTCTCATGGTGACAAATGCCTATAAAGTCATTTTTACACACTCAACTATTTGCATTTAACAATTTTTTCCCCAAGCGAGAAATCGCCACCACGAGAAAAGGCCTCCAAGATAGAAAAAAATGAGAGAGGTTATTGTATAGGGGCCCAACGTGATCCAATAGACTTGGATAAGAAGTTTTTAAGCATCGCGGTGTCCGAATACGAGCATGTTGAAGTTCACAACCATTTTGCACTTTGGACCCTTAAGGGATAGATCCGGTTGAACGTAGCTCAGAGCGATTTTGCATGTTTGGGTGTGAAAAAAGACCATGCCTAGCATAAAACCTCCTATTTGGACATGTTGGAACAGTTTGTTTGGTCACACGAGCTGCAAAAGGAAAGTTGCACCACTTTGCAACTTTCAACTACTTGCATTTGACAACTTTTTCCCCAAGTGAAAATTTGCCACCACGAGAAAAGGCCTACGAGATAGAAAAAACCAAAAGAGGTTATTGTAGAGGGGCCCAACATGATCTTGTAGGATCAAATGAGAAGTTTTTAATCATCACGGTGTCCAAGTAATAACATGCTAAAGTTCGCAGCCATTTTGCACTTTGGACCCTTAAGGGATCGATCTGGTTGAATGTAGCTCAGAGTGATTCCGCGTGTTTGGGTGTGAAAGAGGACCATGCATAGTGTAAAAATACCTATTTTGATGCGTTGGAATAGTTCATTTGGTCACACAAGCTGAATAACAAAAGTTTCACCACTTTGCAACTTTCAACTACTTGCATTTGACAACTTTTTCCCTAAGTGAAAATTTTCCACCACAAGAAAATGAATCCAAGATAGCGAAAACCGAGAGAGGTTATTGTAGATGGGCCCAACATGATCTTGTAAGATTAGACAAGAAGTTTATAAGCATCATGGTGTCTGAGTAATAGCATGCTGAAGTTTGCAACCATTTTGCATTTTGGACCCTTAAGGGATCGCTCCGGTTGAACGTAGCTCAAAGCGATTTCTTGTGTTTGGGTGTGAAAGAGGACCATGCCTAGCATACAAATACCTATTTGGATGTGTTGGAACAGTTTATTTGGTCACATGAGCTGTAGAATGAAAGTTGCACCACTTTGCAACTTTCAACTACTTGCATTTGACAACTTTTTCTCCAAGTGAAAATACGCCACCACAGGAAAAGGCCTCTGAGATAGTGAAAACCAAGAGAGGTTATTATAGAGGGGTCCAATGTAATCTCATAGGATTAGATAAGAAGTTTCTAAGAATCACAGTGTCCAAGTAATAGCATGTTGAAGTTTGCAACCATTTTGCACTTTGAACCCTTAAGGGATTGATTTGGTTGAATGTAGCTCGAAGTGATTCCGCGTGTTTGGGTGTGAAAGAGGACCATGCCTAGCGTAAAAATACCTATTTGGATGTGTTGGAACAATTCATTTGGTCACACGAGCTGCATAACGAAAGTTGCACAACTTTGCAACTTTCAACTACTTGCATTTGACAACTTTTTTCACAAGTGAAAAATTTCCACCACAGGGAAATGCCTCTGAGATAGAAAAAACTGAGAGAGGTTATTGTATATGGGCCCAACTAAATCTTGTAGGATTAGAAAAGAAGTTTCTAAGCATCATGGTGTCTAAGTAATAACATGCTGAAGTTTGCAGCCATTTTGCACTTTGAACCCTTAAGGGATCGATCCAGTTGAACGTAGCTCAGAGCGATTTCGTGTGTTTGGGTGCGAAAAAAGACCATTCCTAGCATAAATATACCTATTCAAATACGTTGGAATGGTTCATTTGGTCACACGAGCTGCAGAGCGAAAGTTGCACCACTTTACAACTCTCAACTACTTGCATTTGACAACTTTTTCCCTAAGTGAAAATTCGCCACCACAGGAAAATGCCTCCGAGATAGCAAAAAATGAGAGAGGTTATTGTAGAGGGGCATAACATGATATTGTAAGATTAGACGAGAAGTTTCTAAGCATCACAGTGTCCGAGTAATAGCATGCTAAAGTTCACAACCATTTTGCACTTTGGACCCTTAAGGGATCGGTCCGGTTGAACGTAGCTCAGAGCGATTCCGCATGTTTGGCTATGAAAGAGGACTATGCCTAGCATAAACGTACCCACCCAGATGTGTTGGAACAATCCGTTTGGTCACACGAGTTGCAGAATGAAAGTTGCACCACTTTGCAACTTTCAACTACTTGCATTTGACAACTTTTTCCCCGAGTGAAATTCGCCACCACAGGAAAATGCCCCCGAGATAGAAAAAACTGAGAGAGGTTATCGTAGAAGGGCCCAACATGATCCCATAGGCTCAAACTAGAAGTTTCTAAGAATCATGGTGTCTGAATACTAGCATGCTAAAGTTCACAACCATTTTGCACTTTGGACCCTTAAGGGATCGATTTGGTTGAAAGCAACTCAGAGTGATTTCATGTGTTTGGGTGCAAAAGAGGACCATGCCTAACGTAAACGTACCCACCTGGACATGTTGGAACAATCCATTTGGTTACACGAGCTACAGAATGAAAGTTGCACCACTTTGCAACTTTCAACTACTTGCATTTGACAACTTTTTCCCTGAGTGAAAATTCGCCAACACAGGAAAATGCCTCTGAGATAGAAAAAACTGAGAGAGGTTATTGTAGAGGGGCAGAAAATGATCTCGTTAGATTAGATGAAAAGTATTTAAGCATCATGATGTCCAAGTAATAGCATACTGAAGTTTGCAACTATTTTGCACTTTGGACCCTTAAGGGATCAATCTGATTGAATGTAGCTCGGAGCGATTCCGCATGTTTGGGTGCGAAAGAGGACCATGCATAGTGTAAGAGTACCTATTCAGATGCATTGGAACAGTTCATTTGGTCACATGAGCTGCATAATGAAAGTTGCACCACTTTGCAACTTTCAACTACTTGCATTTGACAACTTTTTCTCTGAGTGAAAATTCGCCACCACAAGAAAATGCCTGTGAAATAGAAAAAACCAAGAGAGGTTATTGTAGAGGGGCCCAACATGATCCCATAGGCTTAGACCAGAAGTTTCTAAGCATCATGGTGTCTGAATACAAGCATGGTAAAGTTCACAACCATTTTGCACTTTGGACCCTTAAGGGATCGATCTGGTTGAACGTATCTCAGAGCGATTTCGCGTGTTTGGGTGCGAAAGAGGACCATTCCTAGCGTAAAAATACCCACCCAAACATGTTGGAACAATTTGTTTGGTCACACGAGATGCAAAATAAAAGTTGCACCACTTTGTAACTTTCAACTACTTGCATTTGACAACTTTTTCACCGAGTGAAAATTCACCACCATAGGAATATGCCTCCGAGATAGAAAAAACTGAGAGGTTATTGTAGAGGGGCCAAATGTGATCTCATAGGTTTAGAAAGAGATTTTGTAATCACCATGGTTTACGAGTAATACCCTGCCAAAGATTTTTGCCCTTTTGCACTTTGGAGCCTTCAGGGATTGAGTCGGTTGAAGCTATCTCAAGATTGTGCTCTTTTTTTGATGGAATTAGGTGGGCAGAAGACTTTAATTCATTTTAGTTATATTTTAGTTGGATTTCAAGTGATTTTGTGCATTTTAGAAGCCAATTACTAAGGGCGGTCTGTATACCCTATTTTAAGGGTTTTGAGTGCATTAAAATGCAATATTAAGCCTTCCACCCATTGTATATTACCTTTTGGCTTCTTGTGACTGCCTTTGGTCATCAAGAAGGGAGGCTTTGAGACTTTGTAGGGGCATCCATTTTTTGTCCAAATTTAGTGGTTTGGGTCTGGTATAGGCTTGTATGTGGTTTTTGTCTTGATTGTCCTACCGGGAAGTGCTACAAGTGTCAAGGGTAAAAGAGGCCTAAAGGCTAGAGCGATTAGAAAATGAAATTCTTTACGTGCAAGTTACGGTGTTATGTCTTGGAGTGGTCAATAGAAACATGTTCTGGGGTAACAAATTTGGTCTAAACCTTTGTCTCAGTCTGATTTGCCAAAATCCCATGTCAAGTGGCAAGGTTACCCTATTGTGAGTTTGGTGAATTGATGTCCAAGTGGGCATATTTGAGAGAAGTTGTGTCATCTCTCCTATTTGGTTGATCCACTCCACATCATGGTTCTTGTTTGGAACAACCTCATTAGGTCCCCTTGTGGCATTGTAGATTGGTCCATAGTAGTTGTTTGGTTGAATGTCATACCCTAAGGTATGCTAGAGATGACCTAGGTTGCATTGATTTCTATGAGGCATATGCTGCCCCTACCTTGTCAACCCTATGGATTTGGCAAGCCAGTGAGCTCACTAACTTGCCAATTCGGTAGGATTGACAAAAGGTGAGTTTTGAGGAATTCAATGAATCTGTCTTGGGGATTATGCAAAGTTGATATAATTATCATTGCTTGGATGTTGATAACCTTTGTAGGGTCCTTGTTGAGTTTGATTCTATTTTACAAGGTTGAGTTAATTGAGAGTTGATGTCTTTCTTGGCACATTTGAGAGAAGTTGTGTGTCAATTTGTGTCTTGGGTTACCACCACCTCTGCATCAGTAGGGGCGATAAAATATTTTTTTCTACAATTATATTAGACATTATTTCATTCTTACTCATAAATCCACATGTTTTTACTTGAAGACAACTTTAAATGTAAACCATGAAGCATTACAACTAATTTTAAATGTAATATACACATTTACTTGAGGCATATATTAAGGAATATACACATTTGCATGTATTAATTTCTCATAATTTTTTTATATAAAAAAATACACTAAGTCAATGAAAAATATTACAATAGTGATGGAAGAACATCTTGAAAATATTCCCATTTGTCAATACTTGTATCAATACATGTAGGGAAATAATCCTCCCATTTGCAACATAGATCATGGAATATATTATACTTCAGAAGAAACAAAAGGAGTTGCTGCCCAGTTTTGTTTCTCGATTCCACCTTAGTTGGCCCAGTTATTTACATTCCAAAATGGTTCAAAACATGTACATCCCCTGCTCCCTACGAAACAGATGGGTAGTAGCCTCTCTGTGGCTGTGTAGTATCATAGGAATTTGGTCCACAAAAAACTTGCAAAAGCCTCTCAATCTTAGACATAGACACATAACAATCATTAAAAGAGAAATAACTAAATAATGTTAGTCATACAGCTAATGAGACCTACTATCACCTTCATGCATGCTAGATAAGGATGTCGATTGAAGGTCCTACAATGGTGATGTGCCCCTTCACTACTTTATCATCTCTCGATGACCCTATGTATAAATTTCAAATATATCATTTAGAGGCTTAACATAAAATATGTAGCATATAAGAATCCAATAAATCTAGGAGATGGAAAAGAAAGAGAAGATTGACAACCAGAAAATGCACTAGCAACCGAGGTTTCTTATACCACTGAACACTTGCACCACCAACCGATGTTGTTCTTTTCTTATATACTTTGACAAACTTCAGTATTACCTACAGTCACAATCAGAAAAGGATCAATGACAGTCATAAATGCATATGACATCAAACACTAATGGTGAAAAATCCTTATTGCAAGGTGTTGGTCCAAAAGAGTGATCAATAACATGAATTTACAAATTCCATGTGCATACATACAAATCAATCTAGGGAACCATCTAGGTCTACTCTACTCTTTATTGTGTCAAGTATTGCCTCTTGGTTAGACTCACACACTTTCCACAAGTTCTTGTTTGCAGGTCTTCCCTTATATTTGATCAAATGAACATTGGTGGCGACGACAAGGTTCGAGTAGTGAAGAATTTTCCGATGCGTGTCGAACTCCTCAAACAACAAAACTGCAACATTCTGAACTGGATACCTTCGAAGCCATGTTCCAGTAACAACCATTGAACCTGTAGGATATTCTATGCTTTCTCTATCTATAATTGAGGACTCCAATTTCTATTTTTCCTTGATACAATGGCACAGGTAATAATTTATACCCTGTTCATTGTCTTCATCTGCAATCACCGCATAAATGTGCCCTGCATTGATATGTTCATCTTGTTAGATGTATTTAATGAGCAACATAATAAAACTTGTAAGTAAGATATATTACCTGGTTCTAGTAGGTCTGATACATGATCAAAGTCAATGGATGATTGCATCTCCATGATTTGTAGAGCCGTCAGGAGTTGATAAGTGTCAAGTGGGGTTAGACTTCTTATAGACCATTCATCAACCCACTTTTTTGAATCACAATCATTCCATGATTGAAGTGTACATGCATAACAAAAGCATGCCATCTTCCTTGTATGGATAGTCCATGTACCTGCATTGAAGCTTCTAAAAGAGTTTAGCTCACTTGATCCTGTTAGTGTACAACAATCCTCATATTTCGCAATGTTAGTATCATCTACTAAATGAAAAAATCTATGAACTAAAGAATTACCTTCACTACCTAGACCCATTGCACCATTGCACCACTGGACAATTGATCTTGCATCTATCAAGTTTACATTGTTTGTGTACTTTAACTCTTCTCATGCTAGGGCTCTTTTGATACATGCACCTGCTCCATCATGCTCCCCCTTTCCATACCCGACCTCTGAGAAGTTCCACATATGCTGAACACCACTAAGCATATGCATCCTGCTCAACCAGTAAAAAATTCTGGCGTTCTTGAATTGTGATGTACAATTATCTGACCATATGATATGCTGACTAAATGATATGCCCCTGCTAGCCAGATCAACATAAAACATATGAAAGCAACCTTGCACAAAATCTGTAGAATGTGTGCGACCATCACTGATGTAAAAGTGATACTCCCTCAATACTTTCCTATTTTCCTCTGTACTATCATTTGCATGAATGAATTCTATATGCACAAATATAGCAACTTGCGTGGAGTTGTAGTACTATAATTGCACCTCATTCTGTGGTTGTAGTGTGTAGTTCTTAGCGAAGTCGACAATTGAAATGATATAAAGAAGTGGAAATGTGTCCTTGCATAACTTGAACTATGAGTCCAACCATTGTGCTTTGTGTGTATGCATTGGATAATCATAGACCACTTGATCATGAAAAATGCCCATAAACTGATACACTAGAATCTTATCACTAACCAATTCACACTTCTTTGCTTCTTTCCCATCATCTAGACTGTATGCCACTGTTTTATATTCGTCAAATTCCACAATTTTGTCTCCAATTGTGTGTGTACTAGCCATGTGTTGGAAAATTGGAAAATGTTGCATGCCACCACAATGATCACATGTGCCATCCAAACATGTTTTTTTGTAAAAAATTTAACCATCCTCTCTTTCACATAAAATGGAAGACAAAAATTTCCTTGACGATTTAGGTGGAGGCATTATTTTACATTCCTACAAAACATTGTCAATATGCATATCTACACATATACATTGATAAACATCATAATGGTTAGAAAACTCAATATGAACCCTACAACAACAAGTAGTGCATGTGTGATTTATTTTGACATAAAAAGGATTTAGCATTTCAAAATACCTTTGACATATTTTAATTTCAAGAAACTTCTTTACAAAATCAGAAAAAATTGGGTTTGAGTGGTATCCAAATAATGCATTGGATGTAGCTCATAGTTTTTACTACCAATTCTCCTTCTTACAACATCTCTTTGATTATGAGAGGTCCTTGTGTTATCCTTCCAATAATTCATAATTAAAGATCTCAAGCCTTGAGTAATTCTTGTGTCTTTCCGTGGCACTCTACCCAAAAATGCCTATAACTCATTGCTATTTGGATCCTCCACTCTTTGACGCCTTCCTTTGGCTCTTATTAGAGATGATATACTTATTTTCAAAGACTTACTTGCCTTTGTAAGGTTCACCTTGTTCCTTGTTTGACTTCTTAACACTGTTGTTGTCATCACACGTCATGTGGCACAACTATCCTTTGTGCGTGAGGTGGAACCCACACTCTCATATGCACTCATCAAGTTCTTTACAATGAAATTTTCACTTGAGTCATTCAAAACTCTTAGCCCAAGAGCCTTAATGGTGGGCCTAAATTTGAGTTGCCTCATCCCCTCACTTAGCTTTAGAAAAAAAAAACTCCATATCCTTTGTGCATATCTTTGACACGTACGTTTTGGAATATTATTAGGCATCCATTTCAAAACATTGGAATCAATATCAATAAAAAAATGTAGGTTTTCTATGCAAAAATCTAGGAGGAGTTCTCAAATTTAAATTCGTGTCAATATTGGGAAGGTCAACAATAGTCGTTTGTGGAGTGCCTTCAAATAGAGATGTGTTTGCTGATGTACTTTCAAAACACAATTTTTTGATGGTGTGTCTTCAATTGGAGATGTGATTTCCGATGTACTTGGAAAACCACATGTTGTCAATGTGTCTTCAACTAGAGATATGCATTGAGCTTCACCTATGGTTGATGATGTGCCCCCAACTTTGGTATCCATTCCTATCCTTCCACAAAATTTCCTCATTCGTGCCCTTTGTTTTTCCAATCTGACATCTCTCATAGATTGCACGGGAATTTTTGGCTGTATGGGCTACAATTCCTTTGCTTCACGAGCTACATTTTTTGATTCTCTTCTCCTTGCATTTTTAACTACATGTTCTTGTAGTGTTAGAGGCTCTGGTCATTTCCTCGGCATGACCTTGAATGCTACATGTTCACAAACACACATAGAACAAAAGTAAGTAATGCATTTTATGAAAATATTGATATCGCTGATTACATTGCATTAAATATGAAACACACCAAAGCATTTTATGAAAGAAGGCAATGAGCTGTTTGGAATTATCAAACATGTCTATGCTACACAATATTTTTCATACATGATGGAGTTAGATGTCTATACGGTTAGATATTAGAGTAGGGATTTTGAGTGTGTTTGAAGAGTTGGCAAAGTACCTAGAGGGTGATGCAGTACATATAGGCATCCACAATGAACTTGTTCAATGATTTAGAGGAAGGCTCTTAATAGACATACACACAACTTGATCACTTAACTTACCAAGAAACACCATTTTTGATGCAGATTGGGGTGGAAACCATTCAATACAACAAATCAATGAGAATCAATCAGATTCCAAAGCAAAATCAGATGTTCAACTAAAAATCCCAACTTCTACCAAGCTTTCCTTTGTAGCATAGGTAACCTGGTTCAAGGGCCTTTTCACCAAGATTTTACAAAACACTTGACAAAATCAAGGATGATTAAGATACCCATTTTCAAGTTATAAAACATAGGTAAACCCCAACATCAACTCCTTTGGACCAATATTGACTTCCAATAGACCCACCTTGGAAAAGGCCATTCAATTGGCCTAATTTACAAAGAGAGTACCTTTTAAACACTAAATATTCACTAAAAATACTCAAATATTAGTATTTTATGTGTCATAACCTCCAATTTCCTGATTTGTTTCCAGGTCCAAGATCTCTAGACCCCTAATACACCAAACCCTTAATTTCAAGCAAAATACTTGTGGTGTTAATGAAACTCCTATCTCCCGGACCTGCCAGACCCATACAAAGCACAAAACACACTTAATAGACCCTGCACATGGTGAATAATACATTACATGGATAGTCCTTCCCACATTTTTTCAAAACACCGCTTGAAGCCCTAATTTTCACCATGAAAAGACCCTGCTACAGTCCTAGAACATCATCCCAAACACCCAACCTTGACCCCACAACATTCTAAATAGGTTAGGCATGCATTTTAAAAGTTAGAGGACCCATTACTTAAGTTACAGTAGGCAGAAAAAGTGTAATGGGTCGAATTACATAATGAAACCCTTCAATCCAAGAACACTGTGAAAGTAGGTAGCAACAGTAAAAACAATATAAATTTAGCTATACAAAGAGTTAGGACCTATAAATACATGAAAATGAAAGCTAATTCATTAATCTACAACATCCAACTAGTTTCATATCATCTTAGAGTCCATACAGGTCGTACAACAACAAGGAAAGTGAGAGAAACCAGTAAATTTCTAGAAAATAACGTTCTTCTTGATAAAAAATGGGGTACAAATCAACCAACAACCTCTCATTTGAGGCATTGAAGGTTATTATATGGGTATGTGCAGGATCATGATGGGCCAAAAAGTGGCAATGAGAAAAAATCACGTTTTGAATCAGTTCAAAAACGCGAAAATGGCCGATTTGACTTTTCTAGGTTCAGGTGTCCGTACTTCTACCCAAACCAAAAAACAAAGCTAGTTTCCACAACTTGGATATCCGATCCAAATCGGATATCTGATTTCTAGCAAGTGTATATAAAAAAATAGCTGACTCTAAAACTTCATTTCTCACAGTTTGATGCGGGCGCAAAAGCAAAATCCCAAATCCAATATCCGCTCTAATCCAATATCTGATTTGAAAGGTATGTATTTGTTTTTTTCAATCTTGTAATTGATTTTTCAATAGATTCTCTTAAGTTTAAGTAGGTTTTATTAATTTTTTTTTAAAAATACGGTTTTCTATTGATGTTTTTAAAAAACTAGAGTTTACATTGATTTTTTATTAAAAGTTAATGTTTTGAAATGGATCTTGATTAAAAATTAGTGTTGTTGATGTATTTTTATCAAAAATAAGAGTTTGTTATTGATTTTTGTGAAAAAGTATGGTTTTTGTTGGATTTTTATTAAAAACTAGGGTTTTTTTAAAATAATTTGATTTATATTGTGTAATTTCAATTAGTTTAATTAGTTTTTAACTTTAATCAGATATTATGGCTGCGAATGTAAATCCACAAATGCCAAATGCTCCACCACCTCTGCAGCCACCAATTGAAGACTTAATTGGTGAAAAATTGGGGCAATTGAGGGGCATTTGTGAAATTTATCAGACAATGCCTCGATTGAGAGATATGACAAACACATTGAAAGAAATAATTAAAAATATAGAAACCCTCTCCACCCAACATAATTCATTTCATTCATGGCAAGAAGACATGAGGGAATATTATCGATGCGGATTGTCTTATGATGATGTGAAAGAAATCCAAATAACCAAAGCCCAAATAGCCTCTTTATTCGTTGACCGCCGCACCTGTTTGCCAGTGAATGTTAATAAAACAAAACTTTCCATAAAATGGTGCATGCATAGGGACATTGTAGCTAACTTTTGGGATCATTGGTGTATGGTTTTTGATAAACCACCAAACAATAATTCCAACATATTATTTTACTTTATTAAAAAATTATATGCTGAGTTTGTGTTAGGGCATCATGTCAATTACTTTGACATTAAACCCTTCCAGGGCGTTGGTGGAGGTATGCCCCAGGATAGACCAGGGGCAGTTAGAGTAGTCTCGTGCCCAAATGTTCCCCTTCCTCCCCTTCCTCTGCCACCTCCAATATATCATCCAGAGATTATCCAGGATGCATCCCACAGACTATTTAGGCTATACACTCTTGGAGTGGTCATTTGGTTTTTCATGCTTCTACATTAGCTCAACCACATTTTGGTTATTTTGGTGAAAGCTCGAGCGCTGCTGCATTATCCTCCTCAGGTCCACATATTTGTGTGCCACATACTTTCACTATGTTCCACCAGATATGCTTGGGTCCTCTTGTACAACCCGCTGAGCATCCCTTGGACAGTTCTGATTATGACCTCCATGATGTGGACATTATAGATCAGTCGCAGGGGAGTGGAGCACACCCTACAGAGTCCTCTCCTGCTAGAGAGGGAGATGCTAGAATAGTGACACAGGTAAGATTTAAGTTGTAATTTCATAACTTACATTTGTTTTTAAATTAATATTAATAAGAGATAATATCAAGTACTAATATTTATTTACACGGTCTATTTAACAGTTGATGTCTGAGGAGGAGCTCACATGGGTGAGTGATAGCACCCTTAGGGCCATTTCATTTGGCTTGGACACACACGTAGTATATATTTTCGCAGTCACTCGTTTACATTTTATATTATATACTTGTTTTTCATTTGAATTGTCATTAATGAAGTTATATAATAACTTATATGTTTATCTTGTTTTCCTCCTGTAGGAAATACCTAGTGTGAGTGAGGTACAACCTTGTCCAGACTTACGAGGCACAAATCTAGATAAGGGGAAGGTAATTAGACTCAAATTTGATTGAATTAATATTTTTAAGATCTTATATTGATTATACATACGTTGACATAGAATTGTAGTTTCATATGTACTTGTCAATTTTATTTACAGGCAATTATGAGCTTTACAGATATGTTGACAAGGGACACACCGCCCAAAGGAGTAGTTATTGGAACACCTAAAAGAGTAGGTGTTGAAACATCTCAAAGAGAAGGTGTCGAAACACCTTAAGGAGATAAAGAAAAAGATCAACCTAAAGAGGTACATGTACTTATTTTATTTTGTGTTTGGTAAATCAGTTCTTATTACCAATAATCATATGCTAACTTGGATCAATTTTATGTTTTTGTTCACATATATAGATTGGCATTTAAAAAGTTGATTTGGTATATTCTAGGACTCCTGACCCTTTGAAGAGATGTATATTTCAGGTAGTCAAGATTTCAATTAAAATTCAATGTATATTGATTTTGATGTTAATTATTCGATTTTAAATTATATAGCATAACTAATCTCAATTGTGGTTTGAATTTTTCTTGTGTAGCTACCTTCAGAACCAACGAGTGCTTCAAAGAGGCTCCATTTTGATGATCCACCAGTAGTTTAGGATGAGATAGACATTTTGTCATGTAAATTTTGAATACATATTGAGATGGCATATGCCACATTTTGTAAAACTTTGTTTGAGTTGGCGTCGATGCCATTTTTGTATATGGACATACACTTGATTATTGGATAATTTGATATATAGAAGTTGACAATCGAAATTTAATTTGTTCCTCATGTGCATGATTAAACTCTTTGAAAATTTTATCTTGAGCAATGGTTAAATATCAATGTACAATAGCTTAAAACTAAATGGTTATACTATGTAGTTTATATTTATATCACTGATTACATTGCATTACACATCTTTCAAACTCAAATCATTAATTCACATTGCATAACTAACAACTAGATGTTCATAGATGAAATTTTTTCAATTACAATATAGTTCTTACAAAGTCGACCTGAGCAGCTATGCAATTACTTCACATTGCATAACTAAAAACTATGAGCAGTTGTCAATTGCATTCGTTTGTCATTGAATTCTATGAGACCACATTTCTTTGAAACTTTTTTTCAAATAGTCCACTGCCTTGTCTATGCTACCACATTTTTAATACATGATAGCGATCACATTAAGTTGTAATAAATTAAATGATAGCCTATGGCTATTTAATTTATACTCATTTTATTTAAATGGATGAGACCGACCTTCCTTGATGTTATTTTGTAATTTATTAATTTCAAGAGAGGCCGGCCTCCTTGAAGAGTCACCTTATTTTGTATAAATATGAGGTGATGTTTGTTCATTTCCTCAATCAACTTCATTCAGCATAATTTGCAATCCAAGCAAAATTTTGCACTTGAGCAGCTGCGCTTCATCGTACAGTAGCAGGCCGATTTCAAGGAGAAGCATATTCGATTGTATCTTTGCATCTACGAGAGGTGCTATTATTCATTGTATCAAATTCAGCCATGAGTTGGGCCTGAGTTGTAAGCAAATTTCTTGTTGTGTTTATTGTCTTATGTGTTTCATTTTTTGAGTGCTTTCAGTTGTATTATCTGATCTCAAAGTTGAAGACAGTGAGAGAAATGGTCATATTGTTGTTGACAAAGATTTGACCATGTTGGCTCTTAATTGTCTTCCTTCATCTTGGGAGTCTTACATTTAAGGAATCAACATGAGATCGAAACTTCCCAAGTTTTATTGGTTGAGGGCTCACTATATTCAAGGGGAGTCAAGTTTGGTTGCAAGAGGTATTGGATGAAGCCCTACAAATAAAGACATTCATGTTCTTTCCGCTCAATCCTCGAATAAGGAAGGAAAAGGAGGAAATAAAAGATGCTTCAAGAGGAATGGAGATAAAGGGTCAGATGGTGCTCCTGCATTCAAAAAGAATTGGGACCTCTATCATGTTTACTGGGATACGATTTGCTCAAAGTCTGTCAACTTAGATTTAACATTGGTAGCTCCGCAAACCTATTCAGAATAGAGTGATCTGAAGAGGACATCCCTAAATCTCGAACTCGTACGACCCAATGAACTATTCCAACACATTTGGATGGGTACATTTATGCTAGGTATGGTTCTCTCTTGCACCTAGATACATCGAATCGCTCCGAGCTGATCGGAGCGACGTTTTCCCTTAAGAGTCCAAAGTGCTAAAAGGCAGCAAACTTTGATGGACTATTTCTCGGAAATCATGATGCTTATGGACTCTTCATTTGAGGATATGGGATCATGTTGAGACCATCTACAATAACCACTCTCGGTTTTTGCTATCTCGAAGGCATTTTCTCGTGGTGATGAGTTTTCAGTTGAGGGAAAAGTTGCCAAATGCAAGTAGTGTAAAGTTGCAAAGTGGTGCAACTTTCATTCTCGAATTCGTACGACCCAACAGACTGTTCTAACATGTCTAGATGGGTATGTTTACGCTAGGTATGGTTCTCTCTTGCACCTAGATATGTCGAATCGCTCCGAGCTGCATCAAAGCAACATTTTCCCTTAAGAGTCCAAAGTGCTAAAAGGCAGCAAAATTTGATGGACTATTTCTCAGAAACCGTGATGCTTATAGACTCTTTATCTAAGGATAGGGGATCATGTTGAGACCATCTACAATAACCTCTCTCGGTTTTTGCTATCTCGAAGGCGTTTTCCCGTGGTGATGAGTTTTCAGTTGAGGGAAAAGTTGCTAGATGCAAGCAGTGTAAAGTTGCAATGTGGTGCAACTTTCATTCTTGAACTCGTATGATCCAATGGACTATTCCAACACATCCGGATGGGTACATTTACGCTAGGTATGGTTCTCTCTTGCACCCAGATACGTCGAATCACTCCGAGCTGCATCGGAGCGATGTTTTCCCTTAAGAGTCCAAAGTGCTAAAAGGCAGCAAACTTTGAAGGACTATTTCTCGGAATCCATGATGCTTATAGACTCTTTGTCTAAGGGTATGGGATTGTGTTCAGACCATCTACAATAACCTCTCTCGGTTTTTGCTATCTCGAAGGAATTTTCCCATGGTGATGAGTTTTCAGTTGAGGGAAAAGTTGCCAGATGCAAGCAGTGTAAAGTTGCAAAGTGGTGCAACTTTCATTCTTGATCTCGTACGACCCAATGAACTATTCCAACACATCTAAATGGGTACATTTACGCTAGGTATGGTTCTCTCTTGCACCTAGATACATCGAATCGCTTCGAGCTGCATTGAAGCGACATTTTCCCTTAAGAGTCCAAAGTGCTAAAAGGCAGCAAACCTTGACGGACTATTTCTCAGAAACTATGATGCTTACAGGCTCTTTGTCTGAGGATATGGGATCATGTTGAGACCATCTACAATAACCTCTCTTGGTTTTTTCTATCTCGAAGGCGTTTTCCCATGGTGATGAGTTTTCAGTTGAGGGAAAAGTTGCCAAATGCAAGTAGTGTAAAGTTGGAAAGTGGTGCAACTTTCATTCTCAAACTCGTACAACCCAACGAACTATTCCAACACATTTGGATGGGTATGTTTACGCTAGGTATGGTTCTCTCTTGCACCCAGATACGTCAAATCACTCCGAGCTACATCAGAGCGACGTTTTCCCTTAAGAGTCCAAAGTGCTGAAAAGCAACAAACTTTGACGGACTATTTCTCGGAAACTGTGATGCTTACAGACTCTTCTTCTAAGGATATGGGATTGCACCGAGACCATGTACAATAACCTCTCTCGGTTTTTCCTATTTCGAAGGATTTTTCCCATGGTGATGAGTTTTCAGTTGAGGGAAAAGTTGCCAAATGCAAGCAATGTAAAATTGCAAAGTGGTGCAACTTTCATTCTTGAACTCGTACGACCCAACAAACTGTTCCAACACATTTGTATGGGTACGTTTATGCTAGGTATGGTTCTCTCTTACACCCAGATACGTCGAATCGCTCTGAGCTACATCAAAGCAATGTTTTCCCTTAAGAGTCCAAAGTGCTAAAAGGCAGCAAACTTTGATGGACTATTTCTTGGAAACCATGATGCTTAATGACTCTTCATTTGAGGATATGGGATTGTGTTGAGACCATCTACAATGACCTCTCTCAGTTTTTTCTATCTCGAAGGCGTTTTCCCATGGTGATGAGTTTTCAGTTGAGGGAAAAGTTGCCAAATGCAAGCAGTGTAAAGTTGCAAAGTGGTGCAACTTTCATTCTCAAACTCGTACGACCCAATAGACTATTCCAACACATCTGGATGGGTATGTTTACGCTAGGTATGGTTCTCTCTTGCACCTAGATACGTCGAATCGCTTCGAGCTGCATCAGAGCAGTGTTTTCCCTTAAGAGTCCAAAGTGCTAATGTCAATGAAATGTGGGGGCAGAAATATTTAAGGTTGGATCAAGATTCTACAAGTCCTAGCTCTTGCCCAATCAACTTGAATCAATTACATGGAAAATGAAATTCACAATGAAATTTTTACTTTTTTGTTTTTCGAAAAAGTGGCAAGCCACTGTAATTTGTTATATATAAATAGGAGATATTACAAAACCTGGTTCAAATGAGCATACCAATAGGAAAGAACCAAGAAGAAAACCTTCGGTTGTAGCTCGATTAAGTAAAATGGAAGACATTTGAACCGTATTTCAAAAAACATCACTGGATATAGATTATGCCTATACACAGTTATGACCTTTTTACATTGTTTCACATTTCAAAATTTAATTTTTACAAAATTTGCCTATTTGAGGCATTCAAGGCACAATCTTCCACAAGAGTAGTATGTTGTTGTTTTCGAGTGACAAGCACCTGTACAAACCATCAAGGTAGCAGTTAAACTACATACAATAGAAAATATGCTTAGAATAACCAACCAATATTATTGTAATTTGTCACATACCTCTCTGAAAGGATCAGAGTTGCCTATTGTTGCAACATGTCCATGAGCAATCATGGGAATATCGCAAAATTCATCAAATGATAAATCTATATTGTAACAACAAAAAATATGCTTAGACTAACAAATCCATATTAATCTAAACATACTGAATGATGATGAATTGGTAATGCAAACTATAAAAGATGCTTTGAATAACCAATCTATATTTAAGTAATACATTGCATACCTCTTTGAAAGGACCAGAGTTGGCTATTGTTGTAGCAAGTCCATGATCAAGCGTGCCAAGAATATCAAAAAATTTGTCAAATGATATATCTATATTGTCACAACAAAAAAGAGGCTTAAACATTGTACTTTCCATTTTTGAATATGCTATTCAAGTGTGCCTGAAGGGTCATCTCTTTGCTTAAGAGTATCCAATATTGCTTCATGATCAGCATTACTAAGTGTCCATAGTTGTTTTGTCTTTGGTTTGGCATGATGCTTCAACAACTTAACATTTGTTGCTATAACAAGGTGTGAATACATGAGAATGGTTTTGTGTTTCTCGTAGTCTTCAAATGCAGGTATGCCATTCTTTCTAATCATGTATGTTCACAACCAAGTTCCTACAACCACAATTGAACCTGTAGGATACACGAACCCATCATCATCTTCCATTGATTGTGTTATCTTGTGCTTTACCTGCACACATCAAGCCAACCAATATTATGATCTCTCTTCATTCCCCTGCAGTGCAACAACTGCAAAAACATGTCCTGGATGTAGTAGATCTGAAAGCCGGTCGTAATCGAGTGAACTTTCCATTGTGTAATTTGTCCTGGATATAGTTTGAGATAATGGAGTTAGATACTATGGAACCCATGTATCCACCCACTCACTTGACTTGCATTGATCCCACTCACACTGAATACAACTTTGACAAAAACAAGCCAACTGTCGTGTCCAAATGGTCCATGTGCTTGCATCTGAGCTTCAAAACGAATGCATATTTGAAGAATCTTTGATTATATTACAATCCAATCTGCCTCCCATTGTACCCTCCTCAACCAACCAAAAGAATCTGTGCACTGTTGAATCAAGTGTCCCTTCCTGTGACAATGTTGAACTACACCAATCAACAACAGAATGTGCATCACTGAATTTTGATCCTGAAATCTTCCATTTGTCCTTAACTAGAGCTCTTTTTACACATGCACCTGCTCCATCATGCTCCCCTTTCCCATGCCCAACTTCAAAAAAACTCATAATATTAGGTACACCCCTTTCTACATGCATTCTAGTAAACCAATAAAACATACGAGCATTCTTGAATTGACCTGTACAGTTATCTGACCAAATGAGATGGCGGCCCAGTGCTATATCATGCTCCTGCAAGAACTCAAAAAACTTCTCGAAACAATGTTGGACATACTCGGATGAGTGAGATCTATCATCACTCATATAAAAATGATACTCTCTGATTATATTTTGATCCTCCTCTGTACTATCAGGTGCATGTCTAAACGTTATGTGGACAAAAATAGCAATCTGAATGGAATTGTAATACTGAGATTGTACCTCGTTTTGTGGTTACAATGTGTAGTTTTCAGCAAAATCAACCACTGATATAATAGTGCCAATCGGAAAAGATTCCTTACATATCCTAAATTGTTGATCCAACCATTGAGACCTATGACTATGCCTTGCATATTTGTAGAAAAGATTGTCCTTAAAATCTGAAATAAAATCAGCAACACTACATTCTTTTGTAACCAACTCGCATCTAGAACCTTCACCTCCACTCTGCAAAGTATATTTGACTATCTCATATCTCTTTTTCTCAACAAGATTCTTTCCAAATTCATGTTTGGAACCCTCATGAAAAAATTGAACAAACTTTGACAAGCCACCACATTGTGAGCACTTCGCATTTAAACAATCATTTCTATAGAAAAAGGAACCATCATCCCTAGAACATAAAAATAGATCTATCAAGTCCCTTGATGATTTCGGAAGATGCATTGCACCACACTCTTGCAACATTTCATTAGTATGCAAAGTAGAATGGATATAGCATAATAGTTCATGGTACATTGAAAACTCCACATGGTATTTGCAACAACAAGTATTATGAATCTTAAGAGGCACACAATAAAATGGCTTCAAACCTTCAAAAGTTCTTTGCGAGATTTCCATATTTGGATGTGTTTGATTAAATTTGTTGAACAACATTGTTTGGCTTGATTCCAAGAAATGTTTAGGATGCGGTGTATGGTCTCGACTGCCAATTCTTAACTTTAAAACATCCTTTGCATTGGGTGATACTCTAGAGTTATCATGTCAAAATTGCTGAATTACCTGCTTTACATTATCGGTTAGCTTCTTATCAACACGTGTAAGCCTTCTGGCAAAAGCCCATGTATCAAACTGAAGAGGATCATCTATTCTTTCTCTTCTTGCAAGTGCTCTATCCAAAGTTTTATGATTTAAGTCAAAATCAATACAAGTTTGTCTCATAAAGCGAGCCTTTTTCAATTGATGGCTTACTAGGGTGGTGGTAATGTCTCTCCTAGCAGCTCTCTTATTTTTTTCCTTGTTATTTTTTCCAATAGAATTGAGAGCATTAAAAAGATTTTTGACAATAATAGAGTTTTTTTCGTTCCTCTTGTTCAGACGAATCTTCAATTTGGCTAGCAAAGGTCTCATCTTTTGCATCTTTAGCAATTGTACAAAAAGTTGGCATTGCTCGATCAATGTCTTATCGCTAAAATATTGGTTGAAAATTATTCTATCCCACAATCGAATAGTTCATGTTGACCTCTTGCCTTAAAAATTGTTTATAATGTTATCATCAATTTCAACTAACCATTTAGGGGTCCTTGAAGGTCTTTAATTTGGAATATATCTTTCTTCCACACAAGGTTCTTCATTTCTCGTGTAATCTGGTGAAACATAATTTACACTTGCTTCAATATTATGTTCAACATCTTCATTTCCAATATTTTCACCTTGCACATTTTCAATATCAATTTGAACAATTTCATTCCCAATTTCAATATCATGTTCAACATCTTCAATTCCAACATTTTCATTATCAATTTCAATATTTTCATTCCCAATTTCAATATCATGTTCAACATCTTCAATTCCAACATTTTCATTATCAATTTCAATATTTTCATTCCCAATTTCAATATCATGTTCAACATCTTCAATTCCAACATTTTCATTATCAATTTCAAAATTTTCATTCCCAATTTCAAAATCATGTTCAACATCTTCAATTCCAACATTTTCACCTTGAAAATTTTCATTCCCAATTTCAATATCATGTTCTACATTTTCACCTTGAACATATTCAATTTCCTCTTCACTTGAAAGACCATAGGGCTCAGGTTCACCAATATTTAACATACCTTGTCTTTTCTTTCTATGACCTTCTCTATCTCTTTGTCTATATCCTTCAATTTGTTCTTTTATCAGCTTTTTCTTACGCTTTTACTTCTAACGACTGCTGCTCCCCATTATACCAAATAAAAGATGCTAAAAAATCATTATGTATGAAAAATTTGAGTACAAGAATCTTCAAAATTTTTATCTTTGTCTCTTCCTGTTTGAAACTGCGCGTTTGTCGCTTGCAAAGTACTGCAAACAGAATGCAGGGTCCATTGGAATGCACAAAAATGGCCCACATGGGGTTTTTCTATGGCCCACAAATCAGATATCTGATTTGTAAAACATGCTCTACAACGGTAAGATTTCGCCTCTGCACAATGGAGTTTCACAAATCGGATATCCGATTTGTACACACATAGACCAAAGGGAAAGGGAGAGTGGGAGAGGGAGAGAGAGAGGGGGAGAGGGAGAGGGAGAGGGAGAGGGAGAGGGAGAGGGAGAGTGGGAGGGAGATAGGGATAGGGATAGGGAGAGGGAGAGTGGGATAGGGATAGGGAGAGGGAGAGTGGGAGAGGGAGAGAGGGAGGGGGAGAGGGAGAGAGAGAGGGAGAGAGTCCTTACATATCCTGAATTGTTGATCCAACCATTGAGACCTATGACTATGCATTGCATATTTGTAGAAAAGATTGTCCTTAAAATCTGAAATAAAATTAATAACACTGCATTCTTTTGTAACCAACTTGCATCTAGAACCTTCACCTCCACTTTGCAAAGTATATTTGACTATCTCATATCTCTTTTTCTCAACAAGATTCTTTCCAAATTCATGTTTGGAACCCTCATGAAAAAATTGAACAAACTTTGACAAGCCACCACATTGTGAGAACTTTGCATTTAAACAATCATTTCTATAGAAAAAGCAACCATCATCCCTAGAACATAAAAATAGACCTAGCAAGTCCGTTGATGATTTCAGAAGATGCATTGCACCACACTCCTGCAAGATTTCACTAGTATGCAAAGTAGAATGGATATAGCATAATAGTTCATGGTACATTGAAAACTCCACATGGTATTTGCAACAACAAGTATTACGAATCTTAAGAGGTACACAAAAAAATGGCTTCAAACCTTCAAAAGTTCTTTGCGAGATTTCCATATTTGGATGTGTTTGATTAAATTTGTTGAACAACATTGTTTGGCTTGATTCCAAGAAAATTTTAGGATGCGGTGTACGGTCTCGATTGCCAATTCTTAACTTTAAAACATCCTTTGCATTGGGTGATACTCGAGTTATCATGTCAAAATTGCTGAATTACCTGCTTTACATTATCGGTTAGCTTCTTATCAACATGTGTAAGCCTTCCGACAAAAGCCCATGTATCAAACTAAAGAGGATCATCTATTCTTTCTCTTCTTGCAAGTGCTCTATCCAAAGTTTTATGATTTAAGTCAAAATCAATACAAGTTTGTCTCATAAAGCGAGCCTTTTTCAATTGATGGATTACTAGGGCGGTGGTAATGACTCTCCGAGCAGCTCTCTTATCTTTTTCCTTATTATTTTTTCCAATAGACTTGAGAGCATTAAAAGGATTTTTGACAATAATAGAATTTTTTTCGGTCCTCTTGTTCAAATGAATCTTCAATTTGGCTAGCAAAGGTCTCATCTTTTGCATCTTTAGCAATTGTACAAAAAGTTGGCATTGCTCGGCCAATGTCTTATCACTAAAATATTGGTTGAAAAGTATTCTAGCCCACAATCGAATAGTTCGTGTTGACCTCTTGCCTTCAAAATTGTTTATAATGTTATCATCAATTTCAACTAACCATTTAGGGGTCCTTGAAGGTCTTGAATTTGGAATATATCTTTCTTCCACACAAGGTTCTTCATTTCTCATTTAATTTGGTGAAACATAATTTACACTTGCTTCAATATTATGTTCAACATCTTCATTTCCAACATTTTCACCTTGAACATTTTCAATATCAATTTGAGCAATTTCATTCCCAATTTCAATATCATGTTCAACATCTTCAATTCCAACATTTTCACCTTGAAAATTTTCAATATCAATTCGAACATTTTCATTCCCAATTTCAATATCATGTTCTACATTTTCACCTTGAACATATTCAATTTCCTCTTGACTTGAAAGACCATAGGGCTTAGGTTCACCAATATTTAACATACCTTGTCTTTTCTTTCTATGACCTTCTCTATCTCTTTGTCTATGTCCTTCAATTTGTTCTTTTGTCAGCTTTCTCTTACACTTTTGCTTCCGATGACTGCTGCTCCCCATTATACCAAATAAAAGATGCTAAAAAATAATTATGTATGACAAATTTGAGTACAAGAATCTTCAAAAATTTATCTTTGTCTCTTCCTGTTTGAAACTGTGCATTTGTCACCTGCAAAGTGCTGCAAATAGAATGCAGGGTCCATTGGAATGCACAAAAATGGCCCACATGGGGTTTTTCTATGGCCCACAAATCGGATATCTGATTTGTAAAACATGTTCTGCAACGGTAAGATTTCACCTCTGCATAATCGAGTTTCATAAATCGGATATCCGATTTGTACAAACATAGGCCAAAGGGAGAGGGAGAGTGGGAGAGGGAGAGAGAGAGGGGGAGAGGGAGAGGGAGAGGGAGAGGGAGAGAGAGGGAGAGGGAGAGGGAGAGTGGGAGGGAGACAGGATAGGATAGGAGAGGGAGAGTGGGAGAGGGATAGGAGAGGATAAGGGAGAGAGTGGGAGAGGGGCAGAGGGAGAGGGAGAGAGAGGGAGAGAGGGAGATGGAGATAAAGGGAGGGAGAGTCGGAGGGAGAGTGGGAGAGGGAGAGAGGGAGAGGGAGAGAGAGTGAGATAGTGAGAGAGAGATATGGAGAGGGAGAGGGAGAGGGAGAGATAGAAGGAGAGGGAGTGAGAAGGAGAGGGGAGAGTGAGAGAGTGAGAGGGAGAGTGAGATGGAGAGGGAGAAAGGGTGAGTGGGAGTGTGAGAGAGTGAGAGAGTGAGGGAGAGTGCGAGAGTGGGAGATTGAGAGAGAGAGAGTGAGAGTGGGAGGGAGAGATAGAGGGAGGGAGAGAGG
>CM021101.1:474896941-474925752 GCA_007115665.2 Sequoiadendron giganteum | reverse complement strand
AAAATGTCTTTACAACACCTTCAATATTCTTTAGACTTGAAACCTGCACATTTAAAGAGAGAAGAAAGGTTGTGCCATTTAGGGGCTTTCCTTGGTCAAATCTTGTGTTATTGTTTCCACTTCCATAATGGCAATGTTAGTGATAGAAAGATAAATGATAGGAAGGAATGATGAATCCACAAAATTTTGCAACTCACCACCCTTTAGTAGCTTCCTTGAAGTACCAAATTCATACACATCTCCTCAAGGCTTGAATCGTGCTTGCTTCATTGCATTGAATGGCTTGAATTGCTTGGAGACTTACACGAATTAGTGTTCCCAAACAATATGAAAACATAAACATGAACAAACTCACATAAATTTTCACATGATGTTTGGATCTTGAATTGCTGCAATAAATCTCTAATGGTTTCTCTTGACTTGATGGATAATTCTCTTGATCATGTAAGTTCTCCAATAGTTTTCGTGTTCTTCCTTGTTAATTTTCAAATGACGCAATATATGTTATTATTCTAATTTCTCCAAAAATAAATTCTGATAGTCGACTTTAGATATTTGAATTTCTAATAATAAAATGTCAACACCGACATATTTGAATTTGTATCCAAAATAGGGGGACATAGGTGCCCTATGTGCTAGTGTCCCAAGCCTTATTTTTGAAACTTAAGGAGTCAAGGGAAAAGTATTAAATGAGAGCATTTGATTTATGCTTGCAAATTATCGGTAAATTTTTAATATAAGTTGTGTAATGCATAATTTGGGAAATTAAGTACTCAATTAGGTCCAATAACTTAAAGGGGAGAAAAACATAGTTTGAAATTGTCAAGGGTGACAATTTACGATTATATATTTAGCCTCCACTTTAGTGAGTATGAACTTATGCTCAAACTCACACTAAAGTAGAAAAATATATGTCAAGAGGGTTTTGATTGTACACATGTTGAAGAGATACGATGACTAAGGATCAAGGGGGAGTGTGCAAGCCCCCATGATCCAAGATCTTTTGGCAAGACAACATAAGAAAAAAGGAACATGCACATGCATGCAATGAAGCAAGACAACATACACAATATCAAAATCAAAAATAAAAAGGAGGGTATGGATAATCATGGGTTAGCAAGCTACATTATGCTAGGATCCACACGAAAGATGTTCATGACTCATAGACTAGAAAAGTTTGATATTTTTTAGGTGAATCACAAATAGAAGGCAATACAAACTAGTGAAGTATGATATTCACTAGGTGAGCCCCCAAGACAAAGTAGCCAAAAATGAGGAACGCACAAGGTCTAGTGAAGTCTGATATTCACTCGGTGTGTACCCATAACCATACCAGAATTATACGAGCCCTAATAATTTTGATAAGGTGCTACAAAAAATGATCGAAATTCTATACCAACACAACACTAAGCTCAACGTGTGTGAAAAAAGTAAAGCAACAAAGTGTCAATTTCAATGCATCAATAATTCCAATGCATGTGAATAAAGTGAATCAAATAATTCCAATGAATTCCTCCACCTTAAAGAAATTGCAAAACACCATGCTATGAGAAATATCTTTAAGGTAGAAAATGATAAATGCCATGTGATAAAAGGCCATAAGATGTTATTTGGGAATCCTTATGCTAATGATATGTTACCAAATAAAATAATTCATGATAAGGGATTTCCCCCAGATGCAATGCAACAAAAAAAATAAAGGATGAACGCATAAGGGATCCACAGATCCGGCATTAGTATACGTCTTTTCTGTAGTGATATAATAGACCTCAAAATTGACATTATTCCCCAAATACTTGTGGAATAAAAAACACAATGGATAAATGGAACATAGAGAGAAAATAAAATTTTGGGTCAAAATGGAAGAGACAATTGTCATGATGGATTACACCCAGATGTTAAGCTTGGAGGCTCAGCAATCCCGTGAAACATGGAAACATCTTCGAGCCTATGGGTTTCTCATGATGAGGATGAATCTCCATATTATGGGCTAGTTCCCCTTCAAATCTCCTTGAAACTAAAGGATTTTTGTGGGAAAAAGGAAGAAGGATAACTGATGAAAGGGAAAAGCTAATTCTAGGAGGTGATGTACCAAAATGTAATTAACCTATAGAAATTTGATTCACAACTACTTCTCAAAGGATTTGTTTACTCAATTCAATTTGGGAAATCCAATCACATAAATATTTCATAAAAAGACTTTGATAAACCTATATTTATTGAAGGAAAATAAGATTTTCACAACTTGGAAGATAAGACAAACCACTAGCACAACCTATGACTTGTGATTATTAAATGTGTTTGTATACATGCAACCATGAATAAGATATAAATTTAAAGGTTTCCTACTAAAACACATCAAATATTCATCAAAATAATCCACAAGAGATACAACACCTAAAAATAAGAAATTAAACACTTGATACTATTGAATAATGGAAGGAAACTCTGCAAACATTGATAAAAAAAATAGCTAAAACAAATGTTGTTGTATATAAAATAACAAAATATTTAATTTACAAATCTCTAAGTCTCTCTGGAACATGCAAGAGAAGACCAAAAGTAAGAACTAAGGATAAAGCATAAGCTTTCCCTCCTATAATATAAAATGAGTCTCAAATTCCAAGGTGAGTCAACTACACTCAAAATATCTCTCTCACAAGAAAAATAGAAAATCCATAAAAAAGGGAGCCCATAACTGCTCCAATTTGAGATAATTTAGCTCCAAACTCCCCCTCTCAAGTTTTATGACCAAAAAGAACTCCAAAATCATCTGAATTTGACTTAAAGTCAACAATAGAACTCTAAATACACTGATAACACTTCAATTTGACTAATCATGACTCATCTCCTTTGCATATTTAAAGGGAACCTATTAGTTTATTTTAACAAGCAATAAGGTAACTCTAACATTTATTTACCTTAATAAGTGTTAAAATAAACTAATGTCACAATTATTCTGATAGCTACTAAGGTAACTAATTGATGATTACCTTAATAAGTGCTAAAACAAACTAATACACGACTTGTGAGTATGTGAAGAAGGAAAATTTGTTGGGCACCAAAGTTTGATGAAAGAGCCATCTCTACTAGGAAAATGTGAAGACAAAGTATTGACCAAGGTATTAGCATATAGTTGTATTTATGAAAATAAAGGTGACAAAAACACCCTTCTTGGTTGGCCAATATTTTAGGGATTCATTTTGCAAAATCGACAAAAGGGTTAACCCTACCCACAGGCTCATTTTGCATTCATTTTTCTTTGTTGCCATGCCTTTGATGTTGCCACTCTACTGCCAAGGGTTTGAAGGTTTTGTGTATTTTCATTCTACTACTTTGGGACAGTGTGTCGGTAAGCTCTCTTGCATGAAAATACTGAGATTCTTTCATTTTCCTGGGAAGAAACAATTACAAGTGCTCTAGTTTGTGCAAATAGATTGATGAAATTTGTGTTTCTTGTGGAATTTTTTGTTTGTCTCGGAATTTTATCTATTCATGATAAGCTCTTTTCTGGGATTTGATTCAAGTTCGCTATTATATTCATATTCTAGATTTCAAACCTTTTTCATTGCCTCAAACCCATCCATTTCTAGAATTTGAACATTCATGAAGTAAGAATCAAAATTATGAGGTGTCTGAAGCTTTTCCAATGTAGCCTTTCCACATTTGCTCCATATCTCTTTAGGGAACTCTCAACAACTTTACGACTAACCATGTTATAGTCTTCTACCAAAATCTTTTTATTAGAAAGAAGACCTTTCAAATAAGGAATCGATGACTTTCTATTTCCTTCCCCTGCTAATGCCTACTGAAGGCATGCCACAACCATACTAGCTCTAAGGGGTTTCATAATTATTGTCTCTCAAAACCCAACTGCCTTGGCCTCCTTTGATTCTTCAAAATTTATTGAGGTTATTGTAAGTATCATCTTTGGGAACTTTATAATTGCTAATTGTTGACCATGGGAGGTGAGCCTTCTGAGCAAACTTGCAAACCATCTTATGTCTATGCATTAGATCTCCAAAATTAAGTTCACTATCAAGTCCATTTTGTGTACTATATTTCCATACATCTTGATTGGGTTTGATGCATCGGTAATATCAAACACATACACCTTAATGATATTATTTCTTGCAAGTTTTACTAGTAAAGATATCATCAATTTCTCTACATCAAAAGATCCACCTAAGTACCCTTCTATTGCTTCAATGTAGTACATAATGCATTCCCTTTGAAGTGTTGATTGTCCCTTTCCTTAACGGATTGTTCTTCCATTGTTTCATACAATCCTGAATGGTTGTCATCATGTTGCTTAGTACTGTCTCTTGATGACAATGTGTATCTAAGAAGCAACCTTTGTATTGAATGTCATAGCAATCTTACTCTGCCCACTACAAGATAGCTTTGTAGATGGTGAAAGTTACTACTTCTAGTGCTATTTAAATGCTCTTCAAGCTCTATTTTTGGAATAAATTCATGGCATTGACTATCCTTTATCCTTTTATCTTGCATTTTATAATTCTTATGCTCTTCACAGTCAACTTAAAATCTAGATGGGTTGACTGTCATTACTACTATCACAATGGACATGACTGAGTTGTATTTTCATGATATCCTCATTGATTGTCATCAGGTCTATCCTTCACCTGATTCATGGTGATTCTCAATCATCTTGGTCAAAATGACTTTCTATTGATACAATTGGATAGTCATCAACAAATCAAACAAGCTCAGATTTTGATATCTAGGTTTTCATATTCACCTCCCTTGGTTCTCATTACAGTAATTCTCATAAGTCTATGTGCAAGAAGGTTCCTCTTCTCCTTAACAACAACTTCATTATGATGTGGATACCACAGAAACTTTTCTTGATGGAAACTAACTAAATCCTTATTGCTTAATTTTGGCTTCATTGACCTTGTACTGCTCTTTAAAATCTGAATAATATTTTGTGAACAACTGAATACTCATGTAACCTCTTATAAGCTTCTTTTATAAGCTCAATACTATTCTCTCAACTATGATATTATTATAGGATTTTATGAAGTAGCCACTTCCATAGTGAACTATGTTGTATTACAAAAATGACCTATTTAGCTTGACTGCCTTCTTTCAAGATTATGCTTTGATCCTCTATTGACTACCTTTTTTTATCATTGTCTTCTCAAACTGTGACTCCACAATGCTGCTCTTTACTCAAAATAATGTGATTTTCCTCTTGAAATGAATGTTAGTTATATTTTCAATAACCTTACTACTACTCTCTCTTGAACATTCGCAGCCTCTTCAAACCTTGAACAATCCATTAAAAGATGTGAACTATGGTTTCCTTGTTGATTTGTATGAAAATATTATACCTATACCTACACAATCAACAAAATGTTAATAAAACTAAGAAACCCAAAGCTTCTCATGATGATTAGATGATCTTGACTTTTCTCGGATCTTCTTGATAACTGTGTTTTGATCTTGAGGCACCTTTGAATCTCTGATTTGATGTTTTAATAAGGGATAGGTTATATATCAGCTGGTTTGATATAAGAGAAATGGAATCCTGAGCTCTAACATCACTTTCTTTGCCCCTTGCAAACACCTTGGAGCTATCAACAAAGGAATTAAAGATGCAACTGATCAAAAATGGGGTTCGTCTTTAAGGCAATGATGGATACCTTTTCTCTTACATGTGTTTTTTTCTTTCAAATGTACAATTTATCTTTTATTGTATACACTCAATTACTCCCACAACTTGTGTGGGAAACTTATAAACATATATCTTGTAATGAATTTAAACATATACTTTATGTAAAAATTTGTGTACTATTCCTCTTTTTTGTAAAGCAATAGCATAATGAAAACTGAAAATTCATTTCATGGCACTGATTGTATGATTATGAGTAACCTTAGTAGAATCATTTTTGTACCTTTCTCCTTCTTCAAAGTAGAAAACAATGAGTGTTGTCCTACCCTAACCTGATTGGGCTTAAAATCATAATTAGGTAACATTATTGGTGACCTTTGTTATATGTTTTCCTACTAAGCATCTTATCCCAATAGCCTTAGCATCCATTGGGCATGGGAGTCAATTCTTGTCCTTCAACTTAGAAAATCCTCTATAACTTAGCTGTTATAATTTAAACAACAACAAAACAAAATCAAAAGCAAACCACAATGGCTCTGAACAAGGCCAACAAATTGTGCAACAACACTTCTTGGAAAATGAAAAATGAACTGAAATAGATGTGCAGCTAGCACTTATTAACTGAAACCTCTGCTCTAATTTGCACTAACTAGAAAAGGATGATGCTCAAACAACTCCATTAACTGGCTTTGTAAAATAACTCCCCCTTCTAACCAACCAAGGATGCATTACATGTTTATGAACTTCTGATAAGAGGTGAGAATCAAAAATATACCCAACAAACTCCCACAATGCTTCTTGGAGAACATGACTAAACTCACTCATGTCTTGAATTTGACCAAACATACCATTGATTTGGCATGAATGAGAAAGTTGGTTTTTTCATTCTTCAGTTGCAATCTCATTCTTAGGTGCATTGAAATCCTATTTTATATTATTCATATCTTTGTTGGATAAATCTCTTATGGGACATCCTCTTGAAAGGATGAAGCTTGAACTTTTATTGCTAGCTTCTTGTTGGTGCACTGTTGTTACCACCTCATTTTTCTGACTGGAATCACTTGAAAACATGTCATTAAGCTTTGAACAAAACTACTCAATTATGATTGTGCATAAATCTTCATCATATTGCTCATTAGTTTCCTCATTCATAAAATTCTCTAATGTATCTTCATGACTGCTTTCTTTGGAACTCAAAAAAATATAAGAACTCATACCTTGGAAAGCAATGTCTTTCTTTAACTCTTGTTCATCTTGCACAATACTTGCTTGAACTTCAACCTCCTGATTATTCAAATCAAGGTTTCTCTCACTAATCTACTCATCAATCAATGTCTTGCCTAAATGATTTTCATCATTCTGCTACACAAAACTTGGCATTGATTTAAATATAGACATGCTCATTTAATTTTTATCAACAAAACTATTAAGATTATCAAACACATCAATTGAAACCTCTTTCACATTTCCTAAGTTCACAACAAAAACTTCAAAATCATTCAAAAATGAATCTTCATCACATTATTCATGTGTTTTTGATTAAAAAATGAGTGTTTTTTACCTCATGAACCAGCCTTTTTTCATGCTTTTTCTCCTCTTTTAGTTGCTCCAAAGCTTGTGATGATTTTGAAGTTTCTATACTTTCTACATCTTTCTCAATGAAAGATGGTAGTTCATTAAATAAGAACTTGAAATCATTGCTTGATTTACCTTTTTCAAGCTCTCCAACCTGCTACCTTTCTTGATCATACTCATCCACCTCTCATTACCAGTTTGATTTTTCCTCTTGTTTAGCATATGCATGCATATCAAAAATTTCTTCCTTTTACTCTACAAACACCTCTCTTTTTTGCTCACTAAACTAGTTGCTTTGATAAATAATGGGTCCATCTTTGCGAAGGCGAATTATGATAGGATAATAATTTTAACTATTGAAGTCTTGTTGACCTTCTTGGGAAGATATTGTAGACACATAAAAATGACCAAGACCTGCAAGCACTATTTTACCACTTTTCATCCTAACATAATTATGACATTTTAATTATGTTCCTAACCCACATTCAACTATTAATTAAATAATTCATAATTATTTAATTAATTCATAATCTCTTGTTCCTCATGATTATTAAATAAATAAATCTTATTTATCTATTTAATATATCACTAATTGTCAAAGTCTTCTCTTAATTAAATAAAATCATATTTACTTAATTAATTTGTATCATTAATGTCCTCCTGATTATTAAATTAATATATTTTAATATATCTATTTAATATGTCATGAATTCCTAAATCCTCTCTTAATTAAATAAATTCATTAATTTATTTAATTAATTAACTACTTCTTCTAAATTAAATAATTATTTTCATTATTTAAGTATGGCATGTCACACTTTTATATTTTTAAATAAAACAAATCATTTAAAAATATCTCACATACTTAACTGATTCTTCATTTAGTAATTAATTTCAAAAATCAATTACTAATTACCTCACAAAATCTGTATTTTGAATTAATTTAATTCAAAACGGGAAATATTCTTCTACAAATCAAGTAATTTCTAAAATTACTGATTTTCCAAAATCCCATCCCCTTGTCTTATGATTTTTACTAATTTCATCTCAACTGTCACATTCAGTCTTGATTTAATTCATTTAATTAAATCTTATTCACACATATGGGTATTTTTCCCTAACCCTAATTGAGAGTTGCCTTATTGAATCTTGACCTTTGATTCTAGGGCATTCCTTAAAGCACTCATCTTGACCGTCTATTCAAGATTGCATTTTCTATAAAATGACAATCTTGATCTCATTTTTGGCCATCTCTTATTATTATCCATGATCATGTGCTTAACATACTTTTATTATAGGCATTTTCATTATTCTAGGCCTTACTTATTTAACCATTTGCATAATAGGAGTGATATTCTAGATTGCACTTGTTTATATTTTCAAGTCCTTCAAAAGCTTTGTTGAGGCTAGGCTTATAGAGTTGCTCACACCCAAATCTGAGGGCATCCATCATTCCAAAGTTGGAGAAGGTGCAATGGAAGTCAGCCATGGAATACTAGATGGGTGAGATCTTTTAGTTTTCTTCCATTTATTTATATTCCTTTGCATTCTATTGTTTGATATATATATTAAATTGCAAGTACAACTAATCATTGATTTGATCTTGCAGGAATATTTTAGATCATTACATTGGTGAACCCGACATTTTAACGAACATTTTGCAGGTGTCGCACGGCTTCGGATTTTTTTTTTGCAGGTTCAAAGTATGGAACGACGCATTTGTAAGCCTAAACGACGCAATCACTCTGTCACATCGCATTTGCAATCGCGAGCGATGCAATCACTCTGTTGCAACGCATACGACCCTTCAAACGACACATTTGACGCAACACGACGCATCTGATAGAAACCGAGCCGCAGGTAACTGGTAACAAGATCATTTTTTTTTTCAAGTTGTGGTTGTAATCTGGATCCGACGCATCCATGGCCAGAAGTTTGATTATTTCTTTCATTTTTGGTGTTTAAAAAGAACCAACCCTAGAATAGACACATAAATTTCAATTTACCAATCCTAGGATAGGCAGTATAATTGGAATTTATCAATCTAGGGTAGTCACCAAACTGGTCTTTTTTTTTTTTTTGGTTAACAATGAACACCATGTTTTTGTGAAGCAACATCTTCACCTAGCATAGAAAATTTTGTTTGGGGTTTAAAATTGAACAATCTTCTTTTGTGTTTGATCGGATAATAGGCATATGCTCTCCCCTTTACTGGGTGATCAAAAGCCAGACCTATCCATTTTTTTCATACTTATGCATTTATGTTTTCTTACAACCCTTAGAAGGCCTGTCGTAGTGGGAAAAAGTACTCACCCTACAGGAACGACCTAAGTGGGAACACCTAAAGCCAAGGTTTCCAACCCACTCTAATCAAAAGCAAGTTGTTGATGAAAATACAACTTGACAGTAGTAGATAGGATAACCATCCCCAAAGCCTTTGTTCTAAAGGTTGGGAGGTTTCTCGAGGGAGTATATCCATTGTCACACTGAACAAAAATACTTACTAAGAACCATAGTGTAGTAGTCAGCCGAGTCAGTAACCAAACATTGTTTCAATCACGGTGCAAGGGGAGGGAAGAATCTCCCCCCAAGACACTCACCATATAATCACCACAGACTATTTGCTCAAGGGATTTGGTATCCACTTTCGTCACCTTGAGTACGCACCTGGAAAAGAAAAAAACACGGGCACCCTCTAGGGGGTGACAAGGCTGTGTGAGTCGACATGATTTTAAGATGTGGGTTGTGATTGCGAGGATGACCCGTTTGACTATTAAGAGTGAGTTTTTCTGAACATGCACTTCATATTTTGATTTTTGTGTTTGCCAACGGTTTTTAACAATCTTCAACAAATTGAATATCACAAATCGGAACCAAAAAAAACTTGTCAAAAACTGCAAACTTTCGGGTTTTTCCATAAAATTGTATATTGCGATGCAAGTGCTCTGTTGCACTGCAATCGAAAGCTACCAAGCTACATTCGCTCTTATGAGCTACACTTGAGCCATCAGGAGTCGCATTCGCTTTGTTCAACTGCAATCAACACTTATAGAACCACATTTGCCATCAGTGAGCCGCATTTGGTTAATTGAGCCGCATTTGACAGACATAAACCTGCATTCACCATACTATGTCATAATCGACACTTCTTGAATTGCATTTGATTCTACGAGCCGCATTTGCTCTACTATGTTGCATTTGCTGCAATGCATTTGCTAAAAACTGTAGACAATTCTTTACTGTCCTAATCAGAAAGTCCAAAACTTGTCTTCAGTTTAATCCAAATCTTTCTTCACTATTATAGTCTAAACCAAAATAGTCTATTGCTCAACTTTCCTTCAAACATCACATTTTAGGTACCATTTTAGGCTCACAATAGGTTTCATTTTCATTAGATTGCATTGATAATTTCACCATCTCCTTAGACACTCACTTTTGCAGATTTTAGGAGTTGACTCTTATCAATCATTGTCCAAACTATGCATTCAATAGTAGGTTATCATTGGACCCAATTACCTTTGTCACTTTTTCAAGCCTTTTGTGAATTATTTTCCACTCATTAGTCTAGTGTGGAAATTTCACTTTGTCCTATTTATAGTCCTTCCACGGTCCATTGGTCTTCCAAAAAATTGAATCATTGAAAAGACTTTGTTTGCCCAAGTTTGTCCTCTTTAGATCTCTCACTAGTAAGGGCATCTTAGGATCATTTATTTCATATCATTTGGCATCTCCATTTAGTATCACACCACTTGCATTCACAAGCCTTTAGTCTTGCTTGCATTTCATAGCATCCTTTAAAAATCCAAAAAGAAACCAAAAACATAGTCTCATATTTAGATCATTTTCTCCATCATCCCAAGTTGAGCAAAAATTTGTATGGTTGAAACTAGACTACAGAAAAAGAAAAGACTCATGGATTCCTTTGGACAAGACACCAACTTTCTTGGGTTCACAACTGGCATGAACTCATTTCCCAATACCATGAACAACCCTTGTTTTGACATGGGAAATTCCATAATCAATCCTTTTAGTGAGATGAACATCCCTTCATCTCCATCACATCTTTTTGAACCATTTATCCGACGGGATGAAAATGGGGATGTCTTTGAAGAAAAAATACAAGGTGCTGCTCAAAACCCAGAAGTGGTCTCTTTTGTGGAAGAAATGGTCTTAAATGACTCTTCTAGATTCCTAGCTATGCTCCTTGACCAAGGGGCTAAGTTACCAAATGGATTTGATCTTAACACTCTTAGACCAACTTCTCCCACTCCAACATCACACAATTCCTCCATGGGAGCCTCTTCACAAAATATCATCAACACAATCAATGCTACCTCCCTTGGTCATACTACCACTATGACCAACACAACATCTATTGGGGGATCATCTTCCCAAACCAATACCACATCATAATCCATCCCACATCAAACATCCACCATCCCCTCACAAACAATGGGTGCAACCACATCAAACCTCTTTGGAACCTCATCTAGTTCCATGAGTACATCAGCAAACCTATTATTAGGTTCTTCAAATACTATGGAAACTAACTCATCTAACCCTTTAGGGAGAAATAAACGAAGAGTTACCATACAAGGCACCAAACCCACTTCCTCACAGGTTAATACCAACATTCCTGTGACTCAAACCACCAACATTCCTCAAGGCCACAATCTCTTATTTGGTCAAGGCAATCAAGGCACTTAATCATTTACTCCATTTGGGCATCAACAATCTCAAAATCAACAAGGCGCTCAGTCCTACACTCCATTTGGACATCAACAAAATCAAAACCAACAAGGCTTTCAAATTCCGTCCAATATTGTAGGATATCACATCCCCACTTACGCCTCTCAAGTCCATACACAATAGCACATCCCTCATCGAAACACTCATTTCCAACAATCGCCAAATCAAAACGCTCATTTTGCTCACCGACAACCCATTCCAAATCATAACATCTCATCACAACAGTTGGGGACTCAGGCTACCCCTATCACCAACATAGGTGATGCTACCAACCATCCCATAGTAGAAGCACTCACACAACAACTCGCTTCTCTTCAAACACAAGTGGAGACCTTGCAACAATCCAATAAAAATTCATACTTGTCGCATGACTTGTTTCCATATCCATTTGACACAACCTTGTATATGCCACCCTTTCCTCATGGATATGTGGTACCCCATTTTCCCAAGTACAAAGGAAAAACAATCCCCATTGAACACATTAGAGAATTCACTACTAGTTGTATGGACATTGCATATGAGAAAACTTATCTCATGAGACTTTTTTCTAGAAGTCTTGCAGGTCATGCACTAGAATGGTTCTCGCTTTTTCCTAAGGGAATAAAAACATGGGACAAATTGGCAAACAATTTTGTCAAAAACTATGCTTACAACATTGACAGAGACATCAACATCACCTCCTTATGCAAACTTACCCAAGAGGATGCAGGAGAGACTTTCATTCCATTCTTTCAAAGATGGAGAACCTTAGCAAGCAGATGTCTGGTAGAAATACCTGAAAAGGAGAAAGTAACCATGTTTATACAAACTCTCCTTGGACCACTAAGGTATGGATTACAAGTCCATTGTTGCACCACTTTTGTTGACCTTGTTGAAAAGGGTGTTCAACTAGAAAAAGCCTTGATTGCAAAAGGTGAATTGAAATATGGTGGCAAAACCATCAACACCACCACCAATAATAACCCAAGTAGCTCAAACGACAAAAACAAAATACTGGGTTAAGAACAAACACGTCACAAATGACGTTGTAGTTGATGCAAAAACCGTCAATGCAACAAGTCATGTACTCACAATCAAAGGAGTACAAAATCAAAACACACCTGTAACTATACCGACACCAACTGCCAACGCTATCCAAAACAATCATGCACAATCTAATCAAAGGCAGTTGCATCAACCCCTATAGTTCCAAAAGTGCACATACACCCCTTTGGGTGAACCTATCAAAACTGTCTTCGAGAAACTTCTTCAAAACGGCGTCATAACGTTGGAAGAGCCGAAACCGTATGACCCTAGTCAATTCAAGCCGTCATGGTGAGATGACAGTTCATTTTGTGATTACCACCGTGCCAAAGGGCACAAAACTTCCTCTTGTCACCAATTGCGAAATTTGGTGCAAGACCTCATAGCGAATCACACCATTGAGTTGGGTGGTCAATCTTTTACGTCCAATGCAGATCATACCATACACAAGAACCCACTGTAGGATCATGGTAAAGCTTCCTTGTCTGGCACAAAGCACACAAAAAACCAAGCCAACCACATTCGTCCGGCTTACAATACTACTCATCCTACATACAGTTATCCCGATGGTACTATTATTAACAATCTTTACGCTGCTAATGAAGATGAATCTGTTAATACCATCAACATTAAAAGAGCCTCGGAATGCAATGTGACTACATGTAAAGGCAAGGTCACCATCCCAGGTCCTTCGACATGTCAACTGAAAATCACCATACCTGGTCCGTCTACCAAACAGTCCAATCCAAAACCGTAGTTCAACATCGTTGAGCAGTTAAATAAAACACCTAGTCAAATATCCATTCTTGAACTACTCTGTATTTCACCCACGCATAAGGCCATCCTCGATAAAGTACTGCAAGAGTCATCTGTCCCAACCAACATCGATGTCAACCACTTTGAGACTATGGTCGGATACCTGAATTCGCCTCACCACATCACCTTTTCAAACAGCGACTATTCTTCACCCAAACCATCACATAATGATGCCCTCCACATTGAAGTCTTTGTCCACAAGCATAAAGTTAGACGAGTCCTCGTAGATGGCGGAGCAGGATTGAACATCTGCTCTCTAAAATTAGTCAAAGCTCTTGGTTTTTCTGAGGCATGTGTAGATTCTAGCAAAAGCATTGTCATCAAAGCATATGATGATGAAGAGCACGCTTCTAAAGGCATTATTACAATTCCACTCTGAGTGGGACCGGTCATCATAGATACCACATGCCAGGTCCTGGATCATGATATCCACTATAATATATTACTTGGTCGCCCTTGGATTCATGTTTTAAAGGCAATTCCATCCACATACCACCAGTGCCTTAAATTCCCTTTTGATGGAACTGAGATCACTATCCTAGGAGATCTCGATCCATTCCAATACTGCACCAACCTACGAGCCACTGCTGAGCACCAGGTACCCATAAATCAGGAAGCGTCATCTTCCACCTCACCCAAATATGTTGACCCATCAACACTCACGAAATCATCCATTCCATCACCTTCTACCACACTTTCTTCATCGGCCTCCATCCCAAGTAAAGACCTTCAGATCCAGGACATTGGTTGTGGAGAGTTCAAATTGAACACGGCTTACTGTATAACCACAATACCGAAGCCACCTAAAGTCTATGGTAGACCATGTTTTGCAGTTGAGCCCAAAATAACTTTTAACAGTCCACCAAAAAGTGTTTTTACATGGTGGGGTGATATGGGTAATGAAGTCATTATTGACATGGATAATTGGATCTACAAAGACCCAATAGAGTTATCTCCACTACCGCTACATCTCTATGGCAAAGGATATCATATATGCAAAGCCCAAGATTTTGATGGCACAAGCGGCCTTGGAAAGAACAGCAATGGAAGAAGGGAACCTATTATCATAATGGCAAGACAAAGATACATAGGGTTAGGGTTCAACCAACTCGGAACTGACAATCAATGTATTTATGAATTTTCAAGTAAGGACGTAACAGCAACAGAAAGTGTCGAGACAAGCGAAGATTCCCTAACCGAAACGGACTCAAATGAATGGGAATGGGGATCTGAAAAAACCGTCAATGACTATGACATTGATGAACTATTCTTAGAACCTAGCCAACCTTCCTTTGAAGAACGATTCCGCCAGCAATATAACATTGACCCTATTGACCAACATTCTAAAGACAAGAAATGGGTAAGCATTCCTTGGAACCCAGAAGAGCATAAAGTGTCATCGGCAATACCTGAATCATCCCACCCCATATCTAAGCCCACCCATGAGCCCAACCTACCTGAGCCCATTATCCATACTTCTGAAATACCTACCACTAGTCACGATGTTGATAATTTCATCCCATATTATGATTTTGAATTTGATTCATCTAACTCAGAGTATGGACCATCCATTGCATCAGACACGGAAGTGGAAATTGACAACTTTTCCTCTACACTTGAGGCATCAATTTTCACCCTTTCCACATCTTCCCCATCCTTTACCAACACTGATGATGGAATCTCACTTGTTTACCCACAACTGATCGACTGGGACCAACAAGATCCACCGGTGATGGATATATTTCAGAACGACGAGGCAATTGCAAAATTCATGGGACTAAGAGAAGGTATTCCATGGGGGGATCACAAAATAGGGTTCTCCATTGATCTAGATTGTGTAGCTTACTTTGGGGAGACTATGCAATCCTCCAGTCGCAAAAATACAAAAAATAAAAAAGAAAAAGAAATGCCTTTAGGTGAAAACTGCAAGGCACCTTCTGGCAATAAAATAGTTAAAACAAAGGATGCATCCGAAGGTGAAAACCTCTCTGAGGTGCCTAAGGATGGAGGATTGTACTTTCTCCCCGTAACACAGGAAAAATTGGCCATGCTCATTGAGGATACAATAGAAGTTAACATAGTTACACTAGAGAATCCCAAAATGATTCTCTTGGCCGCATCATTGTCAGACGAAGAAAAACCTGAATTTAAGCAATTCTTCACAAAGAGAAAAGTTAACTTCGCATGGTCATATGTTGACATGCTAGGCTTGGATCCTAAATTGGTTCTACATCATCTTCCTTTAATCCCAGGAATCAAGCCAGTCAAACAAAAGTTGCGCAAAATGCACCCATAGATTGCACTACTTGTCAAGGCGGAATTAAAAAAGTTATTGGATGTTGAATTCATAAGGTCAATTGATTATGCGGATTGGATATCAAACATTGTTCCTGTTACCAAGTCAAATGGACAAATCTGTATTTGCACGGATTTCAGAGATTTAAACAAAGCTTTCCCAAAGGATGACTTCCCCCTACCAAACATAGACATGATTGTTGACCTCACGGCAGGATATGAGATGCTATCTCTCATGGATGGTTTTTCTGGCTATAACCAAATCCGAATTGCAATAGAGGATCAACATAAAATAGCATTTACTTGTCCTTGGGGAACATGTTGTTGGAATGTCATGCCTTTTAGCCTAAAGAATGCAGGCGCTACCTACTAGAGGGCTATGACAACAATCTTCCATGACATGATGCACAGTCTAATGGAAGATTATGTGGATGACCTATTGGAAAAATCTTTGACAAGGATAGAACATCTCAAAGTCTTGGATAAAATTTCTAGATGGCTTGAGGATTAAAAGGTTAGATTGAACCCAAAGAAGTGTGTCTTTGGAGTCACTTCAGGCAAGCTTCTAGGATACATTGTTTCAAGAGGAGGCATTGAGGTTGATCCCGCAAAAGTAAAAGCAATGCTGGACATGCCTCCACCAAAGGGAATTAGTGAGTTGCGCACACTTCAGCGTAGATTACAGTCTATCTGCCACTTCATTGCATAGTTGGCAGACAAGTGTCAACCATTCCAATATCTACTACGCAAAAGAATTCCTTTTGTATGGACAGATAAGTGCAACATAGCCTTTGACCAAATAAAAGAATATTTGTTGACACGACCAGTGTTGATGCCATCGATTGAGGGAAAACCATTAATCCTATATGTCTCTACAACGACAAATGCATTGGGGGCATTATTGGCATAAAATGACCATGAAGAAAAAGAAAGAGCCATATATTATATTAGTTGCACACTAATTGGATATGAGCTCAATTACACAACTATTGAAAGGGCATGCCTTGCAATTGTCTTCGCGGCACAAAAATTACAGACACTATATGTTGAGCCATCAAACAAATTTAGTGGCAAAGATTGACCCATTAAAATATCTTCTAAGTCAAGCAGCATTGACAGGTCATTTGGCAAAATGGGTCATGATATTAAGCGAATATGACATACAGTATATGGAGCGCAAGGCTATAAAAGTTCAAGTAATAGTGGATCAACTGGATGATGCACCAATCCAGGCCACCCATCCACTGATAACTAATTTTCCTGACGAGTCTATTTTTCACGCAGAACCAGCTCTACCATGGAAACTATACTTTGATGGGTCCCACACTGGTCATGGCTCAGGAGCTGGCATATCATTTATCACACCGCAAGGGGATTCAATTCCTAAATCATTTTGGATTGCCTTCCCTTGTACAAATAATATTGCAAAATACGAGGCATTGGTCATAGGTCTCAAGATAGCAATAAAATGGAAAATTCAGAAATTGTTTGTATTCGGAGATTCTCAATTAGTCATGAATCAAGTGAATGATGACTATGACACAAAGGATGAGAAGTTGCTTCCCTACAAAAGAATGGTGGATACTTTCTTGATGTATTTCAAAATGATTGCATTTGAACAAATTCCAAGGACATAGAATAAAGCATCCAATGTAATGGCTACCATTGGATCTCTCCTAGACATCCCTAAGAATATGTCACAATTTGAATTCTTAGTGGAACAGTTGCTAATGCCTGCATACGATATTCCAAAGTCCGAAATGGTGTGCGAGATTGTTGGTCCCAGTTCGCCTTGGTATCAAGACATATACGAGTATCTTAAATCCCAAATCCTCCCACCCAATCTATCCAACAACCAAATAAAATCCTTTATCCGAAAAGCGGCTAGACATACCATCATGAATCACCTTATACCGCCATGGCTTTGACAACACCCTTCTTCATTGTCTTGACACTAATGAAGCCCAAACAACTTTACGAGAAGTACATGAGGGTATATGAGGATCTCATTCGAGTGGTCCAACCTTAGCTAGAAAATTCACCATACTGGGATACTACTAGCCGACATTGGAAGAAGATGCTCTTTAGTTTGTCACAACATGTTGAAAATGCCAGGTGCATAGTGACCTAATTCATGCACCTGCATAGGAATTAAGACCGATCACTTCTCCATGGCCTTTTGCACAATGGGGACTCAACCTCGTGGGTAAGATCCATCCATCCTCATCTAATGGCCATAAATTCATAATCACCGCCACTAAGTATTTTACTAAGTGGATTGAAGTCATTCCCCTCACTTACATCACCGGTAAACAAATATCCAAGTTTATCCCGAATTACATCATTTGCCGGTATGGTGTCCCACAATCCATCATCACAGATAATGGCAGTCCATTCAAAAATTAGGATGTTCGTGAACTCTGTGAGCGATTCCACATCCAACACCACTTTTCCACCCCATACTATCCACAAGGTAACGGCCAAGATGAGGTGTCCAATAAAACAATCATTTGCATTCTGAAGTAGACCGTCAATGACTCTGGCCGAGATTGGCACCTACAACTCAATCATGTTTTATGGGCCTATCGTACCAGCATCTGTACCCCCACTGGAGCCACTCCATTATCCCTGGTCTATGGATCTAAGGCCATATTACCCATCGAGGTTGAAATTCCTTCTCTCCGAGTTTCTTTGAAAGGAATGATTGATGATGAAGAGTACAGACATACTCACCTACATGAGCTGGAAACGCTACAAGAAAGATGGAAAAATGACTTAAATCATCTACACACATATCAAAATCATCTCTTCCGAAGTTACAACAAAAGAGTAATGGTGAGAAAGTTTGAAATCGGTGACTTGATTCTCATGCAGAACCCCAGAAATCAAGCGGACCATGAAAATCCTGGTAAGTTTGAGGCTAATTGGCTTGGTCCTTATATCATTATTGCCGCATTTGGTTCTAGAGATTATCAGTTGGCCACACCTGATGGAGAACAGTTGATAGAACCCATCAACAGCTTCCATCTGAGAAATTTCTACACATAGCACCAGAGAACCTGGCTGAAAACCTACAAAATACAAAAAAATTGAAAAAAAAAATAGAAAAAATCATCCCTTGATGAAAACCTGGCAAACAGGCATCTTGGTGACACAAAAAAATCAAAAAATGGCAAAAATAGTAAAAAGAAATGAATTCATCCAATAGTGAAAACCTAGCAAACAGACACTTTGGATAAGTACCATGGTGAAAACCTGGCAAACAGGCGCCATGTGTATTCGATCATTGCTTCGCCATCTCCTGTTACTCAAATTCACTTTTACCGATTTGTCATAATCACAAAGGCTTGACACATTCACGACATCCGTCTTAAGTCCTGTCAATTCCGACCATGGTTAACATTTGGTTGACATCATTCCTTGCATATCCTTGCCTTTACCTTACATCTACCTATCTCCATATCATTCAACTTGGATATTCCCCGACCTATCTGGGGGCAAGAACTTTATCATGTAACTGCAATGGGTACCGCACATGATCCTGCATTCTCAAAAAGTCCTAAAAAAATCATAAAAAGTCCTGAAAAAAAATCATAAAAAGTCCTGAAAAAAGACCTAAAAATCAGAAACCGTCCTGAGAAAATACAAAAACATCCAAATCAATGTCAAAATCCAAAATCAAAGTCAATCCGATCAATTCCATCGATCACGTAAATCAATCTTTGTCCTCATCTGAACTACGTTGTCTCTGCACATTTTCTATGTAGGCAAGATTCATCTTTGAATCCCCGAGACATTAGGTCAGTCCTTCTAGGTTTGTCACAAAATAAATCATGATTCCAACTATTATCCTTGGGACAATGTCATTTGTTGTGTCGAACTACGAGGTCTCTAAGTGCACGACGTAGGCAAGGCCAACAATCGATGGACCCCCGAGGCCGCACTAGGTCAGTCCATTAGGGTTCATGGCATTACACATTCGCACACGTCAAACTATCTTTAAATCAAGCAAAATTTAACACACGTCAAACTATCGTCGAACCAAGCAAATCTTCGAATTAAGCAAGTCTTATGTAAATCTTAAATTACAAATCTATCGGCAATCTATTCCATCAACACTTTCAGTCAATTCAGCATGTCAGCAATGACATGTAGTCAAAATCATATCAAGGGAATTTATCATGGCAAAACTTTGGGTTCTTTTCAGATGTGTCCTTCTGAAAAGAAACTCCCGTCACTTCTTTATGCTTTTGGATGTGTCCTTCCTAAGCATCATCATCATCTGGCATTTTGATGGATTCTCCTAACTCCTAGAATCGATCTCCTAGATATCAACGTCATTCAGGATGTGTCCTTCCTGAATTTGATATCGCTCGACATTTGACAAACGTCTGACATTAAAACACTTGGCAAACTTTTTTCTGTCTTTTGATGATTATCATGATATTAGTTCCTTATGTCCTAGGAACCACAACATATCATGATGATTATCCTTGTCTTCTTATCACTCTACTATTAGTTTCTCCACGATGTCCTAACTTTAGGATTTAGAGAAGCAATGACATAGTATGATGATTTTACTGTCTATTTTTACTATCATGTGGCTAGTTTCTCAAGGATGTCCTATCATCAAGATTTAGAGAAGCAACGAAGTCTCATGATTGGTTTTTCTGGTGGTTGGTTATTATAAAGTGACTAGGGGCAAATATGTTCCTTGCATGAGTCATGATCATCCTTGTCTGCAACCGTTGATCTACGTAATGGTTCGACCTTGCACACTATTGATCTATGTCATATCGTAGTGTTTGTCGACCATCATGACATTTTCGCCCAATGATGATTAAAGAGCAACAAGTAGAATAGCACTATAGCAAAGCTTTTGAAGGATTTTTAATTTCCGCACTAACATGCATATCTTTCTTCGCACTAACATCCATCTTCGTCTTCTCTTCTATGGTTCTCTGACGATATCCTGTGACATACAAAAACAAAGTTGCATACACAAAGGCATGATCATTTCATATTCACATCTGCATATATCAAATACCATAATTCACATTGCATAAATGCTATCATTTGCATCCATTCATAAATAAAATATTTGCATCAGCATATAGGAATCACATCATCACAACATTACACAATGCATGCACACATTACTACATCCATAATCGCATTCATAAACATAAGCATAATATCCATACATCTCAAAGCATCACATAAGCATCTCATAAAAGCATAGAATACCATAACACATTACATCATATAGGCCACATCAAAACCGCATAGCATATATAATCTCAAAAAAATGTTATGTCACAGGATAGAGTCATATGATATCCCAAAAATAGAGCTTGCATGCTCAAATATCAAAAATATAAATGTCTACAAAGAAAATCCTAGGATGACCCTTCTGCATCTCATGGAGGTGAACTGGGAGGTAGTTGCGGTTGAGTCATCAGGTGAACAGTGAACTGAATGGGTGTCCTCTCCAGTGTCTCACTCTGAGATCCTATAGGATCAGTAACAAGAGGCTAACTCTGCTCTGTCTGCTGCCGTGAAGACACTGATCTATGACCGTGCTCTAACCTGTGACTGTGCCCTGATGAATGCCTATGGGAACTATGAGACCTATCACCTGACAACTGCCCTGATGTAGTAGATCCTCTAGCACTGGTGTGACTACTGCTATGTGACCTATTGTTGTGTGTCTGGCTCCCACTACCTATCCTGCTGTAGGATCAGGACAACCCTAGGTCCCGTCTGTCAGGTGGAACTGCCTGCTCATTTAGTGCCCTGTATCGGCCCCTACTCTTTGCTACCCTGGCCAACTCTCGGGCCATATCCCCTGTCTGCCTAGAGCATAACTCTGCAAACTCTAAAACCCACTACTCTGACTCTTGTCGCTAAATGATGACCTGATCCCTCTCAACCTGGGTGACCTCTAACTCTACTGCCAGGGCCTTGTTCTGAGACAAGGCCGCATCTAGTTTGCTCTGAAGGTCAATGATCCTCTGTTCAATCATGCCATCTGCAGGAAAAATGGGTGATCTGTCACCCTCATCATCTTCGGAGATCATGTGCTCCCACAGTCATTGATCTGCCTCATCCTCCTCATCATCTCTATCCCCCTCGGCCTGGACCTCCTCCACGTCTATATCAAGAGGGTGTCCCCCAACAAGAGGATCCTCCTCTACTCTCTCCTCTACTGCCACCTCCTCCTCAACCACCACCTCCACCTCCTCCTCGGCCACCACCTCCACCTCCACCTCCTCCTCGGCCCTCACCTCTAGCTCTCTCTCCTCCCCCTCCTCCCGAATGGGTGACAATGGTACACCACCCACTCTCTGCCTGACTCTCCTAGGCTGCCTCCGCCCTTAGTCATCTCTCCTCCTCCTGGCACCCCTGCCATCTCCCCCGCCCCCTCCATCTCCTCCACCTCCGTCATCACCTCCACCTCCCCCACCTCCTCCACCTCTATCTCCCCCGTCTCGGCCTCCGGCCCTGTCTCCATCTCTACCCCTGGCACCTTTTCCACCCCACCCTCTCCTCAGAATCCATGGAATGACTGATCTGCAATCTATCAGCGGTGGACCATCCGGATCTGTCAAAGGGATGGGCCTGTGAACCTGCCACCATGTGTCAAACTCTACAAACGTCCCTACATCTGCGGGACCCCCTCTCCAAGCCCACGGAACTGCCACCAAGCTATCTACCTGTTGCTCTGCCACTGTGACTGATATGGGCAGCCCCCACATGGTCTCCCTGGATGACCGAGCATACTCTGCAGTGCCTGCTGGCACAATCTGTTGCTTCCCAAACTGTCGTAGTACCCGCTTTGGAAAGTACATCTCAATGATCTATTGAGTCTATACCGTGTGGCCAATAAGATACCGAAACTATCTACAAAAGGACAAGTGGCCGTCCTCATCTGACCACTGAGAGCACTCTTTGTAGGTTCTCCAAACAAAAATGATCATCATGTCTATCTGATGATGCCAGTACCCGGTATCTCCAACACGATTCTGGTTAACTGATCCTACATATAGATAAACGTATGGCATCTCATCACCCAACTGCTGCATTTGTACTGGCGGTCGAAAAACGGGAATACACTCCCTTACCCAAATCATGAGTAGGGTGGTCCCATAGCTGATACTGTGCCCTTGGAGATAGACTACCTCGTGCAACTGATGGTATAACATGGCCAACAAGCATGGCCCCCAAGCAAAAATAGTCCTCTGTAATCACATGCGAACAAGAACATCCCCCCATCCAATGGGAAATCCGTGACCATGGCGATCTGGGATCAGTAGTCCGGCGATCAAGGTCATGAGTATGGCATCAAACCTGGGAAATTGGTCGGCTACAACATCCCAGCCGATCTCATAACCCTCCATAACCAATTGCACACCATCAACACCCTCATACCTCTCTGTCAAGACCTATCGCCCTCGATGTGGATCATAGACCACCCTCTCTTCGTTAATTGAAATGTGGAGAATGTGGTAAACATCCTCCAAAGTCACAGTCGCCTCTCCAGTAGGCAGGTGGAACGACTAGGTCTCAGAATGCCACCTCTCGCAAAGAGCTATCAGCCAACCTCTGTTTGCCCAAATAATGGGCATGTAAGTAACATGGTATAGGCCTAGGGCCATCAATCGTTGTCTCTCTCTATCACTAAGACAATCTCTGAAACCATACGTCGCTGATCGGAACTCCCGAGTATAGATGGGCACAAGCCGACTCTGCACAAGGAAAGGCCAAGAATTAGAACATATTGAGAAGCATTATGGAAAGTTTCGTACTACTGGCAGGTCAAGGGTACATAAAAGTTAATCTAGGCAAGGTCAACAAAAGTCAACTATGGTCAACTTCAATTGCATCACGTTGACCACAAATGCATCACACTATTTCAATTGCGGCTCGGCACAAGACAAATGTGTTGCAATATGTCAAATGCATCATTCTGACTAGCAAATGTGCGATCTAACAACAAATGCGTTGTTCGGCTTGTCAATTGCGTCGCAAAGTTTCAAATGCATCGCAAATTTCTCAAAAGCGTCGCGAATCAGTCAATTATGTCACAAAATGGCGATTGCGTCGTTGACCCTCGCAGATGCGCACTCGCACAAAAAACCTATTCTACCCGTCGCACTTGCGTCGCGACGCAATCAAATGCGGTGAATGCGACGGCATTTTCAACTTACACGATAGCATTTGCGTCGCACCACAATTGTTTTCCCCCCATTTAACCCTCATAAATGTATAAAAATTGAAATTTGACAAGTTGGATAGGGCACTTACCAGTGCCTCTACGCCCTTGGGTCATCAGAATGTGCAATGCAATATCCACGGTGTGTAGTCATCGAAATCACCATCGCGTCTAAGAGCTCTGATTTCTGAATTCTATTTATGGAAAATGAGAAAATGACATTTGGATTGACCTTTTCAACCTATTTATAGGCTGAAAATTAGGGTTTTGACCTAGTAGGTCATGTTGGAGGCTCTTTTGACCACCTTTGACCAGCATTTTGGCTAGCTTAACTTTCTCTGATTCTGAATCGGTTCGCGCCATAACTTATCTGGTCATTAATTTGACTAGTCGGGATATTTTCCAAATTATTCTGACCCCGAGTCGAAATTCGAAAATTTTTCCAAAGGGGCATAGGCACACCGTACCTCCGCTCGGGCATATTTTAGACTAGTTTTCTTTGCCACAATGCGACAAGCTGCATTATGACAAAGAGGGGAAAATGTAGACACATAAAAATGACCAAGACCTGCAAGCACTATTTTACCACTTTTCGTCCTAACATAATTATGACATTTTAATTATGTTCCTGACCCACATTCAACTATTAATTAAATAATTCATAATTATTTAATTAATTCATAATCTCTCGTTCCTCATGATTATTAAATAAATAAATCTTATTTATCTATTTAATATGTCACTAATTGTCAAAGTCTTCTCTTAATTAAATAAAATCTTATTTATTTAATTAATCCTTATCATTAATGTCCTCCTGATTATTAAATTAATATATTTTAATATATCTATTTAATATGTCACTAATTCCTAAATCCTCTCTTAATTAAATAAATTCATTAAATTATTTAATTAATTAACTACTTCTTCTAAATTAAATAATTATTTTCATTATTTAAGTATGGCATGTGACACTTTTATATTTTTAAATAAAACAAATCATTTAAAAATATCTCACATACTTAACTGATTCTTCATTTAGTAATTAATTTCAAAAACCAATTACTAATTACCTCGCAAAATCTGTATTTTGAATTAATTTAATTCAAAAAGGGAAATATTCTTCTACAAATCAAGTAATTTCTAAAATTACTGATTTTCTAAAATCCCATCCCCCTGTCTTCTGATTTTTACTAATTTCATCTCAATTGTCACATTCAGTCTTGATTTAATTCATTTAATTAAATCTTATTCACACATATGGGTATTTTTCCCTAAGCCTAATTGAGAGTTGCCTTATTGAATCTTGACCTTTGATTCTAGGGCATTCCTTAAAGCTCTGATCTTGATCGTCCATTCAAGATTGCATTTTCTATAAAATGACAATCTTGATCTCATTTTTGGCCATCTCTTATTATTATCCATGATCATTTGCTTAACATACTTTTATTATAGGCATTTTCATTATTCTAGGCCTTATTTATTTAACCATTTGCATAATAGGAGTGATATTCTAGATTGCACTTGTTTATATTTTCAAATCCTTCAAAAGCTTTGTTGAGGCTAGGCTTATAGAGTTGCTCACACCCAAATCTGAGGGCATCCATCATTCCAAAGTTGGAGAAGGTGCAATGGAAGCCAGCCATGGAATACTAGATGGGTGAAATCTTTTAGTTTTCTTCCATTTATTTATATTCCTTTGCATTCTATTGTTTGATATATATTTTAACTTGCAGGTACAACTAATCATTGATTTGATCTTGCAAGAATATTTTAGATCGTTACAGATATAAGCTTTGGAGATGGCTGATCTTTAGGTATACTAGGCTGCTCTATATTTTGCAAAGGATGAAGGCTTCTAAAACATGGAATTTCAAGATCAGAAGATTGATTAGAGGACTTAGGAGGTTTACCTTGCCTGAAACCTGGAATTTCATACTTGGGAAGCTCTTCTTTTGCAGGTTGATCTTTTTTTGATCAGGCCTCAAAAAAATTTACTCAGTCAACCAACACAAGAAACATCCTTGTGAGATCTTCCTCTTTCTTTCTCATTTGTTCTTCTTTAGTAGTAAGCTTGCTTGCAATATACTCTTCATAGTACCTTCTTTGTCTCTCATCTTCTTGTTGGTGTTCATAATATGAGTAAGCCAATTCTTACTATTGCAAACTGTATTCGGGTAAGTGCACCAATCTGTGACACAATTTTGGCTCTTAAGATGCCACTTTTTTTCTAAAATCAGCAAAATCTTATTTGTAAGAGAAAATGAAGATAGTTATGCTCAAAATTTCAAGATGCAGCAAAAACAAAATTTGAAGTGCTCTGAGTCTAGTTTCTAAGCTATTATTTTTTTTTGAAATTAATGAAGATTAAGGGTCTCAAAAAGGGGGAAAAACAGGTCCTATTTTTATAAAAAAAAAATAGCATAGTGCGTGAGCGCTCCCCCCTTTTTGATTGAATTTTTTTTAGAATTTCAAAAATCCCAATAGTGAGAAATTAGCTAACACCATATAGTTTATCCTCATTCTTTCGGATAATTTTTTTAATGAACATATAATATTTTATGAATTTTCAAAGTGGACACATCTTGAAAAGCTGAAATTTGAGCGTGCTCCCCCCTAAATTTTTTGCAAACTAATCGAAAATTGATTCTATTTTTTTCATCATGTGTAGAATGGAGTCTAGTTTCAAAAAATGTAATTTGTTTCACATTTCGATGAACGGGTAAAAATCTATTCTAATACTACCACATGTTGGTTTTTGACCAAAAACAGAGGCATTTACAATAGAAGCCATGGATCAAATCCTTAACTAAATCAAAATGAAAAAATAATTATATATTTAGATAGCTAAGATATAGGTTTACACTATCACATTTTTTTAATAAACTTGCATTGAAAGACGTGCAAATGAGACAGGGAGCACGGATGAAAATATGAGAAAATTTGGCTAATCTTGTCAATTAACACGTCCAAAGCAAGCCATTTGGCGAGTGCCAAATTTGGCGCTCACCAAATGACTCATCACATTTGGCGAGTGCCAAATTTGGCGTGTGCCAAATGTGACGAGTCATCTGGCGAGTGCCAAATTTGGCGTGTGCCAAATGTGATGAGTCATTTGGCGAGCACCAAATTTGGCACTCACCAAATGGCCTACTTTGCATAGAACTAGAATTTCCCCTCTTTTGTGAATAACTTTGATAATGCTTAGAGTGCATAGTTTATGATTGTAGATGGATAGTCGAGGTTTTACCTTTCATACCTTCTCTAACTCGTTATCGTAACTAGATAACTCTTTATCCCTCTGAAGTCTCTATCTCTCAGGTCTCACTCCCACCCACGTGACCTAGACTACTCTCTCAGTCCAATCCCCTCTCTCAGGTCTCTTTCCCTCCCACATAGGTACCTTTATAAATCTATCTCACTCTCCCCCTCTCTCTCTCCCTCTTTGGTCTTTTTTTCTCTCACTCAATCTCCCTCTCTTAGGTTATCTTTCTCTCTTTGTCTCTCTCTCTCAAGTCTCTCTCTCTCAAGTCTATCCCTCCTACCCCCTCTCCCTCTCTTAGGTCTGTCACTCACTCACTCCCTCTATCTCTCTCCCATTCCCTCTCTCTCACTCTATCTCTCTCCCTCTCTCTCACTCTCTCTCGGGTATCTCCATCCCCCCTCTCTCTCTCCCACTCCCTCTCTCTCACTCTCCCCCATTATGTCTCTCTCTATCTCTCTCAGGTCTCTCCCCCCCACCACCTCTCCCTCTATCTCTCTCAAGTATCTTTGTCCTACCCCCTCTCCCTCTCTCTCTTTGTCACGTCTCCCCCTCCTACCCCCTCTCCCTCTCACAGTCACTCCCTCTATCTCTCTTGCACTCCCTCCATATCTGACTCCCTCTACCTCTCCATCTCTCTCAAGTATCTCCCTCCCACCACCTCTACCTCTCTCTCTCTCAAGTCCCTCTCCCTCTCATTCCCTCTATCTTTCTCCCTCTCTCTCTCTCAAGTCTCTCCCTCCCACCCACTCTCCCTCCCTCTTTCTCTCTCAAGTCTCTCCCTTCTACCCCCTCTCCCTCTTTCAGGCCTCTCTTTGTCTCTCTCACTCACTCCCTCTATCTCTCCCATATCCTCTCTCTCTCTCACTCCCTTTATCTCTCTCCCTCTCTCTCTCCCTCTCTCTCAGATATATCCCTCCCACCCCTTCCCACTCTCTCTCTCCCTCTATCTCAGGTATCTCCCCCCACCCCCTCCATCTCTCTTGAATCCCTTTATCTTTAGTACTCCCTCTCCCTCGAGTACTCCCTCTCCCTCCCACCCCCTCTCCATCTCTCAAGTCTCTCTATCTCACTCTTTGTATCTCTCCTATCCCTCTATCTCTAACTCCCTATCTCTCCTACTCTCTTAGGTCTCTCCTTCCCACCCCCTCTCTCCAGCTTTGTCTCCCTCTCCTTCTCTCCCAGGTGTCTCCCTCCCACCCTCTCTCCCTCTCCCTCTCTCTTAGTTTTCTCCCTCCCAC
>CM021101.1:474546307-474896841 GCA_007115665.2 Sequoiadendron giganteum | reverse complement strand
CTTTGTTTAAATCTCTGAAATCCGTGCAAATACAGATTTGTCCATTTGACTTGGTAACAGGAACAATGTTTGATATCCAATCCGCATAATCAATTGACCTTATGAATTCAACATCCAATAACTTTTTTAATTCCGCCTTGACAAGTAGTGCAATCTATGGGTGCATTTTGCGCAACTTTTGTTTGACTGGCTTGATTCCTGGGATTAAAGGAAGATGATGTAGAACCAATTTAGGATCCAAGCCTAGCATGTCAACATATGACCATGCGAAGTTAACTTTTCTCTTTGTGAAGAATTGCTTAAATTCAGGTTTTTCTTCGTCTGACAATGATGCGGCCAAGAGAATCATTTTGGGATTCTCTAGTGTAACTATGTTAACTTCTATTGTATCCTCAATGAGCATGGCCAATTTTTCCTGTGTTACGGGGAGAAAGTACAATCCTCCATCCTTAGGCACCTCAGAGAGGTTTTCACCTTCGGATGCATCCTTTGTTTTAACTATTTTATTGCCAGAAGGTGCCTTGCAGTTTTCACCTAAAGGCATTTCTTTTTCTTTTTTATTTTTTGTATTTTTGCGACTGGAGGATTGCATAGTCTCCCCAAAGTAAGCTACACAATCTAGATCAATGGAGAACCCTATTTTGTGATCCCCCCATGGAATACCTTCTCTTAGTCCCATGAATTTTGCAATTGCCTCGTCGTTCTGAAATATATCCATCACCGGTGGATCTTGTTGGTCCCAGTCGATCAGTTGTGGGTAAACAAGTGAGATTCCATCATCAGTGTTGGTAAAGGATGGGGAAGATGTGGAAAGGGTGAAAATTGATGCCTCAAGTGTAGAGGAAAAGTTGTCAATTTCCACTTCCGTGTCTGATGCAATGGATGGTCCATACTCTGAGTTAGATGAATCAAATTCAAAATCATAATATGGGATGAAATTATCAACATCGTGACTAGTGGTAGGTATTTCAGAAGTATGGATAATGGGCTCAGGTAGGTTGGGCTCATGGGTGGGCTTAGATATGGGGTGGGATGATTCAGGTATTGCCGATGACACTTTATGCTCTTCTGGGTTCCAAGGAATGCTTACCCATTTCTTGTCTTTAGAATGTTGGTCAATAGGGTCAATGTTATATTGCTGGCGGAATCGTTCTTCAAAGGAAGGTTGGCTAGGTTCTAAGAATAGTTCATCAATGTCATAGTCATTGACGGTTTTTTCAGATCCCCATTCCCATTCATTTGAGTCCGTTTCGGTTAGGGAATCTTCGCTTGTCTCGACACTTTCTGTTGCTGTTACGTCCTTACTTGAAAATTCATAAATACATTGATTGTCAGTTCCGAGTTGGTTGAACCCTAACCCTATGTATCTTTGTCTTGCCATTATGATAATAGGTTCCCTTCTTCCATTGCTGTTCTTTCCAAGGCCGCTTGTGCCATCAAAATCTTGGGCTTTGCATATATGATATCCTTTGCCATAGAGATGTAGCGGTAGTGGAGATAACTCTATTGGGTCTTTGTAGATCCAATTATCCATGTCAATAATGACTTCATTACCCATATCACCCCACCATGTAAAAACACTTTTTGGTGGACTGTTAAAAGTTATTTTGGGCTCAACTGCAAAACATGGTCTACCATAGACTTTAGGTGGCTTCGGTATTGTGGTTATACAGTAAGCCGTGTTCAATTTGAACTCTCCACAACCAATGTCCTGGATCTGAAGGTCTTTACTTGGGATGGAGGCCGATGAAGAAAGTGTGGTAGAAGGTGATGGAATGGATGATTTCGTGAGTGTTGATGGGTCAACATATTTGGGTGAGGTGGAAGATGACGCTTCCTGATTTATGGGTACCTGGTGCTCAGCAGTGGCTCGTAGGTTGGTGCAGTATTGGAATGGATCGAGATCTCCTAGGATAGTGATCTCAGTTCCATCAAAAGGGAATTTAAGGCACTGGTGGTATGTGGATGGAATTGCCTTTAAAACATGAATCCAAGGGCGACCAAGTAATATATTATAGTGGATATCATGATCCAGGACCTGGCATGTGGTATCTATGATGACCGGTCCCACTCAGAGTGGAATTGTAATAATGCCTTTAGAAGCGTGCTCTTCATCATCATATGCTTTGATGACAATGCTTTTGCTAGAATCTACACATGCCTCAGAAAAACCAAGAGCTTTGACTAATTTTAGAGAGCAGATGTTCAATCCTGCTCCGCCATCTACGAGGACTCGTCTAACTTTATGCTTGTGGACAAAGACTTCAATGTGGAGGGCATCATTATGTGATGGTTTGGGTGAAGAATAGTCGCTGTTTGAAAAGGTGATGTGGTGAGGCGAATTCAGGTATCCGACCATAGTCTCAAAGTGGTTGACATCGATGTTGGTTGGGACAGATGACTCTTGCAGTACTTTATCGAGGATGGCCTTATGCGTGGGTGAAATACAGAGTAGTTCAAGAATGGATATTTGACTAGGTGTTTTATTTAACTGCTCAACGATGTTGAACTACGGTTTTGGATTGGACTGTTTGGTAGACGGACCAGGTATGGTGATTTTCAGTTGACATGTCGAAGGACCTGGGATGGTGACCTTGCCTTTACATGTAGTCACATTGCATTCCGAGGCTCTTTTAATGTTGATGGTATTAACAGATTCATCTTCATTAGCAGCGTAAAGATTGTTAATAATAGTACCATCGGGATAACTGTATGTAGGATGAGTAGTATTGTAAGCCGGACGAATGTGGTTGGCTTGGTTTTTTGTGTGCTTTGTGCCAGACAAGGAAGCTTTACCATGATCCTACAGTGGGTTCTTGTGTATGGTATGATCTGCATTGGACGTAAAAGATTGACCACCCAACTCAATGGTGTGATTCGCTATGAGGTCTTGCACCAAATTTCGCAATTGGTGACAAGAGGAAGTTTTGTGCCCTTTGGCACGGTGGTAATCACAAAATGAACTGTCATCTCACCATGACGGCTTGAATTGACTAGGGTCATACGGTTTCGGCTCTTCCAACGTTATGACGCCGTTTTGAAGAAGTTTCTCGAAGACAGTTTTGATAGGTTCACCCAAAGGGGTGTATGTGCACTTTTGGAACTATAGGGGTTGATGCAACTGCCTTTGATTAGATTGTGCATGATTGTTTTGGATAGCGTTGGCAGTTGGTGTCGGTATAGTTACAGGTGTGTTTTGATTTTGTACTCCTTTGATTGTGAGTACATGACTTGTTGCATTGACGGTTTTTGCATCAACTACAACGTCATTTGTGACGTGTTTGTTCTTAACCCAGTATTTTGTTTTTGTCGTTTGAGCTACTTGGGTTATTATTGGTGGTGGTGTTGATGGTTTTGCCACCATATTTCAATTCACCTTTTGCAATCAAGGCTTTTTCTAGTTGAACACCCTTTTCAACAAGGTCAACAAAAGTGGTGCAACAATGGACTTGTAATCCATACCTTAGTGGTCCAAGGAGAGTTTGTATAAACATGGTTACTTTCTCCTTTTCAGGTATTTCTACCAGACATCTGCTTGCTAAGGTTCTCCATCTTTGAAAGAATGGAATGAAAGTCTCTCCTGCATCCTCTTGGGTAAGTTTGCATAAGGAGGTGATGTTGATGTCTCTGTCAATGTTGTAAGCATAGTTTTTGACAAAATTGTTTGCCAATTTGTCCCATGTTTTTATTCCCTTAGGAAAAAGCGAGAACCATTCTAGTGCATGACCTGCAAGACTTCTAGAAAAAAGTCTCATGAGATAAGTTTTCTCATATGCAATGTCCATACAACTAGTAGTGAATTCTCTAATGTGTTCAATGGGGATTGTTTTTCCTTTGTACTTGGGAAAATGGGGTACCACATATCCATGAGGAAAGGGTGGCATATACAAGGTTGTGTCAAATGGATATGGAAACAAGTCATGCGACAAGTATGAATTTTTATTGGATTGTTGCAAGGTCTCCACTTGTGTTTGAAGAGAAGCGAGTTGTTGTGTGAGTGCTTCTACTATGGGATGGTTGGTAGCATCACCTATGTTGGTGATAGGGGTAGCCTGAGTCCCCAACTGTTGTGATGAGATGTTATGATTTGGAATGGGTTGTCGGTGAGCAAAATGAGCGTTTTGATTTGGCGATTGTTGGAAATGAGTGTTTCGATGAGGGATGTGCTATTGTGTATGGACTTGAGAGGCGTAAGTGGGGATGTGATATCCTACAATATTGGACGGAATTTGAAAGCCTTGTTGGTTTTGATTTTGTTGATGTCCAAATGGAGTGTAGGACTGAGCGCCTTGTTGATTTTGAGATTGTTGATGCCCAAATGGAGTAAATGATTAAGTGCCTTGATTGCCTTGACCAAATAAGAGATTGTGGCCTTGAGGAATGTTGGTGGTTTGAGTCACAGGAATGTTGGTATTAACCTGTGAGGAAGTGGGTTTGGTGCCTTGTATGGTAACTCTTCGTTTATTTCTCCCTAAAGGGTTAGATGAGTTAGTTTCCATAGTATTTGAAGAACCTAATAATAGGTTTGCTGATGTACTCATGGAACTAGATGAGGTTCCAAAGAGGTTTGATGTGGTTGCACCCATTGTTTGTGAGGGGATGGTGGATGTTTGATGTGGGATGGATTATGATGTGGTATTGGTTTGGGAAGATGATCCCCCAATAGATGTTGTGTTGGTCATAGTGGTAGTATGACCAAGGGAGGTAGCATTGATTGTGTTGATGATATTTTGTGAAGAGGCTCCCATGGAGGAATTGTGTGATGTTGGAGTGGGAGAAGTTGGTCTAAGAGTGTTAAGATCAAATCCATTTGGTAACTTAGCCCCTTGGTCAAGGAGCATAGCTAGGAATCTAGAAGAGTCATTTAAGACCATTTCTTCCACAAAAGAGACCACTTCTGGGTTTTGAGCAGCACCTTGTATTTTTTCTTCAAAGACATCCCCATTTTCATCCCGTCGGATAAATGGTTCAAAAAGATGTGATGGAGATGAAGGGATGTTCATCTCACTAAAAGGATTGATTATGGAATTTCCCATGTCAAAACAAGGGTTGTTCATGGTATTGGGAAATGAGTTCATGCCAGTTGTGAACCCAAGAAAGTTGGTGTCTTGTCCAAAGGAATCCATGAGTCTTTTCTTTTTCTGTAGTCTAGTTTCAACCATACAAATTTTTGCTCAACTTGGGATGATGGAGAAAATGATCTAAATATGAGACTATGTTTTTGGTTTCTTTTTGGATTTTTAAAGGATGCTATGAAATGCAAGCAAGACTAAAGGCTTGTGAATGCAAGTGGTGTGACACTAAATGAAGATGCCAAATGATATGCAATAAAAGAGGACAAACTTGGGCAAACAAAGTCTTTGCAATGATTCAAATTTTGGAAGACCAATGGACCGTGGAAGGACTATAAATAGGACAAAGTGAAATTTCCACACTAGACTAATGAGTGGGAAATAATTCACAAAAGGCTTGACAAAATAACAAAGGTAATTGGGTCCAATGATAACCTACTATTGAATGCACAATTTGGACAATGATTGATAAGAGTCAACTCCTAAAATCTGAAAAAGTAAGTGTCTAAGAAGATGGTGAAACTATCAATGCAATCTAATGGACTAGACGGTATCTAAAAATGCAATGTTTAATGATAGTTGAGCAATGCAAAGTCTGGTTTGACTTGAAACAGTGAAGGAAGACTTGATTGGATTTCAGACAAGTTGTGGGACTTTTTGTTTTTGATACTGAGAAGTTGCTTGCAGGTTTTTAGCAAATACGTCACAGCAGATGCAGTACAACAGAGAAAATGCGGCTCATAGAGTTGAATGCAGTTCGGTAAGTATCGATTGCGACACAATCTAGTGAATGCGGGTTTATTTCTATCAAATGTGGCTCAATTAACCGAATGCGACTCACTGATGGAAAATGTGGCTCTGTAACTATCGATTGTTCTTTAACAGAATGAATGCGGCTCCTGATGCCTCAAATGCAGCTCCTGATGCCTCAAATGTGGCTCATCAGAGTGCATGCAGCTTGGTAGCTTTCAATTGTGGTGCAGTACAGCACTTGCATCGCAATATACAATTTTATGGAAAAACCTGAAAGTTTGTAGTTTTGAAAAGTTTTTTTTTTTTGGTTCTGATTTGTGATATTCAATTTGTTGAAGATTGTTAAAAATTGTTGGCAAACATAGAAATCAAAATATGAAGTGCATGTTCAGACAGACTCACTCTTAATAGTCAAATGGGTCATCCTCTCAATCACAACCCACATCTTAAAATCACATTGACTCACACAGCCTTGTCACCCCCTAGAGGTCGCCCGTGTTTTTGTCTTTTCTAGGTGCGTACTCAAAGTGATAGAAGTATATACCGAATCCCTTGAGAAAATAGTTTGTGGTGATTATATGGTGAGTGTCTTGGGGGGAGATTCTTCCTTCCCCTTGCACCGTGATTGAAATGATGTTTGGTTACTGACTTGGCTGGCTACTACACTAGGTTCTTAGTAAGTATTTCCATTCAGTGTGACAATGGATATACTCCCTCGAGAGACCTCCCAACATTTAGAACAAAGGCTTTGGGGATGGTTATCCTATCTACTACTGTCAAGTTGTATTTTCATCAACAACTTGCTTTTGATTAGAGTGGGTTGGAAACCTTGGCTTTAGGTGTTCCCACTTAGGTCATTCTTGTAGGGTGAGTACTTTTTCCCACTACGGAAGGCCTTCTAAGGGTTGTAAGAAAGCATAAATGCATAAGTATGAAAAATGGATAGGTATGGCTTTTTGATCACCCAGTAAAGGGGAGAGCATATGCCTATTATCCAATCAACCACAAAAAGTAGATTGTCCAATTTTAAACCCCAAATAAAATTTTCTATGCTAGGTGAAGATGTTGCTTCACAAAAACATGGTGTTCATTATTAATCCAAAAGAAAAATTTGGTGACTAACCTAGGGTTGATAAATTCCAATTAAATTAGATGTCTACCCTAGGATTGATAAATTCCAATTAATGTGTCTATCCTAGGATTGGTTCTTTTTAAACACCAAAAGGAAAGAAATAATCAAACTCTAGTTGCGGATGCATCGGATCTAGATAACAACCACAACTTGAAAAAAAATGATCTAGTTACCAGTTACCTGCGGCTTGGTTTTTGTCAAATGTGTCATGTGGCATTAAATGCATCGCTTGAAGTCTCGTATGCATTGCAACAGAGCGATTACGTCGCTCGCAATTACAAATGCGATGCGACAAAGCGATTGCGTCATTTCGGCCTGCAAATGCGTCATTTCGTACTTTGAACCTGCAAAAAAATTTGTGTTGGAAAGTCGGGTTCACCAATGTAATGATCTAAAATATTCCTGCAAGATCAAATCAATGATTAGTTGTACTTGCAATTTAATATATATATCAAACAATAGAATGCAAAGGAATATAAATAAATGGAAGAAAACTAAAAGATCTCACCCATCTAGTATTCCATGGCTGACTTCCATTGCACCTTCTCCAACTTTGGAATGATGGATGCCCTCAGATTTGGGTGTGAGCAACTCTATAAGCCTAGCCTCAACAAAGCTTTTGAAGGACTTGAAAATATAAACAAGTGCAATCTAGAATATCACTCCTATTATGCAAATGGTTAAATAAGTAAGGCCTAGAATAATGAAAATGCCTATAATAAAAGTATGTTAAGCACATGATCATGGATAATAATAAGAGATGGCCAAAAATGAGATCAAGATTGTCATTTTATAGAAAATGCAATCTTGAATAGACGGTCAAGATGAGTGCTTTAAGGAATGCCCTAGAATCAAAGGTCAAGATTCAATAAGGCAACTCTCAATTAGGGTTAGGGAAAAATACCCATATGTGTGAATAAGATTTAATTAAATGAATTAAATCAAGACTGAATGTGACAGTTGAGATGAAATTAGTAAAAATCATAAGACAAGGGGATGGGATTTTGGAAAATCAGTAATTTTAGAAATTACTTGATTTGTAGAAGAATATTTCCCGTTTTGAATTAAATTAATTCAAAATACAGATTTTGTGAGGTAATTAGTAATTGATTTTTGAAATTAATTACTAAATGAAGAATCAGTTAAGTATGTGAGATATTTTTAAATGATTTGTTTTATTTAAAAATATAAAAGTGTGACATGCCATACTTAAATAATGAAAATAATTATTTAATTTAGAAGAAGTAGTTAATTAATTAAATAAATTAATGAATTTATTTAATTAAGAGAGGATTTAGGAATTCATGACATATTAAATAGATATATTAAAATATATTAATTTAATAATCAGGAGGACATTAATGATACAAATTAATTAAGTAAATATGATTTTATTTAATTAAGAGAAGACTTTGACAATTAGTGATATATTAAATAGATAAATAAGATTTATTTATTTAATAATCATGAGGAACAAGAGATTATGAATTAATTAAATAATTATGAATTATTTAATTAATAGTTGAATGTGGGTTAGGAACATAATTAAAATGTCATAATTATGTTAGGATGAAAAGTGGTAAAATAGTGCTTGCAGGTCTTGGTCATTTTTATGTGTCTACAATATCTTCCCAAGAAGGTCAACAAGACTTCAATAGTTAAAATTATTATCCTATCATAATTCGCCTTCGCAAAGATGGACCCATTATTTATCAAAGCAACTAGTTTAGTGAGCAAAAAAGAGAGGTGTTTGTAGAGTAAAAGGAAGAAATTTTTGATATGCATGCATATGCTAAACAAGAGGAAAAATCAAACTGGTAATGAGAGGTGGATGAGTATGATCAAGAAAGGTAGCAGGTTGGAGAGCTTGAAAAAGGTAAATCAAGCAATGATTTCAAGTTCTTATTTAATGAACTACCATCTTTCATTGAGAAAGATGTAGAAAGTATAGAAACTTCAAAATCATCACAAGCTTTGGAGCAACTAAAAGAGGAGAAAAAGCATGAAAAAAGGCTGGTTCATGAGGTAAAAAACACTCATTTTTTAATCAAAAACACATGAATAATGTGATGAAGATTCATTTTTGAATGATTTTGAAGTTTTTGTTGTGAACTTAGGAAATGTGAAAGAGGTTTCAATTGATGTGTTTGATAATCTTAATAGTTTTGTTGATAAAAATTAAATGAGCATGTCTATATTTAAATCAATGCCAAGTTTTGTGTAGCAGAATGATGAAAATCATTTAGGCAAGACATTGATTGATGAGTAGATTAGTGAGAGAAACCTTGATTTGAATAATCAGGAGGTTGAAGTTCAAGCAAGTATTGTGCAAGATGAACAAGAGTTAAAGAAAGACATTGCTTTCCAAGGTATGAGTTCTTATATTTTTTTGAGTTCCAAAGAAAGCAGTCATGAAGATACATTAGAGAATTTTATGAATGAGGAAACTAATGAGCAATATGATGAAGATTTATGCACAATCATAATTGAGTAGTTTTGTTCAAAGCTTAATGACATGTTTTCAAGTGATTCCAGTCAGAAAAATGAGGTGGTAACAACAGTGCACCAACAAGAAGCTAGCAATAAAAGTTCAAGCTTCATCCTTTCAAGAGGATGTCCCATAAGAGATTTATCCAACAAAGATATGAATAATATAAAATAGGATTTCAATGCACCTAAGAATGAGATTGCAACTGAAGAATGAAAAAACCAACTTTCTCATTCATGCCAAATCAATGGTATGTTTGGTCAAATTCAAGACATGAGTGAGTTTAGTCATGTTCTCCAAGAAGCATTGTGGGAGTTTGTTGGGTATATTTTTGATTCTCACCTCTTATCAGAAGTTCATAAACATGTAATGCATCCTTGGTTGGTTAGAAGGGGGAGTTATTTTACAAAGCCAGTTAATGGAGTTGTTTGAGCATCATCCTTTTCTAGTTAGTGCAAATTAGAGCAGAGGTTTCAGTTAATAAGTGCTAGCTGCACATCTATTTCAGTTCATTTTTCATTTTCCAAGAAGTGTTGTTGCACAATTTGTTGGCCTTGTTCAGAGCCATTGTGGTTTGCTTTTGATTTTGTTTTGTTGTTGTTTAAATTATAACAGCTAAGTTATAGAGGATTTTCTAAGTTGAAGGACAAGAATTGACTCCCATGCCCAATGGATGCTAAGGCTATTGGGATAAGATGCTTAGTAGGAAAACATATAACAAAGGTCACCAATAATGTTACCTAATTATGATTTTAAGCCCAATCAGGTTAGGGTAGGACAACACTCATTGTTTTCTACTTTGAAGAAGGAGAAAGGTACAAAAATGATTCTACTAAGGTTACTCATAATCATACAATCAGTGCCATGAAATGAATTTTCAGTTTTCATTATGCTATTGCTTTACAAAAAAGAGGAATAGTACACAAATTTTTACATAAAGTATATGTTTAAATTCATTACAAGATATATGTTTATAAGTTTCCCACACAAGTTGTGGGAGTAATTGAGTGTATACAATAAAAGATAAATTGTACATTTGAAAGAAAAAAACACATGTAAGAGAAAAGGTATCCATCATTGCCTTAAAGACGAACCCCATTTTTGATCAGTTGCATCTTTAATTCCTTTGTTGATAGCTCCAAGGTGTTTGCAAGGGGCAAAGAAAGTGATGTTAGAGCTCAGGATTCCATTTCTCTTATATCAAACCAGCTGATATATAACCTATCCCTTATTAAAACATCAAATCAGAGATTCAAAGGTGCCTCAAGATCAAAACACAGTTATCAAGAAGATCCGAGAAAAGTCAAGATCATCTAATCATCATGAGAAGCTTTGGGTTTCTTAGTTTTATTAACATTTTGTTGATTGTGTAGGTATAGGTATAATATTTTCATACAAATCAACAAGGAAACCATAGTTCACATCTTTTAATGGATTGTTCAAGGTTTGAAGAGGCTGCGAATGTTCAAGAGAGAGTAGTAGTAAGGTTATTGAAAATATAACTAACATTCATTTCAAGAGGAAAATCACATTATTTTGAGTAAAGAGCAGCATTGTGGAGTCACAGTTTGAGAAGACAATGATAAAAAAAGGTAGTCAATAGAGGATCAAAGCATAATCTTGAAAGAAGGCAGTCAAGCTAAATAGGTCATTTTTGTAATACAACATAGTTCACTATGGAAGTGGCTACTTCATAAAATCCTATAATAATATCATAGTTGAGAGAATAGTATTGAGCTTATAAAAGAAGCTTATAAGAGGTTACATGAGTATTCAGTTGTTCACAAAATATTATTCAGATTTTAAAGAGCAGTACAAGGTCAATGAAGCCAAAATTAAGCAATAAGGATTTAGTTAGTTTCCATCAAGAAAAGTTTCTGTGGTATCCACATCATAATGAAGTTGTTGTTAAGGAGAAGAGGAACCTTCTTGCACATAGACTTATGAGAATTACTGTAATGAGAACCAAGGGAGGTGAATATGAAAACCTAGATATCAAAATCTGAGCTTGTTTGATTTGTTGATGACTATCCAATTGTATCAATAGAAAGTCATTTTGACCAAGATGATTGAGAATCACCATGAATCAGGTGAAGGATAGACCTGATGACAATCAATGAGGATATCATGAAAATACAACTCAGTCATGTCCATTGTGATAGTAGTAATGACAGTCAACCCATCTAGATTTTAAGTTGACTGTGAAGAGCATAAGAATTATAAAATGCAAGATAAAAGGATAAAGGATAGTCAATGCCATGAATTTATTCCAAAAATAGAGCTTGAAGAGCATTTAAATAGCACTAGAAGTAGTAACTTTCACCATCTACAAAGCTATCTTGTAGTGGGCAGAGTAAGATTGCTATGACATTCAATACAAAGGTTGCTTCTTAGATACACATTGTCATCAAGAGACAGTACTAAGCAACATGATGACAACCATTCAGGATTGTATGAAACAATGGAAGAACAATCCGTTAAGGAAAGGGACAATCAACACTTCAAAGGGAATGCATTATGTACTACATTGAAGCAATAGAAGGGTACTTAGGTGGATCTTTTGATGTAGAGAAATTGATGATATCTTTACTAGTAAAACTTGCAAGAAATAATATCATTAAGGTGTATGTGTTTGATATTACCGATGCATCAAACCCAATCAAGATGTATGGAAATATAGTACACAAAATGGACTTGATAGTGAACTTAATTTTGGAGATCTAATGCATAGACATAAGATGGTTTGCAAGTTTGCTCAGAAGGCTCACCTCCCATGGTCAACAATTAGCAATTATAAAGTTCCCAAAGATGATACTTACAATAACCTCAATAAATTTTGAAGAATCAAAGGAGGCCAAGGCAGTTGGGTTTTGAGAGACAATAATTATGAAACCCCTTAGAGCTAGTATGGTTGTGGCATGCCTTCAGTAGGCATTAGCAGGGGAAGGAAATAGAAAGTCATCGATTCCTTATTTGAAAGGTCTTCTTTCTAATAAAAAGATTTTGGTAGAAGACTATAACATGGTTAGTCGTAAAGTTGTTGAGAGTTCCCTAAAGAGATATGGAGCAAATGTGGAAAGGCTACATTGGAAAAGCTTCAGACACCTCATAATTTTGATTCTTACTTCATGAATGTTCAAATTCTAGAAATGGATGGGTTTGAGGCAATGAAAAAGGTTTGAAATCTAGAATATGAATATAATAGCGAACTTGAATCAAATCCCAGAAAAGAGCTTATCATGAATAGATAAAATTCCGAGACAAACAAAAAATTCCACAAGAAACACAAATTTCATCAATCTATTTGCACAAACTAGAGCACTTGTAATTGTTTCTTCCCAGGAAAATGAAAGAATCTCAGTATTTTCATGCAAGAGAGCTTACCGACACACTGTCCCAAAGTAGTAGAATGAAAATACACAAAACCTTCAAACCCTTGGCAGTAGAGTGGCAACATCAAAGGCATGGCAACAAAGAAAAATGAATGCAAAATGAGCCTGTGGGTAGGGTTAACCCTTTTGTCGATTTTGCAAAATGAATCCCTAAAATATTGGCCAACCAAGAAGGGTGTTTTTGTCACCTTTATTTTCATAAATACAACTATATGCTAATACCTTGGTCAATACTTTGTCTTCACATTTTCCTAGTAGAGATGGCTCTTTCATCAAACTTTGGTGCCCAACAAATTTTCCTTCTTCACATACTCACAAGTCGTGTATTAGTTTGTTTTAGCACTTATTAAGGTAATCATCAATTAGTTACCTTAGTAGCTATCAGAATAATTGTGACATTAGTTTATTTTAACACTTATTAAGGTAAATAAATGTTAGAGTTACCTTATTGCTTGTTAAAATAAACTAATAGGTTCCCTTTAAATATGCAAAGGAGATGAGTCATGATTAGTCAAATTGAAGTGTTATCAGTGTATTTAGAGTTCTATTGTTGACTTTAAGTCAAATTCAGATGATTTTGGAGTTCTTTTTGGTCATAAAACTTGAGAGGGGGAGTTTGGAGCTAAATTATCTCAAATTGGAGCAGTTATGGGCTCCCTTTTTTATGGATTTTCTATTTTTCTTGTGAGAGAGATATTTTGAGTGTAGTTGACTCACCTTGGAATTTGAGACTCATTTTATATTATAGGAGGGAAAGCTTATGCTTTATCCTTAGTTCTTACTTTTGGTCTTCTCTTGCATGTTCCAGAGAGACTTAGAGATTTGTAAATTAAATATTTTGTTATTTTATATACAACAACATTTGTTTTAGCTATTTTTTTTATCAATGTTTGCAGAGTTTCCTTCCATTATTCAATAGTATCAAGTGTTTAATTTCTTATTTTTAGGTGTTGTATCTCTTGTGGATTATTTTGATGAATATTTGATGTGTTTTAGTAGGAAACCTTTAAATTTATATCTTATTCATGGTTGCATGTATACAAACACATTTAATAATCACAAGTCATAGGTTGTGCTAGTGGTTTGTCTTATCTTCCAAGTTGTGAAAATCTTATTTTCCTTCAATAAATATAGGTTTATCAAAGTCTTTTTATGAAATATTTATGTGATTGGATTTCCCAAATTGAATTGAGTAAACAAATCCTTTGAGAAGTAGTTGTGAATCAAATTTCTATAGGTTAATTACATTTTGGTACATCACCTCCTAGAATTAGCTTTTCCCTTTCATCAGTTATCCTTCTTCCTTTTTCCCACAAAAATCCTTTAGTTTCAAGGAGATTTGAAGGGGAACTAGCCCATAATATGGAGATTCATCCTCATCATGAGAAACCCATAGGCTCGAAGATGTTTCCATGTTTCACGGGATTGCTGAGCCTCCAAGCTTAACATCTGGGTGTAATCCATCATGACAATTGTCTCTTCCATTTTGACCCAAAATTTTATTTTCTCTCTATGTTCCATTTATCCATTGTGTTTTTTATTCCACAAGTATTTGGGGAATAATGTCAATTTTGAGGTCTATTATATCACTACAGAAAAGACGTATACTAATGCCGGATCTGTGGATCCCTTATGCGTTCATCCTTTATTTTTTTTGTTGCATTGCATCTGGGGGAAATCCCTTATCATGAATTATTTTATTTGGTAACATATCATTAGCATAAGGATTCCCAAATAACATCTTATGGCCTTTTATCACATGGCATTTATCATTTTCTACCTTAAAGATATTTCTCATAGCATGGTGTTTTGCAATTTCTTTAAGGTGGAGGAATTCATTGGAATTATTTGATTCACTTTATTCACATGCATTGGAATTATTGATGCATTGAAATTGACACTTTGTTGCTTTACTTTTTTCACACACGTTGAGCTTAGTGTTGTGTTGGTATAGAATTTCGATCATTTTTTGTAGCACCTTATCAAAATTATTAGGGCTCGTATAATTCTGGTATGGTTATGGGTACACACCGAGTGAATATCAGACTTCACTAGACCTTGTGCGTTCCTCATTTTTGGCTACTTTGTCTTGGGGGCTCACCTAGTGAATATCATACTTCACTAGTTTGTATTGCCTTCTATTTGTGATTCACCTAAAAAATATCAAACTTTTCTAGTCTATGAGTCATGAACATCTTTCGTGTGGATCCTAGCATAATGTAGCTTGCTAACCCATGATTATCCATACCCTCCTTTTTATTTTTGATTTTGATATTGTGTATGTTGTCTTGCTTCATTGCATGCATGTGCATGTTCCTTTTTTCTTATGTTGTCTTGCCAAAAGATCTTGGATCATGGGGGCTTGCACACTCCCCCTTGATCCTTAGTCATCGTATCTCTTCAACATGTGTACAATCAAAACCCTCTTGACATATATTTTTCTACTTTAGTGTGAGTTTGAGCATAAGTTCATACTCACTAAAGTGGAGGCTAAATATATAATCGTAAATTGTCACCCTTGACAATTTCAAACTATGTTTTTCTCCCCTTTAAGTTATTGGACCTAATTGAGTACTTAATTTCCCAAATTATGCATTACACAACTTATATTAAAAATTTACCGATAATTTGCAAGCATAAATCAAATGCTCTCATTTAATACTTTTCCCTTGACTCCTTAAGTTTCAAAAATAAGGCTTGGGACACTAGCACATAGGGCACCTATGTCCCCCTATTTTGGATACAAATTCAAATATGTCGGTGTTGACATTTTATTATTAGAAATTCAAATATCTAAAGTCGACTATCAGAATTTATTTTTGGAGAAATTAGAATAATAACATATATTGCGTCATTTGAAAATTAACAAGGAAGAACACGAAAACTATTGGAGAACTTACATGATCAAGAGAATTATCCATCAAGTCAAGAGAAACCATTAGAGATTTATTGCAGCAATTCAAGATCCAAACATCATGTGAAAATTTATGTGAGTTTGTTCATGTTTATGTTTTCATATTGTTTGGGAACACTAATTCGTGTAAGTCTCCAAGCAATTCAAGCCATTCAATGCAATGAAGCAAGCACGATTCAAGCCTTGAGGAGATGTGTATGAATTTGGTACTTCAAGGAAGCTACTAAAGGGTGGTGAGTTGCAAAATTTTGTGGATTCATCATTCCTTCCTATCATTTATCTTTCTATCACTAACATTGCCATTATGGAAGTGGAAACAATAACACAAGATTTGACCAAGGAAAGCCCCTAAATGGCACAACCTTTCTTCTCTCTTTAAATGTGCAGGTTTCAAGTCTAAAGAATATTGAAGGTGTTGTAAAGACATTTTCCGTTGCACCAAAAGATACCCCTTTTAATGCTTGATACAACCACTAGAGTTCCATAGGAGGTAGTTAAGCCGTGTAACAAACCCAAGCACTGTGTTTCATAACACAAGGAGACCACAAGTGCACACCTTGCAACAATCCCCCTAGTGCAAGCAAGGGGTTCAAACCCATGACACAGGATTTGATACCAATGTTTTCAAAGATGGTTTCCGTTGCACCAAAAGATTGACCTTTTAATGCTTGATACAATCGCTAGAGTTGCACTAGAAGTGGTTAAGCCATATCACAAACTCGAGCACTGTGCTACACAACACAAGGAGACCAAATATGCACACCTTGTAACAAAAGAAATATTGAAGATAAATTATTTATTGTTACAAATGAAACCCTACACCTTTACAACTCACATAAACTTAGTTACAAAATTATCTGGCAGTGATCCAAAAGTGTGACAAGCGAGAAATGGAAGCCCCGATCTGACACTAGAGGACTATGAAAATAGATTTGAATTTTCCCTACAAAGAAAGTGGCACTTGGGGTACCTATGTCCTCCATTTTTAGATCCAAATTCAAACCATAAGTGCACAGTGTCTTGCTCAGTCCATTTTTGTAGTATGTTTATGTTTATGATTTCTCAAATCTACTCTATTTGCATCAGAATGGTAATTTTCATCATTAGGTCAATTGAATCATTGTAATTCATCCTTAGGTCACTTTTAGATTTGGTTAGGGGATGGTTGACTCAACTATCATGTTGTAATCCAATCATATACCTTGTCCAAATCCAATCAAACCCCCACATTAACACACACATCACTATTCCAAATGAAATTAGGGGAAAGGTTTTCAAACACTAAGGTGAAATCTCAAGGTTTCTATTTCCCCACATTTCAATCATAAAAACATGCATGTATAATAGAGATAGTCTAATAGGGTAGAGAGAGGAGGGTTTTCATAATGCAGAATAGAGACAATCATGACAAAAAATAAAAGGTAGGGACATAATGAAGGGATTTTTATGACCCAAGCTATATAATGATCAAAAAGACTATTCTAGCCTTATTTAAAGCCTCTTCAAGATCTAATGGAGTATTCTTCGAAAGAAAAAATGACATAGATGAAAATGTGAGGATGTCAATAATAAAACCCTAAATATTACAAAGGCTTGCAAACAAGTATGCAAGGTTATAAAATATATATGAAAACTAGAGTACAAGCTTTTTAGAGGTCTAGGGAGGTCATGGCATCAAGAGAGACGTATATCAGAACTTTCCAAGAGTGAGATACTTCATGCATCAAGATTAGGAATAGTCATGAGGGATTAGATTTCTAAGAAAAAAATGGGATTGTGAGAAAGATAGTGTCCTAAGTCTACCAAAATCATTACAAATCTTGCTAAAATGCAAGAAGGCTATCTTATGTAGTGAAAGACAATGGACATACATTCTTAGATTTTGATTTAAGAATTAAATGGAATGATAATAGCATTATTAGTGTAGGGATAGTGTATAATAGATTCAAAAGAAAAAGAAGATACACAAAGAAAGACAAGAAAAAGGTTTTAAGGAATATGTATGAATAGTGATTTTTTCTATAGTCATCTAACACCCTAATGCATCTCTTGCACAAGTATGCTATGACTGTTGACAAAAAAGCTATATATTATAAAAATAAACCTTATCAAATGCTTGTATTATTTGTTCAAAATATGAATAGATTGGCTGATAATGAAGCCCACATAAACTTGATGTTGATGGAGGTCTCTTACACATTGAGATTATAACTGAAAAATATAGGAAAATCTACAAGATCAACTAATGAAAAAGGTTAAATAGTGCAAATGAAAGATCATTTTGAATAGATTCTTGATAGAAAGTATGAGGATGTATGAGAGAGCTTAAGGGACTGCTAAAGAACAGCACTGATCTCCATCCATATCAAGAGGACTATCTTCAAGGAAGCACGAGCCTATCATAAAGACCCTAAGAAATAAAAAGTAAGGTTTGCAACATCACAACACTTAAAATACAATGCAGGGAACTAAATAATTTAAATGTTCTATTTAGTAAAAATGGCTAGGGTTATATGAATAGATCATATAAAAGGTTAGAATGGATAGGGCTGTACAAATGTGAAACTAAAAATATAGTCATTAGGTTTCCCTATCCAAACTGTAAACCCTAAACCCCAATAGTCATGTGGGAGTAGTGGGATAATAGTCCAAAACCCATTAAATTTTAGTGAAAGTTCTATGAGTCAATGTTAGAACTTGCAAATAGGTTTATAAGGGTTTCTTTGCTCATATGATAGCCAAGCAAAACATGGTAGAAAGTGAGAAAAGGAAATGTCAAGAGACTTGATGCTATGCATACGTTTAGACTAAAATCTACATGTAGATAAAGGGATGTGAAGTGACTAGGATCTATAAATGATCAATGGAGTATGGGAAAAGGATAAATATATGTCAAATAATACATGGGTGCAGGTATAATACATACAAAGCATATTGATAAACCATGGAATGAATCATGAAAAATAAACATATGAAGACTGTTAGAGGTATTATGATAATTTACAAGCATCATGAGGTAATCTAAAAACTCTAATAGAGGTTAAATAAGGTTTGAAGCAAATTTATGGTGGAGATGTGTTTGAAGGTTGTTGATGTCTTTTGGAAATCTTGTCAACATCGTTATAGGGTATACAAAGGAAAAACCAACCTATAGAAGCAATGGAAGAAAAATGATCATACTCAATAGTAGCATTTCTAGGAATTAAGAAATAAAATCTTAGATATAACAAAGAATCACAAGGAAAATCCACCTAAGTTGAATTACAGTTTGTATATTTCAACCTTAAGTGAAATTCTCAATGTTGAAATTGGTAGAAAGGAAATAAATTTATCATCATTACTAAAGTTACAAAACTTAGTCTAGAGGAATTTACAACTAGTTTTAGGCTTGATAAAGACCCTTCATTGGTGGGGGATGGATTGAAAAAGTTTTTGAAAGAATAAACTAGTGGTTAAGAGCAATTTTCAGCCCTAAAAAGAGTAACTTTTAAGTTTACACAGCTAAGAAGCATAAATATCATGTGAACTATTAAATTTAGCTGGATCAATCAGTATGGAGCATGTTTTGAAGACCCTAGTGGATTTTATTCATGTCATGCAATCGATTAGACCATATTTCAAGGAGCATGCAAAGGAGAAGTCAAATTCAAAGTAAACTCACTCCTCACTACACTTATGAAATTTAGGAGAGTCCAAAGATAGAGTTCCACCCTCAACCACCCAGGATAAGAAGTTAAAGCATGCATACTTAGCCTTTTTCTTTGGATTCAAGTTTTAGTGACGAAGAAAGCTGAATTTAATCAAAACTAGGTGCCCAAGTTTGTTTGGGTGGATTTCTTTCTATTTTTAATTGCTCTTAGCAAGAAAAGAATTATTATAACTTAGACTTCAAAGAGATTCAATTGTAGAACAACAATTTTTATGTAGTTTTTGAAGTATTTTTTAGATTTGTAATAATTAGAAACCCCTATTTTCAATAAAATTCCATTTTGGCCTTCTCAAATTTTCATAGTGTTATTGCAAATGATTTGACCTAATTTTTGTGTTATTTCATATTAATCCTTGAATATGTATTATTTGAAAATGTTACTATGTAGAAACAAATGAAACTCATACAAGTCATAGGTTGCCACTTATGTGGTTACTTTCAATAGTCCGTAGTTGTGAAAATGCATAGTTTTCCTTCAAGAAACTAAGATTCAACCTTCTTATGCAACACTGATGTGTGAGATTGTTAAAAAACCTAAGTTATGTACAAAGAAAAATATTTTATTGAGGTGCATTGTGAGTCAAAAAAGAGCTGATACATGTCTTCTACAGTTTGGTGCATCACCTCCCTAAGATAATAATTTCTTTTTATGTCTTTTTCACCCTTTTCCTTAACAAAAGTTATATTTGAAGTCATTTTAGGTGAGGTATCAAGGGAACCAACCCTCTCTAGAGGTTCATATTCATCATAGGTTACACACAAGTTGAAAATGATCCCATATTTTACAAGGTAGCTGAGTTCTATGCTTAGTAAGGGTGTGTACATTAGTGACAAAAACTACTATTGCTAGTCAAAGTATTAATTTTAAGAAAAACAACAAAATTTACTTCTTCAAAACCTCCAATGAACTACAAAAAAAATTAAATCTATTTTGGGGTGCATTTGTACTCAACTCTCAACCACTTATTTGGGACTCGCTTTGATGGTTAAAAAAGTTACCTCAATGTTTTGGAACTTGATGTTGAAAATAATTCAAATGAAACTTGCTAGATGCAAAGGTAAAATTTTAACCCGAATTGGTAAACCCCAATTTCTTAAACCTCATTGTATTTGGTGGAGAGGTTTGAGAAAATACAAAGAAAACTTCTTTGGACTGGGGTCGAGGAAAAGATAAAAATTCTCTTATCAACTAGGACAAAATTACCTCCCAAAATTGCATGAAGGTATAGGGATTATAAAAATTCAGTTAAAAAACAAGGCATTGATGGCTAGAGTGGGTTGGAGCTGAATTAAGGACAACTAGGACTAGGGTCTATTAATGAAAGACAAATATTTAAGTAACACTTTGGAGAATAAGTTTCTCTTTGAAGTTGGTGCCCTTAAAGGATCAGTGATTTGGAATAGTGTTCTTAAAATACAAAGTCTTATACAAAAATGAATCAAAGTGGAAATTGGAAATGGTAGAAAGATTATATTTTGGGAAGATATCTTGATGCTTCAGTAGCCCTTAAGTAGTGATCAAATCTACAAAATATTGGCAAAACATACTAGTAACTTTTTTGGTCCTTTATTTTAATATAGTTTCTAGGAAGCTTCAAAGGATGTTGTGCGATCTTTGAATCCTATTATTTTCTGAGGATGAAATTATTTAGTTTTAGAATAGTAAAGGATTCTTCACTATCAAATATGCTTACAGTATGCTATTAGACCCCCACCAAAAATAGATTCTAGGAAAGAATTTGGAACTAGAAGCTAATTCCTTTTTTTTTTTGGTGGATTGCTGCCCACAAAAAAACACTCATACAAGACAATTTACAAAAGAGAGGTTTCCTACTCTCCAATAGATGTACTCTTTGCCAAAAGGAGGAAGAATTGGTGCCCTACATGTTTTTCCATTGTGAGTTTTCTAGAGCTATTTGGTAAAGGTGCATGCAGAAATTTGGATTATACTAGGCCATGAATGAGAACATGACATCCTTTGTCCATGGATTACATTCCCCCTTCTCTCATCCTATTATTTACAAGCTTTGGAATTAGGGCCCTCCTCATATTTTTCGAATCCTTTGAAAACAAAGGAATAATTGGATCTTTAGGGATGCAACTAAAGATAGTTCAATCTAGATTTTGTAGGTGATTTAGGTAGATATATGACAAGAAAAATGCATGAATATCTCTTTTTTTCTTGGTTCACATGTTTAAATTATAAATATATAAAGAGTATTTTAGAGAGTAATATTAGTAGATTAAAGAAGGTTAAAAAATTCAAATTTTCCACAAGATTGATATTCATGTAAAGAATCTTCATAAGATGAATATTTATACGAATGTAGAGCATATGGGAATCTATGTAGGATTTTTAAAATTTAGATGAATACAGTTCACATGTAGGAATCTAATTTAAGTATTTAAATTAAATCCAAAATTAGAAACTATGTTGAAACACTAGAGTTGAAGAAGTAGGGAAAAGAGATATACAAACGCTAGAGAGAAACTAGTGAATTTTATGTAGAGAATTTATTTGAAATCTAGATATAATTTGAAATTTATATGAATGTAAAACATGTAGGAATCAATTTTTAATTAAATTTAAATCTAAAATTAAAAAAATATATTCAAACACTAGAGTTGAATAAATAGGGGTATGTATAAATATAATATTTTTGAAACATTTTTATACAAATTAAAAATTATACATACCTTGTCTCTATGACATATATATCTTTGTACCCTTTCTTGAAATCGATAATTATCCTTTTCTACCAAATATTTTCTCATACTCTTGTTTTTCCTTGTCCTCTTATTTCTCATTTCCTCTGCAAAATATTTCTCCAATATTTTTTTGTCAAATATTTTCTTCTTCTAAAAGGTTAAAAATTGCAAACATTTTTTGTTCAAAAAATTCACTTGCAAAAAACAATGTTTTTTAAAAGTTAAGCAGCATTTACAAAAATCAATGTTAGGAATATTCCATTTTTTATTTACAAAAAAATCATTATTTTTATATTAAAATATATAATTCTTATTATTACTTTTATTATTTTTTAAATTAGGCCTTAGGACCTTCATTTGAAGGTTAATTTTATTAATTTTTAATCATTCATACCTTCATATGATGATTCTTTTATTTGGATTATTTTAATGTTTCCCATGACCTTTCAAGGGCCTTCATTCAAAGGTACCTTTGAACAAATATATTAAATTCATTTGAAGTACCTTTGAACAAAAATATTACCTTCATTTGAAGTACCTTCAAATGAAGGTCCTTGGATGACCTTTCATCTTCCATGTTTGATATTTTAATAAGAATTTTCTATTTCACATCTCAAATTGGACCTTCAAATGGAATCAAGTAGACAAGATATTTTGTAAGATTGTAGCACTTAAAATTAATCTTTCCAATTAGTATAATTCTTTAATGTATGTTATTTGATATTTATTTATTTTCTACTTTCTAGGAAGATAGGTTTTTCAACAATCGTCAAGGTCTTTGTTCTACACATGTGGAAAAATAGTAAGATGGATTAAAAAATGAAAAAATATAGTGCACTAGGTATCAATGTTCTTATTTGAACAAAAAAAAAAAGTTAATTCAAATACATACAAAAAAATTATGAGTTATTAAAGCGACCTATGTCTAAATTATGAATGATCTCACTTCAAAAAGTTATAAAAAAATGAGGATCCCTACACATCAATTCCCAATTTCCTTCTATTCTACTATCATAAAAAACCTTTCTTATTTTCACATATATTGTTATTGTTCTTCTACTTAAGACAATTTCACTTGAAAGTGAAGAGATTTGATGCTTTCTTGGAATTTATGGACTTACAATAGAGATCAACATCACTCTTCTTGAAATTCTCTTATTAGGTGATTGATATTTTTTTACCAATGGAGCTCAAAATTTTTGTAACATTTTGAACAATATATTTTCTAGGTATCTTTTCCTCTTTTATATGAAATCTACACCTAACAATTTTAGTGTCTCTTTTAGCTCATCATGAATAAGTATACTTGATAATAGTTAGGCTTGACCAAGTGTATCACAATTCTTGAAATACTTCTCAACTATCTCCTTTGAAGTTTTATTCAATGACCTCTTACTAGCTTCACTAGGTTTTTCAACATACAATTTCAATCTCTATTATCAATATCAAGTAAATGATCTATAATAAATTATTTTCTTAAACTGTTTAATTAGGTTCATAAAATACATATTTGTAGAAGGAAGAAATCTAGAACCCTATTCAACATAAAATATTGGTTGAGCCTCCTCCTTGACATCAACTATGTGTGGTCGAGCCCCCTCTTCTCAAATATTTAAATTAAGCTCAACTTGTACTCCACTTTCTATATGTTGAGCCTCTACACATAAAAGAGAGAAGAATTTAGAATGCATTTTTTATAAGGTATGTATAATATATAAACTAATTTTTAAAATATAGGTGTCTATCATTAAATAATATTCATAAAATGGTGTCTTATGTAAGTGCATGTAGCCTTAAGGTGGATGGAAAATTTCAGGTCACTAAACCATATCTAATTTGTAAAGTTAGCATTACATTAATTAGCCACATATGCAAAGTGAGGATGCTAATCATGTTTGATATGTTTTTGATTAATAGGTAAAAAAGGTCTTAAAGGGACTCGAAACCCTACAAAAAAATTATGCTACAAGATAAAGTAAAGCCACACATAAGCCAAATAATAGAAAACTAAAAGAAAAAAACAACAAATAGAAAATTGTACTTCATTGTCTTTAGTGTTTCTGTCATGTTCAATTCCTAATTATAATGAAGATTAGCAAGGTTCAACAACTCTTTCTTCTCCTCCTCAAATGATTTATTCTTGCTCCCACAAGTCCTAGAGTTGGGTCCCTTGGTCTCAATCTACATCACATTCTTACATTTTTCCTTGTTGCTATGTTCTTCCTTTCTAGTCTCCTCGAGAATCATTTGAGTCATTTTCTTTTCTCTTAGATCTTTGAGTTTTTTAGTTAAATTTATAATCCCCTCGACATTGTATTTTATGGAACAATGACTGATTTTTAGAATGTTTTCTATATTTTGTTAGTATCATGTATCTTTTCCTCCAGGTTAGTCATTATTTTCTCAAACTCCATTCTTAAATCATTTATAGAATTCTCCATTCCATTAATTCTGTTCTTCACATCCCTATTCCCAAGTTTAGCTTGATCCCTTTCCTCATTACATGCTTCTAAGGATTTTGCACATCATGTTTTTCCATATTTTGTACTCACATTATGCTATAAAGTTTCATGGGGGGTTGCGTAGTGCCTTATTTTTTCCATCACACCTTTGTGAAGTGAGTGTCCCTCCATGACAATAATAAATCTTAGTGATTCTCGCCTCATACATTTTGTGCCTTGGTTCACACACTTTATTTTAGTTGTAGGTATTTTCTTGTTCACTTTTATATGTTGTTTCTTCTCCTTGATACACTACATGGTGACATGGTTTCAATGGACCTATCATGCCTCTCTTTTGCCAACACTATGGGTGGGTATCATAATGTTCATGTTAATGATTCTGTGGTTTTTCTTTAGATTGAGCTATATATCTAGTATTTATTCCTATGTACTAGGTGGATGTGGTAGCTAATTACCCATTTATTACGGTGAAATGGAGCACTTACTATATGGAAACTCTTGCATTCATATTTTTTGAGGTGACCTTCCATCCTCAATTGATTAGTTTCTTTAAACTATTGGCACTTGTATTTTTCACTTGGATTTTGCTTGCATCAATTCAGTAGTGTCATTGGGGTCATGTAGATTCATATACCATTTTTTTTTTTTAACTATATGATGTTTTTTCTTTGTTTTCCATTTAATCATTATTTGAGTAGTGTCATTGGGGGCACTCATGCAAGTTGTTGCCTTCTTGGTCTTGATCATCATCATAGGAGGTTATTCATTTACAACACTATAACACTCATCTTTCAATAGTTGTCTAAAACTTCTTCATGCTCTAGTGGTGTTATTCATATTTCTATTCTTTTTGGGACATTGTTTTGCGTTTATTTATTCCTTATCTTGTATTTCTCTCTTGGAGAGGAGTTTACTCCCACATGTTTTTTCTCCTTTTCTTTTCTTATGAGGGATTATTTGTACATGCACACCTCATCAAGCCTTATTGCTGGGACCCATATTTTTGCATCTTTAAATTGGTTTGTTCCTCCCTAATTTGCACTTAAGGGGGCATGTTGGTGTGAATAAGTTGTTTTAGCCCACTAGTTCACCCAGTAGGTCCTATTCACATGTTAATTTTACGTAGGTCCTAGTAAAATTTCTAGAAGTCTTAGTTGTCATAAGATCTTATCTTATTTTTTGTCATTTATTTCTTATGTCCTAGGTCATGTAATATATTTTTTTTATGTCATAGAATTAAAACACTTGTCATGATTTTGTCTAATCCTATCTCTCACCTTGCCTATAGAAGCAAGGCCTATCATACATTGTAATCACATGGGGTTTGTAAACATTGCATCATCATATCAAGCAAGCTATTATCTTTCCATTATCTCTTGTGGAAGGTTGTTTAGTTTTGTAGGTTCAACTCCTACAAGAACTGCATCAAGGAATATAAATACTATGGGGATTCTTCTTCTCTGAATTAAGGATTTTCAACTACAATCAAAAGAAGGCATCTAATTTATTAAAATATCTAATATCCAAGATGGATTTTGGAGTGACTCTGAGATGACTAGATATAGGATTTTTACTCACAATAAATTAGATTAGTCCTATGATAGAGTAAACTAAGGATTCATTTACCTTCCTATTAAGAGGCTCCTATCGAGGTACCACTTTATTTTTCTATTGCTATATTGAATAGTTTGAAGCTAGGAGAGGATGCTTTTTCAATGAATATTCATTTTTTTGACACTTTCAAAGAGAATAAATATTAATTTTAAGAATATATATTTTAATATCTTGGAATAGCTTAAATTAGGTTAAAATTTAGCCTTAAAATAATTATTTAATTATTTCACCTTACCCAAAAATAAATCCACTTTAGCATAAAATTGGAACTAATGTTCAAGATCTATTTTGTGATTGCATTATTTATATATTATATGATGAATGCTCAGAAAAGGTCTATTGTCCACCTTGGATAATGTTCTAATGCAATATTTTATTTATTATGTGGTACACCTAAGGGATCAAGGGATGCGTGCATTACATGGTTTAGACTTCTTAGGACCACTTTATGTGTTGTACATGTAATATTGTGATAAATATTTAATGTAGGGTTGCATTGGGAGATATTTAATATTGGGAAAACTTAGCACTAAAAAGTAATTGTGGGGGTTAATAGTTTTGTAATCTCCTAGTATTAGTCACATTAATTTTATGTAATACCACTTGGTGGTTTTGTGTGAGCTTGTTTCTATAAAATAAAGCACATGAATAATTGTCTAAAGTTGGCAAGTTGGCTAGTTGTATGTTTGGATAAGGACGTGAGAGCATCTCTTGTTAGTATTTATGAGGTTTGAATCATGGCATGGGATGTGTTGTTACATGCTTGTTCATATGGAGTTCTTGTAGAGGGCTTGATGTGTTAGTGTAATTAATTAATTATTACACTAGCATAAGTTAACTTAGGTTTTAATTAATCATATTAGTCCTAAGTTGCTTTTAATCATTTAATAAAGTTGTTGAGATAAGATTCACTTCTAGAAGATGAGTTGTCTTTTCTAGAACTTATCTCCATCTTGTTATCATTCCCCAGGTAGTTGGTTAGGGTTTCTTGTTGTCACATGAAGTGTGATTTGAACACTTGGCAACATCCTTTGCGTTTTAGGTTTAGCACTTGCCTATATAATTAGGCATATGCACTCTTTGCAAATCATCTGATAGATCATAATAGAATCTCTATTTTGAATGCCATTATCATACTTTCTTTGTGGTTGAATATTTCTTCCTGGAAAATTCTTCCATTGAAGATTGTACTGCAGCTTCATCAAGGACACCTATGCATCCATCATTCCAACATGATGTTTCAAGGGTATTCATGAAGAACTTTGAAGATGTATTGTAATCTTTATTGTTGAATAAAACATGAGTAATGGATGCTTTTGGAGGCTGATTTTTTCCCTTTTGAGGGTTTTCCCAAAGTATATATTGTACCATATTTTGATGGTATTTTTTCTATTATTTTGTAAATGGATTTTGAATACTTGTTTGCATAGATTTCTCTATTTGGGTTATGTGGAAATTATCTTAAGTGGATGCATAGTTCCTTTCATTTGATATCAGAGCCATGGTTGTGATTTCTATAACCCTTATTGGAGTAGATCTAGCATACAGATGAATCCAAGGCTTGCATGAGGGTTTTGTGTAAGTTATTTTTCCAAAATTGGGGTTTGAGGCTACAGATCTGTGGTTTTTTTTTTGTAGATCTAGGATTATGAATCTTAGTTGGAAAAAGGGTTTTTCTCTTGCTATTCAGGTCTTGAGGGTTTTGTAAGAGAAGTGTTTTAGATGACCCCTTGGGAAAAAAAACAAACTTTACCATTAGATTTAGGAGGCTTGAGAGATGAAGATTGATCTAAAATTTGTCCTATTTTGGCCACTATGGAAAAATGCAAAATTTTCCCCTCCTATCCCTATTGTACAACTATACAATTTCCTTCGAAGAAGAAAAAATAAAAATAAAAAGAAAATACATATTTTCTTGTGCATGAAAATTTTAAATTTTAAATTAAAAAAATAAAAAAGTTAAAATGTTGTGGGGGGTTTGCAAACCCCCTACATAGTTGTCCTTGTGGTACTGCTACTAATAGTATTGTGACCGTACCCTTGTTGGATTGTGATCAATCAAGTGGAGATTATTCCCTTGTTCCCAAGCATTGGTTTGCTCGAAAAACATTGGGGCTAATCTATAACCTCTCATGGGTTCCAAACATTTGATTTTTTTTTCTAGATTTTTTATATTAAAAATTTAACTGGATTTAATTACCCAGTTGGTGTTGGAATATCAAGTCAATTTTATTGTTATTCCAACAGTGATGAATAGTCAACATTGATATGTAACTAGTGCTTCAAGTATGCACCCAACACAGTCGAAGGCCTATTGTACAACTAAAGGTTGTAATATTTTATTGAAGGTTGAAATGATGCAGGGTCCTAGGGGTTCATCATAGCCCTTGGACACCGAAGGCTTTTTCGGTGAAGATTGAATTTTTTTGGGACTCCCTAATTTTGGTAGTTTTGACATGTTTGACATGTAGTTGCATGAGTCTCACTTTCTATTTTTGGAAATTTTTTCTTTTGATAAGGACTTTGCAACTTGGATATGTTGTACTCTGTTGAAGTCATATTTTCTATAAATTTTGAAGGTTGTTGTAATTGCAAATTTCATGAGAAATAAAATACGAAATATCTTTGTTCGTGGTTTTTTCTTGGTATAATTTTATAAGGTTTTCCATGTAAATACTGTGTTAAATTTGTGCTCATTATTTTTCTTTGTTATTCTGCATTGTAAATTTTCTTGTAGTTAGTATCAGAGAAAGGTTGTTTGTGTAGACGTGTTTTTTGAGACGTAAACAATGACATAAAGCACACTTACTAGATTTGACGTGCAAAAGTTGATGGTTCTAATTTATTTATGGAAGCTATAGATTCATGGTTTATTAGTGAAGGATGGATGTTCCCTAGCTCTCAAAGGGGTATCATCAAAACCTATAGCCATGACTGAGGCATATTGGAATAAAAAGGATCAAATGACCAAAGCAACAATCCAGTCATCTCTAGAAGATTCAGTATTATTAAATGTTGAAGAGGAAAAAATGCGCATGACTTGTGGACTAAGCTCAAAAAGTTGTATAAAACAAAGTCATTGACAAGTAATTTTTTTTTGTGCAAGCATCTATTTAATTTGAGAATGCATGAATATTCATTTGTCACATATCATTTGAATAATTTCAACACACTGACAAGCAAGTTGGCTTCATTGGGAGTGCAAATTGAAGAATAGGATAAGGCAACAATTTTATTGTACTCATTGTTTGAAACTTGGGATCATTTGGTTATGGCTCTTAGTAACTCATCTCCGAGTGGGAAATTGGTCTTTGAAGATGTGGTGGCCGCTGTAATTTCTAAAGATTGAAGGTGGAAGACATCTCAAGGATCTTCTTATAATGAATCCTTAATTCCAAGAGTTAGAGCTCAAGAAAGAGTAAATAATAAGTGTGGAATAATGAGGTCCAAAGCAAAGGGGAAAAATGAGTAAAATGTTTGAATTGTGGCAAAAATGGACATGTCAAAAAGGATTGTAGGCTACCAAAAGCAAGAAAATAAAATTCTAGTTCACAGTTATTTAAGGCAAACATAGAAGAAATTCAAGCACCATGGGAAGATGGAGAGGCGGGTAATAGTACAAATCTATGTCACACTTTATAAAAGAATCGACCAACAACAAAAAAATTCTCAACTTCAACCACATAAAAGTGGTATTTACATTCTGAATTTCAAAATGATGTAAACTAATGAAATGTAGAATTCTTGATGAAGTTTATTCCTATAATTTTTTATATTTTTAAAATTTTGTTTTGATTTTTTTTTTTTTTTTTATCAATTTAAGAGCAGATTTTGAAATGCTTAAAATTTTAGTAAAAACCAACGTTTAGTTGATGTCAAGAAACAAATAGAAAAAAACTTCATTTTACTCTAAAGTTTTTTATCCAAATAGGTAACTTCAATATCTAGTGTATGGATTGTTTTTTGGAATTTTGATATATATATTTTTCTTGTAATAATGCTTTAAAGTCAAACTTAGCATAATTTCATAGTTTTCATTTGATGTCAACTATTATCTACTTTTTTTTAGCATTTAAAAAAAATTAATACCCTTTTGAAGAGGATTCTCTCCTCTAGTGCACCGTATATTGTTAATTTTAAAAAAATATGTTTTACTATTTGTTTTGAATTTCTAATCAACCTCTTTTTTAAATTTAACAACCTATTTGCATTATTTAAAAAAGATATTAAAACTAATCAAAATATAAAAAATATTACATATTTGGATTCACCACTCTGAGCTCTACAAAAGAGTATTTTTCTTTTAAAAAAAATCATTCTGACTAAATAAATATTTAGTTGAAGTTGAAAGTTTTAGAAAATTCTAAAAAAGGCTGAGTTGGCGACCAACTAGGATGCCACATAGACAATTTCAGTAGAAAGGGTTTTAGTCAAAATTTTTTTGATCGAAACCCTTTCTATCGAAACACTACACATAAAATGAGTCACATTTCAAAGCGACAAAGGGAAAAATTCAAATTTTTTAGTTTCGAGTGGAAGGGTTTCGCCCAAAATTTTATGTGCCATGTGGTTTTAGGCAAAACTATTTCGACTGAAACTATTTAGGTTGAAATAGTTTCTCTTAGAAGCATTTAGTTGGCCGAAAGTGTGACATAGGTTTATGCTTTTACCCAAGTATTAACTACTAATCTGAGAGGCTCTTTACTTCATGTTTGGATTCTTGATTCTAATGCCTCCTTTCACATGACTCCACACAAAGACTAGTTTTCTTCTTATTGGTCATGTGATGGAGGTATGGTTTACATGGGAAATGATAACCCCCATGAAGCTATTGGTGAAGGTGAGATAAGAATCAAGATGTTTTATGGAATGGTAAGGACCATTCAACATGTCAAACATGTACCAAGATTAAAGAAAAATCTGTTGTCACTTGGAGTTTTTTGATGAACAAGGTTAGCGATTTAGTGGTGAAAATAGCTATCTCAAGGTAACAAAGGGTGTGTTGGTTGTGCTAAAGGGAGAAAAGGTATGAAATATCTACATTCTAGTTGGGGAAACTAGAAGTGGAGAAGCTACAATGATGTGTGATGTAGAAACAGACTCAGTATAAACCCGACATTAATGGCTAGACCATATGAGTGAATGTGATCTCAAGGTACTAGTAGATAGAAATATTCTCCCAAGTACCAAATGTAGAAATTTAAATTTTTATGGAAATTATTTTTTTAGAAAATAGAATAGACCGAGTTTTTCTAGAAGTAATACTAGAAGTAAGGAAGTTTTAAAATTAATTCATTAAGACACTTGGGAAGCTCATGTAACATCTATTAGAGGTTCATCATATTTTTATTCATTTATAGATGATTATTATCGTAAGGTGTGGATTTATCTTCTCAAGAAGAAGTTTGTAGTTTTATTTTATTTTAAGAAGTTTAAATTTCTGGTAGAGAATCAAAAGGGTAAGACTTCAAAAAAATTTGAGAACAGATAATAGAGGAGAATTTTGTTCAGGAGAGTTTTGAATAGTTTTGTAGTGAGTATGGTATTGCAATGAAATTGATGGTTTCTAGGACACCACAATAAAATGGTGTTTCTAAACACATGAACCATACAATTATGGAGTAACCTAGATGTATGTTGAGCACTGCTGGTTTAGAGCAAAAATTTTGGGTAGAGGCTATTTCTATAGCCTGTTTCTTGATCAATAGATCACCCACTACAAATCTTGATGATAAAATCCCTAAATAATTATGGATAGGTTAACCTATTTATTATTCCTTTCTTCATGTATTTGATTTTGATTCTTATGCTCATATTCCTAAAGAGAATAGAAACAAGTTAGATGTGAAGTCCATAATTTTTTTCTTGGCTATGCATAAGGTATGAAGGGGTAGAGATTGTGGGATACTATTTCCCACAAGGTTATAGTTAGTTGAGATGTTTATTTGAATGAAAAATCAATGCAAAGAAGTAAATTAAACATATTAAAAAAGTTATTCAAGTTGAGTTAGAAATTTATGATGATAATTTGTAGGTACTAGATGAAAATCAGCAAGATGAACAACAACCAAATGAGCCATAGGGTGATATATTACCCCTTGTAAGGAGATCCATTAGAGTATCCAAATCACTTAAGAGTTACTCTCCCACTTGTAATATTTCTCATGTATTACTAATTGATGTTGGTGAACCTAGTTCATATCAAGAGGCGTGTGAATCTGAATGTTCAAGCAAGTGGAGAGTTGCCATCAAAGAGGAGATGAAAGCTCTCCATAAGAACAAGACATGAGAGCTTGTTCCATTGCCTAAGGGGTAAAAATCTATTTGGAACAATTGGGTCTTAAAATTGAAAAGGGACATTAAACATAATTTCAAGAGGTATAAAGCTCGGTTGGTGGCCAAGGGCTATGCACAAAAGTCTAGTATTAATTTCGATGATTTTTTTTCACCTATTGTACAGTTAAGTACTATTAGATTTTTTTTAGCTCTTGTTGCTAGTATTAATTTAGAGTTAGAACAAATAGATGTAAAAACAACCTTCTTGCATGGTGATCTCTCATAGGAGATTTATATGCAGCAACTAAAAGGTTTTGAGGAAAGAGACATGAATAATATTGTTTGTAGGTTGAGAAAATCATTGTATGGTTTGAAACAGGCGCCAATGTGTTGGTACAATCAATTTGATTCCTTCATGGTGATTTTGGGTTTTAGTAGATGTGAGGTTGATCGTTATGCCTATTTTTAAAGGTATGTTGATGACAATTTTATTATTTTTCTTCTGTATGTTGATGATATGTTGGTAACATGTCCCAACATGTATAAAATCACCCATTTGAAAGCTCAAATTGTTAGGGAGTTTGAATGAAGGACTTAGGTAGATAAAATCATATTATTAGTATGACGATACATAGAGATAAAAATAATAGGAAAATATGGTTGTCACAAAAACCTTATGTGGAGAAGGTTCTACAATGCTTCAATATGCAAAATGCACAACTAGCTAGTACTCCATTTTTATTTTTATTAAATTATTTTTAGAACAATTCCCTAGCACAAAAGCAGAGAAGACACATATGTCTCATGTATCATACTCATAAATAGTTGGTAGTCTTATGTTTTCCATGGTGTACACCAGAATAGACATTGAACAAGTAGTGGGAGTAGTTAGTTGTTACATGGAAAATCTAGATATTGAGCATTGGAGGACTGTGAAGTGGATTCTCAGGTATTTGAGAGGCACTTCTAATGTTGTTATGTGTTACAATGGGAGTATTCTTTAGGTTAATGGGTATGTGGGTGCAAATTTTTGTGGAGAAAGAGATAAGAGAAAGTCCACTAAAGGTTACGTTTTATCCTTAGTTGGAGGTGTAGTTAGCTAGGTATCAAAGTTGCAAATAGTGTTGGAATTATCTACTACTGAAGCTGAAAATATGGTAGCAACACAGACTAGCAAGGAGGCAATCTGGCTTCATAGACTTTTGGGTGAATTGCAGTTAAACAACGACAACATGGTGTTGCATTGTGATAGCCAAAGTGCTTTACACTTAGCATAAAACTCACATATCATACCAGAACAAAGCATATTGATATATTCAATATTACTTTATACATGAGGTGGTGGAAGGAGGAGAAATATCTTTGGACAAGGTATACACTAATGTAAACCCAACAAATATTTTGATGAAACCCATTGGTAAAATGAAATTCATATGGTTCATAACTTCTTTAGGCTTGCATATTACTTGATGATTGGGAGCATAGCCATTGGTCTATCGGTATGAGGATTTATTCACAAGAGATGAATTTTACTTCAAGTGGGAGAATTTTGGAATATGATGTCAATTTTATTATTATTCCAACAATTACAAATAGTTGACATTGATATCTAGCTAGTGCTTCAAGTATGCACTTGACTCGGCTAAAATCCTACTATACAACCAAAGTTTGAAATGATAGGGGGTCTTAAGGGGGCTGTTGTAGCCCCCTAGATTCCAAAGGTTATCTTAGCGAAGCTAGATATTTTTTGGGACTCTCTATTTTTGGTAGTTTTGACATATGTTCGACATGTAGTTGCACAAGTCACAATTTCTATTTTTGGAAAGTTTTTGTTCAACAAGGACTCTACAACTCAACTATGTTATACTATGTCGAAGTCATGTTTTCTATAAATTTTGAAGTTGTAATTATGAATTTCCTAAGAAATAAAATATGAAAGATCTTTTCTTATGGTTGTTTCCTAGTATAACTTTACTAGGGTTTCTATGTAAATACTTTGTTAAATTTGTGCTTATTGTTTTTCTCTATTATTTTGCACTGTAAATTTTCTTATATAGTTGGGTCTAGCCACAACCTATAGGAAGAACCACCTAGGTGGTGCCACCACCACCACTAGTGGGTTGCCCAAGGGCAACCCTACAACCACCTAATAGCTAGATTGGGTAGGCTTTTCGAAAGGAATAGTTTTCACCTCATTTGTCAAATTTTTCAATTCTTATAGTCATTATAAATGTGGTTCTATGCAATTCATTGTAGTACTAGTGATTTTTATAAGTTTTGTTGTTTTGATAGATAATTTCTTTCTAGAATTCAAATGTTATTTTTATACTTGGAGAGGTCATAACTTGTGCATACAAAGTTAGATTATAGACTGCTTATAGTCAATGAAAATCTTGTTTAGAGAGCTACATAATTGTTTAGGTTTGGGGATGTTTTGGTATGATTTACTTACTATTATTCCCATCTGAGTTGTTTATGGGTTCTTATTGAATATGGTGATTTTGTGAGCTTATGGCTATTCAAATCTTGGTGATTTTCTATTTGAGTCATTATATACTCACATATACATCTCTAATTACTCTTATTTGATATGGTTATCAACATATTGTTGGATTTGCATATTACATTGTTGAATCTACAAGTTTCACAATGTTGTAGGCTATCTATACATACATATTATATATATGAACTAAATGTGGGTTGTCTGTGCCCATAGATGCTTCAATGTTGTTATAAATTCAGGTTTGTGGCTTGGTTTAGTCACTTGTTTTTCCAATTTGTTTGTCATGTTGATATAAAGAGATGGTATTGTTAGGTGCAATCATGATGTGGGACCTATGATGTTGTTTATGTAATGCATACATGTGTGACATGATGGGAGTTTGTTGCTGGTACATGTGGTGGTGATCATGGTGTCATGGATGTTCCTTGTGCCTTTAGAACTTTGGAATGACATGGTTGTTTATATAGGTCTATTATTAGTGGTGGTGGATTGATTCCAGTTTGTTTTTGGCAGTATATCTTCTTGGTTTGAGGATCATGGTTTTACTTTTCCTTTGGGAGCTCCTAGTTTTGTAGTTGAGTTTTTTTCTTGTGTGAGGGCCTTTGGTTGATCTTCATTGAGGAATTTGTTATCAAGATGTCATGGATAACTTTATTACATTACTCAATGGGAGCTTGTGATAGTGATGTTTTGTTGGTGTTGTATCTTCTTGGTTTTGGAGATTGTGGTTTGACTCTTCCCTTTGGGAGACCTTGGTGTTGAGTTCATTGATTGCGTTGGGGCCATGGAGGATATTCATTTAGAGGATGGCTCTCATGATGCCATGGAGAGATCAATATCATGGTTCAATGGGTGATTTTGGTGATGGATGATCTTCTATAGTGTTTATTGGTGTCATGGATGGACTCTTGGATTTTGTTTCTTCTATATAGTGAGGTTTTATTGAAATGCTTGGTTTCATTGACATGAGATGGTTATATTCATATGATTTGGAGTTGTTAACATCTTGGTTAAACATGGAGGAATCTTTAGTATTTGGTTGAGGTGTCATGATTTATCATTTGACATGTGATCCTTGCTTATAGGATGGTTTTGGTATTATGTCATGATGAAATATTGATTGTATGTTATGTTTTTGGCATGATACATGTACATGATATATATTCATTGGAGAATATTATCTTCCTTTGAAGATATATGAGATCATGATTTCATGATTGTGTTCTTGATTCACAATTGGGTCTTTTGACTTTGACATTGTTGGTTCTCTTGGTATTGATTACATCAATCATTTTATTGGGAGCTTCATGATGATGCAATGTTTCATTTGGATTTTGGAATGGATTGAGTGGTTATAGGTGCTCATGAACACTTGGAGACATAGGTGAGGCTAGGAGATCTCTTGGGATTAGAGACATTTGTTGAGATGATTACTGTTTTGATGAGGTTTTAGCTGGAAGTCCAAGGAGCCCACACCTTGGTTGGATGTGAGTTAAACATGGACCTATGAGGAGATTGGTCTTATATGACTCATGATTACTTGGATATATTGGAGGAGAACTCTCATTCCATACTCTTGGTCAACTCAAAAATTTATCATATGAGAGGTAATGCTCAATATTATTTTCAAATGCATTATGTATGATGCTTTTTCTTCTCATGTGTATGGATCTTGAGTTATGGTTTTCTAGTTTTGGAGGGTTCATTTGAGGGATGTTGGAATGTTTAAATCCTTGTGCATTGTGAGATTATTCATTTATGTTTTGTTTAGGAGATGTTATTGGGATTATTCCCTTGGTTTAAGAATGGATTTGGTTTGATCTTCCTTTGGTTTGAGATGCATATATCTTGGTTATGGTTAGATGTCAATAGTGCTATTATCTTCAAGGATTTATGAGGGATATCATAATTATCAAATCTTACCATTTATAGGTGTGTGTAGAAGGACATGCTACATGTTGATTTTTGGGCTCTTTATTTAGTCTTATTCTTCTTCTTGGATGTTTGTATTCACATGACATTAGATTTGAGGTCTAGTGTGGAGATATGGTGATCACTATATTTGTGGTCATGTCTTCATTATTTTTTGGTGATGACATGGATGTTCCTTTATCTCTTTCCTTTGTTGGGTGTGGAGAACTTGGGAGAGATATGGAGACTTGTGGTGAAAGATGTATTGCAATGTATTGGTTTGCATGATTTGCATATCTTTGTAGATGTTTCTTGGCACTACATGATGTTGGTTACACTTCTATGTGATCTTCTATTGGTGAATTTTTTAATACATTGATCATTTTCAAATTTGAAATTACCTATGTAGTGGGAGTTTCTAGATGTGTATGTTCAAGACATGTCAGGTTTGGCACTTGGAGCTTGTGATTGCATGTTATGGGTTGTATATGTTGATTTCATGAGGTTCACTTGTTATGGTTTGTATACCTTTGATGTATGCATAGTTGTATGTGCTATTATTTTTTGTGGGTGCTATTTCACTATGTGATTATATCTTAACAATTGCTGATACATACTTGTTACCTTTGGATTGAGTGTTTGTGTTTTGGGATATTAGTTAGAGGCAAGACTTATGCTTCTTTGTGATAGATGGTGTGACATCTCTTTGGATGGTTTCTTATCTTTGTGCATTGGCATGATGGAGGATGAGAGCATTCATGCTCGAGATGGTGGCCACCTTGATTCTTGTTGCCAGTATCTTGATGGAGCATACATAGTACTTTTTAATTTTTTAAAGGTATATGTGGCTATAGGGATTGGTCCCTTGGTCATGTTTGAGTTTACTTGTTTACCCCTTATGTAATGTATACAACAAGTGTTAGAATGTTAGGAAAAGGTGTGTTACCCACCTTGCATAATATTATAGTGTATTATTTTATTTATTGTATGGTAAACCTAGGGGATCTAAGGATGCATGCATCACATAGGTTAGCATACTTGGGGCCACTTTATGTGTTGCATGTAACATTGTGATAAATATTTAATATGGGGTTACATATTGGGAAAAATTAGTACCAAAAAGTAAATATGAGGCTTAATGGTTTTGTAATCTCATGGTAATTTTCACATGGTTTTATGTAATACCACTTGGTGGTTTTGTGTGAGCTTATTTCTATAAAAGTAATTACATGGGTAACTGTCTAAGGCTGGTAGGTTTGCTAGCTAGCTATCTGGCTAAGGGGTTGAGAGAATCTCTTGTTAGCATTTGTGAGGTTTGAATCATTACATGAGAGGTGTGGTTACATGCTTGCTCACATGTAGTGTTTGTAGAGGGATTTATGTTTCAAGGGCATTCATAGAGAACTTTTGAATAATTCATTAGTGATGGATGCTTTTGAAGGCTATGTTTTTTCTCTTGAGGGTGATCCCACAAAACTGGTTTACAATTCTGTTGAGGAAGCAAAATTGCAAAAAATGCCCCCATGATTTTTTTTTGGGTTTTGGGGGGTTCGAACAGACTTAGGGTCTAAACAAACCCAATAAGGGTTCACTAGAAACCCCCTTCGAGTGAACCCTATTAAATGATGGGTCCCACATATTTCTCATTTCCCAAAATAAAAAACAAAGGGAAACTTTGTGGAAAGGGGGGTTCGCTTGAACCCCCCTTCTCCCCCTCTGGCACCAAAAATCTCCAAAAATTTTCCCTTCAAAGCTCGAGTTGAGGATGAAAATGGAGGAGACTTCACATAACCAACTAGATGATAGTAGTCCTCAGAATGAGCTATCCAATGAATATAATTTAAATATGTTATGGTTTTATTATGTATTTGTTTTTTTAGTTTGATTAAACATAGGTTTTTCTCCGAAAATCAAGCTCCGTATTCTACACATGTGGAAAAATAACAGATTATCAATATAAAATTATAAAAAATATGTGCAGGCTAGGTATTGATGTCCTTGATCTAGTAGAAAAAAATTTGAATTTTGATACATAAAAAAAAGTTATGTTGTATACGATCCATCTATGTCTGAATTGTAATTGGTTTGACTTTGAAACTTGATTAAGGAAAAAATATTGAATAAAAAACCATGAGACCAAATGAAAGGGTTAGATATTGTAGTTATAAATCTAAATTCAAAAAAATTAGAATTTTATCCTTCATAGAAAAAAAATTATATTGTATATGGTGAGCATCACTCCTTAAAAATGGTGTTTATTGATAAAAACTAGTTTTCGAAGGAGATGGAAAAATAAGTGCAATCTGATTCCAAATTTTTTGAAAAAAAAATATTTAGAATCTACAAACAAAATTTTACAAATCACTAGTTTGCATCATCTTCAAATTCCTCATGGTTTAGCTGCTATAGGTACCTGAAAGTGAAGATTTAGTTAGAAAAAATCAATTCAGTGTCCAGTTTGGCCAAAAATTGTAAACTAGTATTGTGAGATCACCCTTAAGACCGTTGTCCTACTTGGTATATCTTGTGTCATCTTTTGATGGTATGTTTTTTATTATTTTGCATATGGATTGTGAATACTTGTTTGTATAGATTTCTCCATTTGGGTTATATGGAAATTATCTTGGTTGGATGCATATTTCCTTTCAATGAATATTAACAAATTTTAATTCATTTTTTCCATAATAAATGGGTGATGATAAGAGTTTGAGTATTTTTTCATATAAATATTGTTGGAAGCTTTGCAACATGAGCATGAAGTATGGATGGTTGTGTTGGTTGTTCCTATGTTTTCATTGATGTTAACATGGTGATAACTATATGGGAAGTCTACTTGGTTTACCAGAAGTTGTTCTTTACTGGTAATACTCTTTTGTGATGGATCAATGTGTTGGTATTTGAGTTTGAAACTCATCGCAAGATCTGATATGACTCTAATATCTTAACCATGTTTTCTTGACTCATTCAAACAACTATATCCTGGATCTTGAGAGGTCTTTTTTTGTGAGAAAAAAGTTATCTATGATATATTTCAACTCTATATCCTACTATTGTTCTATGTGTGGCATACTATGTGGGAGACTCTAAACTCTACTAAGGGGAAGATTCTTATGCTGCAGTTTTGTTGATAGTCTCTTTGCTGGTAGTATGATGGGAAATTGATGTGTTCTTAGAGATCCAGAAGGTGTTTTCTTTAAGGATTATTTGTTGGTTTGAAGAATTGTGTTCTAGTCGTGGCCGACTCAACGAATGCAATATATTATGAAGACTAGTTATGGATGATAGCCGACTTGGTATAATGCACTACATGGATAAAATGTTTAAATATTATATGGTGTCGACAAAGAAGGTTTTGATTATTTTGTGTTCATCTAATTACACTGACCTAATTGCTGAATATGATATACTTGTATATATATATAAGATGAAAGATAGAAGAGAGATGGACATGAGAGCAAGAAGGAGAAGTGAATGTGAATAAAGGATAATATTAGAGCCTAAATGATTTATCAGTTATGTTCATTATAGTTTTGTTGAGTGACTGTTGTGTGAGGCAGTACTTCTTATTCTAAGGTTCAGTGGAACTGAACCCTGCACATTGAAGGTGTATCCTATCAATTCAATCTTTTGGCAGTGAGCCAATATCATTGTATCTTTGCGGTTAGCCATGTTTTGTACTCAGGAAGTGAGCCTTAAGGATAGTGAGTCCTGGCAGTGAACTCTGTAATAATTTGTATTTGGATATAATATATTGTGAGTTAACCCTTACCATGGTTTTTCCCATTTTGGGTTTTCCATGTAAAGATCCTGGTGTTTGTGTGTATGGTTGCATTGAATTGTTTCTATGTTATCTCTTACTGATTCAGTCATTATTGTGATAATATTTAAATGAATTTTATTAAGGTTTTATGAAATATCGATTCACCCCCCTCTCAGTATTCCAGATTTTCAACAATTATTAGATGCATTTATTAATTATTATTGGTAGGCTTGAGTAGATAGTAATTTTTATAATTTATAGGTTTTAGGCATGCTAGAATCTTAAAAGTAACATAATGGATAAATATTATCTACTTCTCACACATACCAAACTCTTCAAGAAAGACTCTAGGTAAAATTTTGTGCATACATTTAAAGTTCTTGAAATCTAGACATGGAACTAGTTCTACATGTTGAGTAATAATTTATATCAATATATTAAAAGTTATCGTAATCAAGTGCTCATGCAAGTTAGAATTTAAGAAAATATTGATTCTTTCCACTTGATGTTTGGTCATGTTTGTAATTGTGATAACAAGAGTTCTTGAATAAGTAGAGACAAAATTCCTTGAATTAGGTAGGAGATGTACACATTAAGAAATCTATTTTCAGACGGGTTGGTTGAACTAGGAGGGGCATCAATTATCTTGATAATCGTATACAAAAATAAGGGGAGAAAAGTATATTAATGCTTCTAAATAAAAAATTAGTTCAAGAGGTTTCAAATGTGCAACAAGTTAGGAGTGCCAAAATTTCTTTCAATAAATAGAAATAAAAAAAGCCTAGAAATAAAAATAGAATTAAACCTAGGAAGCAAAAGAAAATTAAGAAGAGGGTCAACCAAAACTTAAAACAAGTCAACATTGGACAAAATAATATATACACAATCACATCTAATATCTAAGATTTATTCATTTTTAAAAGTAACCATAGGAGAAGCCCTTTAATATGGCCATGTACATAACTTATTCCTCTAATAATTTGATCTAGTTCATGTTCTAGAATTTTGTTTTTATTTTCACAAAATTATATATAAACCAAATCATGTGTAATAATTTGTAGCAAGTTTTTATTAAATAATTATAGTAAGAAACTATGTCATTCCAAAAAGTATTGACCATGTGCCATAGAAATTATTCTATTGGCAAAAATAATGGTTGAAATTTAGGCATTTTCATGAAGGGAAAAACCAAAAAAATCATCATGAAAGGACAACCCAGATAAAATCAAAACAACATAAACTTTTTCATTGAAGAAAGAAAAACAAGAAGATGACTTGACAACAATCGAAACAACCATGTACCTTTGACAATTTTTTTTGCTACAATTTGAACAAAGCACATATGTAGTAAATGAAAAATACATATTAAAATTGAAGAAAAACTAGACAAATGTGCCATAGCCCTAGTAAGGTAAAAAAAGAACCTTACTACTTATAAATTTGCAAACCCTACACAAAAATATCCCTATAATTTTGGTTGTGTTGAAAGACACATTTTCTATAAATAAAAAGCTATAAAGGTGACTTGAATGTTGGTGGAGGAGATTGATATGGTGAAAGGCTTTCTATTTGAGTTGCAGATTTATATGGTGATTGTTAAAAGGAAAAAAAAGATTGAAATTAGAAGGCTATCAAAAAATATGAAAAAAACCTAAATATATAGATTGCATACCTCACCCTTCATGAAGGAAACTAAACATGTTGCCATTGAGATTGGACAAATTTCAACACATTGTAGTTGAACTTGCAGCAATGGAGAAGAATCTTATAGTGGTGGAGAAGGGTCCATTGAAGGAGATATAGGTTAAGGATCTTGGGTGTGAAATGGGTAATAGTTTAAGGGTTAGGTTATGTTTACTATTTTTTGATTTTTTTTGGGGTTGTTGTTTGAGTAGTAATGACATGATAATTTAATATTAGTTTTAAGGTTAATTTGATTACAAAACTGATATATTTAAAATAGGTTTAGGGCATTTTTAGGTTTAAAATTATTTAATTAGTAATGTCATGTTGTTGAATTTAATAATTTTATGTTTTCATATTTATGTGCCAAGTGAGGGTTTTAAAGATGATGATAATATGGATATGAATATTTTTATACATAATTTTAGGGAGAAAGTGTTCAACTATTAGTTTAAGTATATTAGACGGGGTGTGATAATTGACTACAATGGATAAGAATTTCTAAAAGTGACAGTTTTGACATCTTTTACATCTACACATATTTGTTGCCTCAAAATTGATGACAAGATCAAAAACCTTAATTTTAGGTAGTCAGCTAACTGAAAAAACCACTATAAATTGTTTAGATTGTTTAACATGGACAAATAAATTTTTAAGATGCATGAAATTAATGTGCACAACGATTGAATCTTCTCCGTTATTTAACAAGAACTCAAATAAAAAAACAAAAAATAAAATTATTTAAAAAACTTCAATGAAAATAAACTAGCAATCGTACCTTGGTGTGCAATGGGTATGCTGAAGAGGTATAGAATTATAATCAAGGATTATTAGTATTATTATTGAAATATTATATTATTATTATAGATTTTTATTATTAGTATTATTATTGAAATATTATATTATTATTATAGTTTTTTATTATATAATAATATTATTATATTTTTATTTTTATTTATTTTCTATTATATTATTATTATTTTATTAATATAACAAGTTTGGATTATGAGGGACTCCTCTTTCGTTATAGGAGGTGTTTTTTAGTTGGTCACTTAGCCTTTGGTTGCCCTCTTGCTCGCTGCAAGGGTGCTGCTACTTGGTGGAAGGATGATCTCACGGACCATCTCATGGTTGGCTCTTCCCCTTCAGATAGTTTGTTTGAGGAGGATGGCTCTCCCTCTTCTCCCATGGAGACGGTGCCCTTCTCGGATCTTCCTTGGGTTGTCCATTCCTTAGAACCTCTACCCCAATCTATTGTTGCTGTGCCATCAGAACCTTTTGCTGTCGCTGTCTCGTCGGATCCTACCTGTCCTTTGTTGAATGAAAATACTGGTCCTTTGTTCGTTCCTGTTTCTGCTGCTTCGATGCCAAATCCCTTGTTGCATGATGGATCCTCTCCCGGGGTGGCTGTTGTGGATCTGTTCCCCTCACCACGCTCGATGGATGTCATTCCCGAGCTTTCTTGGTCAGTTGTGCTAAGAAAAAAGAAGGGACTCCCCAAATCCGTGGCTACTACGCGGCCTCAGATCCAGGGAGTCGGATTAGTCCCCTCTGGTGCTAGGTTTGTCTAATCTTTGTTGGTTGTTTTATAGCTATCTGTCAATTGTCTGTGTTTGTTTTCTCCTTGTTCATGTTCTATATGAACTAGCTTCTTTTTTGGCCCATTGGGCTTTCTGTGTAAAGGGTACAACACCCTGTAAATGCTACTTACTTTTTCAAAAACAAGTTTGGATTATGTTAGGGTTCTAATAAGGGTTCAATTTTTTTTTTATATATATAAAATTTAAGAACAAGTAAAAAAAAATATTAATTATCAAAAATTGAAATTCATATTTTTTAACATTTTATATTTATTTTTAGAGAATTATTTTATTTAAAAAATAAATAATGAAATCATATATATTACTTTTGAAATTAATGTTAATGAAGATATAAACATTTTTCCTCAAGTCAATAGACATCTAGATAATGATAACTTGCATATATATATTATTAATTAATATATGTATGCTAGTTATATTATATTTGTATTTTATGGTATTATATTTGAATTTATATTTATTATATAATATTTATATCATATTATATTATTTAAATATTGTATTATTATTTTTATACTATATTATAAAAATATTTATTATATTATTATATATTAAATATTTTATTTTATTTATAATTTATTTTTTATTATATTAACTATACATTATATATTAATTAGGGTAAAGGATGCTGTAATGTCAAAACTTAGATGTGTTCATTATTATGATCTTGGTCGTAATTTTATTTTAATAAAACCCTCGTGAAATGGAGGAACAAAAACCAATAGCAAGGGAAAGCAATTAAAAAGAAAACACACCTAATGATAAATTTAAAAGGCGACGGAAAATAATTAAAAAGAAAACACACCTAATGATAAATTTAAAAGGCGACGGAAAATGATAGGAAGTAATGAACCCTCAGGATTAATTTAACCGTATTGCATTGTTTTTACTGATCTCTTGATCGTTGATTTTAGTTATTAGCTTGCAATTCTCAAATAGAACACGCCTTCAGCGTAAATATAACTTTTCAAGTTTCCACATGATGGTGATATAACCTGTATCAAAATATGGGCCACCAATTGCATAAAGTGGTCAAACAAAGTTTCAAAATTTTGGCAACTTTGTAAGAAGTCTCGAAACGATTGTTTCCACTCCTGACATAATCTCCGACAATACCCCATCCATCTTGTCACATCAAACGTAGTATTCTTTCCGTGCTGTTTCCAATTCAGACTCACATTGCTCTGACATTGAAATATTTTATATATACTCTATGGACAGTGGATGGACGGTTCAAGGAAGAAATGTAAAATCCTCAAGCATGAAAGGAAATGCTTAGAGAATATATGTGTTGTGGTGGCTTGAAAATGAACAATGGTGTGGAACTTGGATAGAATAAATGTAAATGGTGGGTTTTTTTCATTCGGAGGCAATGGAGTTTGGAGTTGGGTTTGCACTGATTGGATTAATCATTTTCAGCTCTTTGATGGTTGCTGAATCCTCAAGATGTGCAGGTAAATGATCTGTCATAGATATATACTATGATATATATGGTTCTATTTCTGAATCGTACTAATAGTTTTGACATCATGATGTAATGCTGTGAAGAACAGGTACACAGTGTTTGAAGTCTGAAGAACAGGTATACATACTGACAATGGAAAGTTCTTTATTCATCCAGTTTAACATAATGGCTCTAAGCTGATACTTGTGTTGTTGCAGGAGGCTGCTCATAACCATTCATCTGCAGTAGGAAGCATGTCCCATCCTGGGAATGATATCACAGACAATGCTGAAAATTCAATGGATATGGAAAATCAAGCTATGAGAAGAAAATCAAGGAAGGAAGAAGAGTCTAAAGAATTTGAGACTCAGGATTATCGTTCATATGATCCTTCTCCTTCTATCAGACAGCCTCCACACAAGTTAACTCCAAATGGGTGAAGGCTGGGCACTTAGAGAGGAGGACCAGAATGTTAAATATATAAGAAATCTGTATGTGAAATCAGATAGTTATTATATACTAAGCTTATCCCATGTATGTTTTCTTATAGATATTTGATAGAGATCAAAGAAATAGGGGATTGTGAGCAGAGATCAGTAAAGATAAGCACAAGCATAGGTATGTAGTTATACATGTACTAGGAAGTATACGCCTGAAATCCAATAAAGCACATTTTGCATCTTAACCTCATAACATCTAATGATTAAATTTGTTTTTTTGTTATTTAATTGCAGATATTATAAAAACTTTCTGCTTATAACTAGTTTTGTCCATAGCATTTGTCGTCTGTACCGTTTTAGCAAAGTTGAAGGAAAAACATTGCTGACTCTTGAAAGCATCCACTATGGTGTATAAATTAGCAGATAAAAACCCCTCCATCCAAGGATATGATAACATGCTAGCCATGTTGAGTAACCCTTATACTATTATTTATTTTAAATATGATTGAGACATCAAATTGAAAACTTCTCTTAATCAGCATAATTAGATTGTCTGCTTTTCAATGGTGCTACGACCATTTGCACTTGGATCTTGTTGAACTTGCAATAGTTCTTATTCATCCATTGTTCACATTGTGAACAATTTTATATCATTGGACATGCAAAGACTCGATTTTTTTAAGAGTTTTTTTTCCTCAATTGTGAGGGTTTTTTTTGGGTGTATCTATGTGCTTAGTCTCTTGGATGGTGTGTTTCGCCTATGTAGATATTTTGTACTTTAAATTGAATTTATAATAATTTTAGATTAAGAATTCAAATAATTAAAGGTTTTAGGTGGAGTTGTAAAGTAGAATCTATATAGAGATTATCTTTAATATTTTAAAGTGGTCTTGGAGTAGGTTTCTTTTATATTTGTAAGATTGTATTTGATATAAAAAGTCTTTTTAATAGTTATGTCTGTTACAAGGTTGAGTGAAAGTGATTTTTTGTTTTTCTTGAGTTTAAGATCAACGATAATGTGGAATAGGACAGTGAAATCGATGGCAAGAGACATAAATACAGAAATAAATGAAGATTAGGTGTATTTTGGAAAGCTGCAATTTTTTTTTTTGCTTATATCTTCTAATTAGGAAAGTTGGACAAAAAAATATAATCCTATCCTTAACTAAAAAATAGGGTATCACATAAGAACATGAATAAGATAAAGAATATTCCAAGATAACAATGAATGAATAAGGAAATTCTTCTTATAGTGGTTTCTTCAAAGTCAATATATAGATAGACATTCATCTTCTTGATGAAGAAGTAGATGCTCAGAATATAGAACAATAAACCTCTCAAATGAAGGTATAATTTAGCTTGCATATATTTTCTTATCTTTAACTTCTTAGATTCAAGCTATTAATGAATGTTTTCTTGCATTTTAGAAGCTATTTCTACTCAAACTTTTGTAAGTGCCACCAATTTTCAAGTGAGAAGAATCAAAGTGGCTACTTAAGAAATAGTTTTACTCCATTTACTATGAACAAGAGAGTTATGAAATGAAATTATTTTGACAAAGGCAAGGCCCAATTATATAAGAGCACACTAGAAAATTTAGAAAAAAAGTGGTTTATTATGAAAGAATGTTATGGACCAAGAAATCATTATGAAATACATGGAAGAATTATATGGGATTCTAAGAGGTGTATTTTGATGAATAAATCAAAATATCTAGATGAATATCATGGATGAGTGTGAGATCATGATGGGCCAAAAAATAACTTTATGTGATAATGAAAATATTAAAAAAATACTTAGTAATTTCACATAAAAATGAACATGTTATCTAGACAATCTAAAAAATATGTTGTAATAAATGTTGTAGAAAGTTGAATGTAATTTATAGATTAGTATTTTTTATGAATATTTTCTTCAAAAATTAGATCTTTCAGTGAGGCACTATTAAAAAAAATAGAAAAGAAAAGTAGATGCCGCTTTATAGTGTTTGTGAGAGATGCCCAACTCTAGGACCTTAAGTAGTTCCAAAATAATCAAATTATGTGGGTGGTGAAACTATAAGTGGACTATAGATAGTGGGGTCAACTTCAAACAAAAGATATCCCAATGTTAAGTAGAAATATCTAGCAAGTTGTTTATCAATCATAGAAAAAGAAGGTTGCTTGGATATTGAATGGAAATATTATATATATGGCTAATCTAAGTATGAGATTTTTTATTTTATTTTAAATATTTAGATATAAGTAAAATACATATAAGTGGATGTTCCACATATTTTTGTGAAAATTGTTTGTAAGTAAGTAATCATTTATGAATTTTTTACAATAAAATTTTTAAAAAGAAAATGGTCAACCTATCTTGATAAACAAAAAAAATCATATTGTTTAAAGGTCTAGCCAACTAAGTCTAGAGTTGCACATCTTTTGGATTTGAAAAAGAATAAATAGTTTGAAATTTATGAATATTTTTAAATATGTATATCTATTAAGAAATCAAACATAGTGCATATACAAAATTAATAATTATTACTAACTAAAACTATATTGAGGCATATATTATATTTTTAGAGTCCTAATAGTTTCTTGGATATATCCTTTTCATTTGATCAAATTTGGATTTAAAAAAATCATCAACTGATATCTAATTTCTTTTCATTTTTAAGACAAAGCAGCTAAAAATTTGAGCATAAATTGAACTTCATGATTTTTCCTAACATTTTCACATTAGTTTTTCATCCACGTCTACTATCTTTCCCATCATGATCTCACAATCACCCATGTGAAAAAATGTATTATTTTGAGATAGATAAGAAAATAATATTTTATACTCTAAAAAATATTTGGGGAAAAAGAAGAAAAATGTGGCGAGAAAGAAAAGGATAAGACAAAGTAGAAAAAAATAAGAATGCTAATACTGTAATCAATACAAATTACAAGAACAAGAAAAAACTTCATTGTAGTGATTGTGAGAAATATGGTCATATAATAGAGAGGTGTTCAAAGTTGAACTTGGAGTTTGTGCCTTCAAAAAACAAGAATAAGAATGACAAGGATATTACCTATGTAAATAAAGGAGAGGAAACATACCACAACTCTAACATTGATGATCTAGATTATAATTGAGATAATTCAAAAGATTATGTGTATAGTGAATATTGGGTTTCAATATAAATAATAGCTAACTAAAGTCTTTCACATAAGGAAAAAGTGAAATAGAGGAATGTAAATGCTAAAATAGAAAGCTTTTGGATCAAAATGTGTATGATTGAATCTCATACATTATTTAATCCAATTTTTTTTTTATTTTATCTTCATGGACTGTGGAAAACTCGTGCCAACTAATGTAAATGCTTCTAATGTAAATGCTCTTTTTGACATAGTATTTTCTCAAGAAAATTATATTTCACAAAAATATAGTTGATAGGATTGGTTTGAATATTGATGATCACTTGAATCCTTAGTCCTTAAGGTATTTGAGGTGATGGAAATTTTAATTAGTAACAAAGCACTATAAAATAATGTTTGGAATCAACCCAAAATTCATGGATAGGGTGGTTTTTGATGTGATACTAATGGATGTGTGGTGTCATCTTCAAAAGTCTTATCTCTACATTTGGGATGCCATATATTTAATGAAGAATAATTACTATAGTCTTTATATAAATGTAAAAGACTTCACTCCTATTTGATAAACATATGATAAGGTCCAATAGGTGGTTCTTAAGCTAAGAGGCTAGTCAATAATACTAGTGAATTTGATTTTTTGTTGTTGCATGGAAAGTAGGAAATATGGGCGGCTAAGATAAAAATTAGTCAATGGGATGCATACTAACAAGGATAAAAGGTATGTGGATCAACTCATACATCAATTGTCTAAGTTGTTCAAAGATGAAGGGGTTACTCTATTAATTCATGATTGAACATGAGTTTCAACTTCTTCTTAATTACACTCTTCAAAAAATAATTATTTACTAAAAAAACCTATTATGTACTAATGAAATCAAGATGTAGATAAAAATATAATTGAGTAGGGATTTATAAGACCGAGAACTTATTTTTATGGATATCCCCTAGTAGTGGTGCTAGAAAAAGGATAAATTTGGCATATCTATTTATTATAGGGGTAAAAGAAAGAAGATGAGTCCACTTCTCATGGAAGTTTCAGACTTAGCCAAAAATGAAAAATTGAGCAAATAAAAATAGGATCCCATTATTTAGGAAATGGGATTGTGTTTCTCTATGGGATCCCAAGTTGAAATTTGAAATGAGATCCCATTTCATGATGGGATCTTGAGCCAAGGATCATGAAACAAGATCTCATTTATGTTAGGAAATATTGTATTCAACTTGCAATATTATTCCATTTCCTACATAACCCAATGAGAGATAAACATGCATACAAGTAACCATAATTTGCATGGATGAAATAAATAAGCCACAAGATAACATGTAAGATATACCCTAGGAAAACCCTCAAGAGGGAAAATCCAAGCTCCAAAAGCATCCATATTCCATCATATTATTCAACAATAAAGCAATACAAGAGTTACAATGAATACCTCAAAAGCATAAATCCTCTCAATGCATCCTCATGTTTCCAAGCATGAATGCACACATCTCGCATGCCATGCTTCACATATGCACTCCTCAAAAAGACTCAATAATGACAGCCCACTCACCCAACCAACCTCAACCACTAAAAATGTGCTTGCTTTTATAGATACAAACTCACACAAATACAACCAAGTGGTAAGATAAAACCATGTGAATACAAAACCACTAATCCCTTATTTAATATTGGGTACTAAGTTTTCACTTTATTTAATATTTCCCCAATATTAAATTATTATCACATGTCTTCCACACATTAAATAATAATACAATGTTACAATACAACATAAAGTGGTCCCCAAATAATTACCTAGTGTGATTGACCACACCACCTAGGTGCATCACAACTAAATAATTATTTAATTACAATATTATAATAAATCATTTTATGAAATGGTGTACAACACCATATCCCAACATTTTCCCAATTGTATACATTGCATAAGGGATCAATACATGAAATACATCATCATATCCATACATGAAACCACATGAATCTGTAACATGCTCTCATGCTCCATCAAGATACTTGCAATAAGATCAAAGTGACCAACATCTCAAGAAATAACTCCTCTCATTCTCCAACGTGCCACCTATGGAAGAAAAGGAACATGCTAAGGTGAAGATGCACCAATCCAAGTGATAACAAAGTCTCCAAACAAGCTTTTGTCAATTGTGAAAATCCATATGATTGGAAATAACATCCACAACACATGAGGTAATACGTCCAACCATCCATACCTCCAAGGTATCAATACATTGGTAAACTCATGCCAAGAACATATGCAACCCATAAACTACAATCAATCTCCTTGTATCAAACCTGTCAATGAAGAACATACATATCCAGGAACTCCCACTACATAGGTAATGTCAAAACATATCAAGTCTACCAATCAACACTATATAAAGGTGTGATAAGTAATGAACAATTAATTACCAAGAACAATAACAATGATCCACACATGTAACACCAATAGTTGCATAATATCTCAGAACATGTTGCCACCATCCTCCCAAAAACATGAACATCTAGGAAGGAACCATGAAGAGAGAAAACTTGTAAACCATAATGTCCTACCAACACCTCAAAAGTGGAATATTGCATCAAGAATGATCTCCTAACAACCCCAAATGAGAAGCCTCAACAACACCCAAAACAACATTCAATCTCTTAGATCAAGAAACATATGAATCATATAAATGCCAACATGGATGTAAGCCTCCATAATCAAGAAGATCAAACTCATCGCAACCATTCTCAAATATGAAAATCAGCCCATAAACCATCTCCTAAACTCTTTGTCAATAAATAATAACATAGAATCAATACACAAGGAGATAACCATGCCAAACATCCCTCAAAATGAATCTTCCAAAACTAACTATCAATAGCTCAAGATCCATATCAATGAAAGATTTAAAGTATCATAAACTCATGCTAACCAATCCTCAAATGAGTATCCAAAATCAATCACCATGAATTAAATCATTCCCATGAGAAATCAAAGCATGAAACATAACACATCTGAAAGTAATAATGGGAAAATACCTCTCAAATGATAAAATTCTGAGTAGACCAAGAGTGGGGAATGAGAATGCTCCTCCATGATAACCAAGTCATCATGACTCACTCTAAGAAAAATTTCCTCTATCGGTCCATCATTAACTCACATCCATACCCAAGTGAAATCTCCTCAGTCTTCCTACTGAAACCTCCAAAGAGTAACCATCTCAAAGATAATATCTCTAATCCCAAGAGAGCTCCAACCATCACCCACATCTCCAAGTATTCATGAGAACCTATAACTAATCAATGCATGCCAAAATCCAAATGCAATAGAGCACTAGATCATGAAGTAATGAATCAAATAATCAATGCAATCAATACAAAGAGAACTACCAAGATCAATGTCAAAGCTCTAACCATAGGATCGAAAAACTATCATTACACCATGACCTAACCATATCCTCCTAAGAGATCACATGCACAATTGCATACAACCTAGTATGAAGAGAACACATATCATGCTAACACTCTAAACTGGTATCAAGATCAAACCATGACATAATATTAAACATACTCTAAACCAAGAAATCATATCTCCAAAAACATGAAAATAACCATCACCAATTATGCATCCATGTCACTACCAACAACTCCTACTAAATTGTGATACCAAGCTACACATGGCATCATGACTACCATCTCCTCCATGAAGATCATCCAAGTCTACACACACTCAACTGCAATAACAATAACATACAAGTGAAACCAAGATCTCCAAGCCAAGAAGATACATACAACCACCATCAAAATATCACAAACCAATCTAATTCAACACCACTAAATGGGTGTTGCCACAATAATAGGTTACACATTCTAAGACATCTTGATTTTTGTTGAAATCACATATTTTAGAAAATATAATGATTTAAGCCTTGAAAGGTTCCATTTAAATTATTTTAATTGAAGAGGGTTTGATCAAACCCCCTTGGATAGAACCCCACTAGTTTTAAACCATACCTATAATGGAGTCTCCTCTACACCTATCAAAATGTTGATAAAAGACTAATTTTGATTTACCTTTTGGGGGATCAAATGAATTTATTTAAAATTTACATTTTGTAAGTATGTACTCCTTATTTTAAGCTTCCCAAAAAGTATAATTTTAAATATATTTTATTTGATTGATATGTTTATTTTTTATTTCCTGTGAATGTAGGTTTTTCACTGAAAATGATGCTCTTTGTTTTGCACATGTGGAAAAATAGTAGATTACCAAAAAAAATCTAAAAATATTTATGCTTTTGGTATTGATGTCCTTGATCCAAAAAAGAAAAATTGAATTTCGATTCATACAAAAAAGTTGTGTTATACAGTAAACATCATTCTTTAAAAATGTTGTAAGTTGTGTTATACAATAAACAACACTCTTTAAAAATGTTGTTTACTGCTCAAAAACTAGTTATCAAAGGAGATAGAAAAAGAAATGCTATTTGATTCCAACATTTAAAAAATAAAATTAGAATCTACATACAAAATGTCACAAATCACTAGTTTGTATCATTTTCAAATTTATCATAGTTTAGCAACTATAGGTGTCCAAAAGTGAAGATTTAGTTTAAAAAGTTCAGTTCAATGTCAAGTTTGGCCAAAAAGTGTAACCCATTATTGTGGGATAACCCAAATCATCACCGTAAAAAGCTGGGCCATTGAAATTCTATAACCAATGAATGTGCCAAGCTATCATGAGATCATGATCAAACACCATGCTACAAGTCCCAACACTTGACTAATCAAGTACTCTAACCATCCATCTTCCCAATCTCAAAGCAACATAGAAATGTAGAAATGACCATAGATAAGGGCAACTACCAAAATATGCATCAACACTGAACCAATCTCGTGGATATAGATAGTCCACATCGATTCATCCCATTGCACGCAAATGGGTAGCTAATCCACAAACTTGTATAACTCATGATAAAAATAATGAAGTATGCAAACTCATCATCACATCAGTAACCTGCAAACTAAGTTATCAAAGAAGATAACCATGTAGACCAAATTACTCAAACACCAAATCAACCTCAAATTTGATTTTCCAAACGTGTCCACAAATGAGTAACCATAGTCAAGGAACCAAATGAGCATCAAGGAGATAAGAACAACCTCCTAATCATTAAACCATATCACCACAAAACAACCAAATACATGATCATGTCATGCCAATGCATAAATGTACCTGCATACCCATGACACCATAACCATATCCATCATTATACCTGCACTTAACTATCAGCCATACAAGACTCCAAGTCTCAGACAATGTCGAACTATGTCCTCAAAATCAAAGATAGCTTGTGTACCTATCACCATCAAAGTCCAACTCTGAAAAATCCTATAAAATTGTACCAGGAAGCACCAAACTGAAAATCAATTGTATCATCATAAATATCATATAAAAACATGTACTCCCTCAAGGTTTTTCCTCTTGACTTGTCTAGATGCTCACACAATCACACCTCGAATCTTAGGCACCTACAAGTGATCAAACAAGTAACATACATTCCCTGCACCACAAACTGATAATATGAATAAACCAGTGTGTACTAAACTATAAATTCTCTCCAATGCCTCTTTGAAATTGAAAATCTGATTTCATATGCAAAAGTTATACTCAAAAATATGCAACTAAGAACATCTGACTTCTAGGCTTCAAAAATTGATCATAATAGAAAAACCAAGGAACCAAACTTGTACCACTGCATAGTGCTTGGAACCAACTTTTCAATGAGTACAAGAAGTCTAAAAAATGAACATCATGGGTCAAAGTTATGCAAATTTAAAAAAATGCTCAATTTAACTATATATACAAGTTTTTGGTGGGCCCCACTCCAAAAATAAAATCCATTTTAATTTTTGCACTTTAGGTGGCGGATTATTTTGTTAATATTTAAAAAGTAAAATTTTAATAAATGATGAGTAGGTGGGTGGTTTAAACATCTTATTTAGGAAATATTGCATTCAATCCACAATCTTATTCCATTTCGTACATAACCCCATGAGAGATAAACATGCATACAAGTAACCATAATGCATAGATCAAATAGACAAGCCACAAGATAACACAAGATATACCCTGAAAAAACCCTCAAGAGGGAAAAACCTAGCCTCCAAAAGTATCCATACTTCATCATATTATTCAACAATAAAGCAATACAAGAGTTACAATGAATACTTCTAAAGCATCTAGCCTCTAAATGCACCCTGATGTTCCCAAGTATCAATCCACACATCCCATGCCATGCTTCACATATACACTCCTTAGAAAGACTCAAAAATGGCAACCCACTCACCCAACCAACCTTAACCACTAAATATGTGCTTGCTTTTATAGATACAAGCTCACACAAATGAAACCAAGTGGTAAGATAAAAACATGTACCACAAAACCATGTGAATACAAAATCACTAATCCCTTATTTAATATTGGGTACTAAGTTTTCACTTTATTTAATATTTCTTCAATATTAAATTATTATCATATGTCTCCCACACATTAAATAATAATACAATATTACAATACAACATAAAGTGGTCCCCAAATAATTACCTAGTGTGATTAACCACACCACCTAGGTGCATCACAACTAAATAATGATTTAATTACAATATTATAATAAATAATTTTATGCAATGAAAAACACCATATCCCAACAATATACTATAAAACTAGATCCTATTTTATAATAAATGGGATCCCGTTATATACAAAACGAGATCCCATTTTGAAAAAGTATTTATTTTAAAAAAAATGCCTATGAGCTCATTTTCACTCATGACTAGAGTAGAATCAAAATGGTATCCTATGTAGGAGTGACATTTTCGGCCACCAAATAGTCCTTGAAGTAAGTTTATCTTTCCCTTTTCTTTCTATGTTTGGTATTTTCTTATTTTTGTTTACATTTATTTGTGTATTTTGTAATTCATGTATTTATATTTTGTTTGAATCATCCAACCATGCATATGAACCCTAAATTTAACTGAAATACAAATATTTACCTTACAAACAAAAATATGAACCTTAAATTGAATTAAAACAAAAAATTACCCTACACACAAAAATATGAACCCTAGACTAAGAGGATCATGCATGCAAACCACTATTGAGTAATCGAAAAACAAGTTTTAGTTACAATTTAAAAGTAAATTATCATTTAAAAGTAAAAGAAAAAAATTCATTTGTATTGCTTTATGTTTTAAATTTGTATGCAAATATTTAAAAATCAGATAATACTTAATTGAACTTTAAGAAAAAAATCTAGATTTGTCTAAATTTATTTCATTCCATTATTTAGCACTTTTTATTAATTGTTTAATCTATCCACATACAACTAGAATTTGTAGCACATGGAATTCATATGTACCATGCACAAACATGTACTCTGTAACATATTAACATACATATAGTGTTTTTTATCAGTGTAATCCTTGAACCTCCTTTAGGTGCAAGTTCTAGAATATATTCCTTTTTATAATCATAATCCCTATGATTGATAAGTAGGAGGTTTCTTCCACAGCGTGTCAAATTATGATATTGCTATCAGGATTCAACCGTGTAGTTTTTGAGTAAAACTCATTGACCCATGTTTGATGAGTAGTGGTTCACAAGAACCCATCTCTCATGATAATTAATGGTCCACTTAGCACTCATTGCATCTAGGTGATGCTCACAGAGGTGAAGCACCGGACCATCCCGAGAGGTCACCCATCTTAGTACTGCTCCAGCTCAAGCGCGCTTGCTTAACCACAAAGTTTCCCCCATGATTAAGCCCACTTAGCTTGCTAAGTGGGCTTAACCATGGGGGAAAATTTGTGGTTAATCAAGCGCACCGTGGGGGAAACTTTGTGGTTAAGTGAGCTTGAGCTAGAGCAATACTGGGATGGGTGACCTCCTGGGATGGTCTAGTGCTTCACCTAGCTAAGTGGGCTTAATCGTGGGGAAATTTTGTGTTTAAGTGCGCTTGAGCTAGAGCAATACTGGGATGGGTGACCTCCCAGGATGGTCTAGTGCTTCACCTCTGTGAGCATCACCTAGATGCAATGAGTGCTAAGTGGACCATTCATTATCATGAGAGATGGGTTCTTGTGAACCGCTACTCATGAAACATGGGTCAATGAGTTTGACTTGAAAACTACATGGTTGAATCTTGATAGCAATATCATAATCCCTATGATGTTGAACTAGATATGTTGAATTACAAATAAGATAGAAATTATAGTCAAACCTATAGACTAACTACTTACTTTCACATTAAAATATAAAATTAGAATAGAATATTTATTTATTTTCTTGGTAATTATTTTAATTAGATTGTGTGTAATCATAGTTATCTTCCTCTAAGTTATCACAATAGATGTAAACCTCTATTATTTTTATGACTATCCTTGGTTAAACCTTGATTAGGACTACCATTTTGTTGGAGATTTACTAGTGTTGTCATTAATGTCAACCTCCAATATGGTCAAGGAGTTTGTTGGATATTGTTGCACTATGTTGGCATTAGTGTTGTGATTTGATGTCAACCTCTAGTATGGTCACATTGAGAAGTGTTTGTGGTATTGAGCATATTTTATAGATGGTGTAGATATGTTGAGTAGGTTTTTGTGGTGTTGCTGATGTAGATGGTTCAATTGGTTTCCAAGTGTTTTTGAGAAATTTTTGAATAAAAGAGTGTGTAGTGTTGTAGAGGTGTGTTCAATGTTGTGCTGAGAATTTCTTCATGGTTGAAGATATGCTTGTGAAGTTTGGATGTGATGATCAGAGGTTTCCAAAGGTGTTATATCCATATTTTCAAGTTTTGGATTGTGCAACAATGGAAGTTGTGTTTAACAATGTGTTGCTTGTGTAGAAGGTTGTCTCAGAGAAATGAGTTTGATTTGCATATCTTTGCATTGTGGTTTCCTACCTTGTGGATTTGGGAGCATGCTAATATTATTTGTTCCTACCTTTCCCTAGAGTATGTAGTGTTCAATTGCTCTATAAGCTTTGATTCATAAGTTGTGTTTTGTGGTAGTATGTTTGGTTGCACAAAATGAATGTGTTCTTCAGTTTTAGGTGGTTGTGTTAGTGGTGTTGGATATTTGGATGAAGTTGAATGTTATTGGATGTTGTGGAAAGTTGCTATATGGTCTACATGATTCCTTCAAACCTGAAGAGGCATGTATGTGGTCGCTTGTTAGTGTTCGTATATTTTTGGACGACCTAGCATGCTAGCACTAATTTTGTGAAGGTTTTTTGGTGTTTGTGGAAGCGTGGTGAAGTGTGTCAATGTATAATTTGTTCCTAGTTAACCCTTGTTCTGGTTTCTTTCACTTCTTTCCACTACATAAGTGTTTGGTGTCAACCTATTTTGTGGTTGCATGTTTGAGGTGCATATGTTTCCTTGTGTCTAGCATGGAGGAGGCTTTTGAGGTTGTGGAGGATATATAAGAAAGGTTTATTGTTGGTGATGTGTGGTGTGGTGTGTGATGATGCAATTGTGATCAAGTGTGGTGATTTGAGTGCGAGCTTAAATGCCTAGGGCTATCAGATGTAGTGAGTAGAAGGTGTCTAAATTTTCAATGTGCCCAAAGTTGCTAGAGGTAGTGAGTTGAAGGTTGTAGATGGTGCATAGTTGCAGTGATGTATTTTTTCTATTGCTCTGAGATAGTGAATCTTTCTATAATAGTCTTCTATTCTTATTTCTTCTGAATAGTGAGTCCTTTGGGAAGTGAGCCATTCTTCTCTTTTGGGTAGTGAGCCTATTGTATTTGGTTTTGATATTACTGGCCAACCCTATTCATGGATTTTTATAGTCTATTAAAAAATGTCCACAGTTCCATTTTTTTGATAGAAAACATAAGAATTCATCCATGCCTTTGATTCCAATCGTAGTTGATGAAAATTTTGCATAGTGGGGTTTGGATTTCATTAGAATGATCTGTTGGGAAAATGTGCCTCAACCTTGTAATTACATAAGGTTTACTATTGATAGGTAAAGACACTACAAAAATGATAAGGTTTACTATTGATAGGTTGACCAAATTCCTAGGCACAATAGTCACTTATTTTCTTTCAAACTTTGGAAACACCTCTTTTCCAATCCTCTTCTTCTCTTTGAATAAGTAGAAAGGCTTGCTTAAATGACAATGTATCAACCATGATCATGCCAATACATGTGAATTTAATTCATTCTCTTAAAAATCACACCCCTTAATGGAAATAAGTATGAACAACTCATCATGCCATCTTTTCTAGAATTTTAGATTGGCATGTGGTGCTAAAAGGAAACTTGGCCACTTTTTGCATTAAATTTAGCTCCAACAAATGTGTTAAGGGTTTATTCTTAAGATTAAACCTAGATGAAATGCAAAGGACAATAAGACACTTGGAAATGAGACTGAAAAACATGTGCATACAACACTTATTGGAAAGGAAAACACACATAGAAAGAAAACTAACCTATTTACAAGGAAGGCTCGTGGGCGGCCAAAAATTAGTTAAAATGCTTCAAGTAGATTCTATTTATCAAAATCTCTAAAGCTTTTCCCTCTAGGTCTTCAATATCAAAAGCGTTGATCTCTTTACATTTGATTATGTGAAAAGGACCCTTCCGTAGTGAATCAAATTTAGCATGTTGACCTGACTTTGAGGTTCACTCATCACACTTCAGGACTAGATCTCCTTCTTGAAAGTTGAGGTTCAAAGCTTTCCCATTGAACCATTTCTTTATTAATCCTTGTTGACTTATCCTGGCCTCATGAGCCTTTTCCTGAGCTTCTTGTACCTTGAGCAAATCATCCATACTTCCATAGCTCCATTTCCTTCAACTTCTATAGATTTGAGCAATTGTAATGCTATGATTTCTATGGAGATTGGAAAAATAACCTCCTTTCTATAAACCAATTTAGATGTCAATGTCTTTAAGATTTGCTTCAGGGTGATCCTTTCAGACCAAAGCACCATTTTTATATACTTATACCATTCCTTTTGACGCTTCACGCTACTTCACTTGATTAATCTAATAAAATTCTTATTTGTGGACTCTGATAGTCTATTGCCTTGCAGATAATAGTTAGATGAAGTCTTTAGAAAAATTCCATGTTTCAATGCAAACTCAGACATATTTGAGCCAAGGAAAGCTCTTGTGTTATATTTGATATTATGGTTTTTGGTGGGCCAAACCTCATTACTAACTCTTCTAGGAGGCTAAAGAGCTAATTTATATGGTTCACCGTAATGGATACATCCATGGGAAAATTAGAGATCACTGTTATTTATTCACACTCAGTTTTTCTCTTGTACATCTACAATAACAATATTCATTGTTTTATACACTCATCTGAGAGTTCTCTTGAAGTCTCCAAGAAAATGAAGAGACAAGAGAAAGTAAGAAAAATTGGGAGTTGAATGGACATAGAAGACCATTGGATTTCACTCCCAAACAATCTCCCACTTGAAGTCCAACCACTGCTACAATGTACATAGCTCTCCCCTTTCTTTTCCAATATTATTGTTATTTAATTACTAAACCAAGAGAATCTCTATCCAAATTCTCTTGCAACACAAATTTTGCCAAAAAACCTACCACATACTTAATTTGTTGCTCTTCAAGTAGCTTCACATAGATTTATGATATAGTTCCCCTCCTAGAAGACCATGGAACAACAACCTCCGTTGCATTCAAAGCATCCTCCAATCTTAACTTATTACCCTTCAGCTCTTTAGCAGATCTTCTAGTACCAAAACATCATCACAAACCTCAAAGAAAATGCCACTCATGTTTTCTTCTTCCTCTTCAACACCAGAAGAGCCCTTACCTCGCCCTCTGGTAGCCCCCTATGATTCAAACTCCTGGACTTGAACATTTTGAAAGTCAAAATTTTCCTTTTGGTTTTCTATATTTTCAACAAAGGATTTTGCACTATCTTGCATAAACATTTGATCAAATTCCAATAAGTTAAGAAATTCCTCAATGGTTGAATCAACTACATCATCTAACCTATCCATCTCACATGAAGCCTTAATGAAGGCTTGATCCAACTCATTGGTACAAATATTCTCATGCTCAAATTGCTCTAATGCTCTTTTCCTCGCAACCAAAGCCTCACACAACAAAGGAGACAATGTGGAATGAACAACTCCCACTTCAGTGTGACTCTCTACTACATATAGGGTGCCTACTTTTCTGCCCTGAGCAATTACCAAGGCCCCTTTTGTTACTTTCCATCTATTGGATTCAAAAGCGACTTTACATCCTTGAGAAATCAACTGTCTAGCTAAAATCAAATTTTGTTTGCACTGAGGGATATATCTAACATCTCGCAATGTCCAACTATTTCGATTTGTGAATTTTAATAAAACATCCCCTTTTCCAATAACATCACAAGATTTATTATTTCCAAGAAGATCCTTACCAAAGTCACTACTTTGCAGATTTTTGAAGTACTCCTTGCACGAAGTGGCATGAAATGATGCTCTTGAACCAAGCACCCAAATATTTTTTGTTGTTTCTTCCAAGGCTAAAATAAGAAAAATGACATCCTCTTTACATATTGCATTCATTTAATCTTCTTTTGGCTGATTTTCAGCCTTCTTTAAAAACCAACAATTCTTCTTGATGTGGCCTTGCTTGCCACAATACTAGAAACCACCATCTCTCTCATTGGATTTTGACCTTCCTTGTGATTTCCTACAACTTCCTTCGTCATATGACCTTTCTTCCACTCAAACTCGAATCTCTCATGCCAATTGATCAAACACCACAACTTTTATACCAATTATTGATTTTAAAAGAGCATATTTAAAACATAAACATAATTTGAGTTGATCAAAAAATAAACACACATTGAAAACACAACAAAAAATTTACATGGTTCACCATAATGGCTACATCCATGGGAAGAAAGAGGACTACTTTATTTATTCACACTCAGTTTTTCTCTTGTACATCTATAGCAGCAATATGAAAGGAAGTTGGGTAAGTAGAAGCAACTTCCTACACTAATCTAAGTAGGAGAGAGTTGCAAAAAAAATAAAATTAAACACCTTTAACTGTTACAAATTTAGATGCACATTCATATCATAAAAAAACAAATAAATAACTCATAACACAAATTTTTATGTGGGGAAAACCCTTTCGAGAGAAAAACCCCACCCTCTAAAACATAGGTCAATTATATTATTCAACAACAATTAAGCAGTTACAATATAATTGTAGAGATATGCTCTTTTAGGAGTCTTCACAGTTTTTCAAAATTTTGGAGTAATTTCGACAACATAAGGGTACTTCAATAAAACAACATACAACTCCAAAATACAAGTGCTCAATATGTCAGAGCTTACAATGAATAAATTAGACATTTCTAAAACAACTACTGAAGGTTGAATTTACAACTTGGAAAGAACCAAAAACATTGCAGACACACAACAATAAGTTTTCAATTGTCACCACATGCCAATATGCAAAATCTGCACTTGCTAGAATAACTGCACCTCAAAAACTCACATTCCATGTAAACTCAACACAAAAATAGAAAAATCTTTTATGCATAGCTCCACTTGTAAAATCAACTTTCCAACATGACTCCTCATCCGAATAGAAACTACAAGTTGTAACTCACAAAGACAAAGTGAGAAAATTAGCAGCTTTTAATATTTAGAAAAATCAAATCTTCAAAAAAATCAAAGGTTGAGACACCTTCTTTTTCCTAACATTCTCCCACTTTTTGAACAACTTTGAAGAGCCAATGAAAGTAACATGATTTAACTACTAGAGGTTGTGAGGCCCATAGACTCCGAACACGATCTGAACTTTTTTCGTGCTCATTGGATTTGTCAATGTATTTGCAACATTTGTCTGGGTACTGTCAACCTTCTCCAACTTCACCTTTCCATATTTCACCATATCATGAACAAAATGAAATTGAACATCAATGTGCTTTGTTCTGGCATGGAAATTAGGATTCTTTTCCAATAAAATGGTACTCTAACTGTCACATCAAATAGTAATCTTCCCTGCATCAAAACCAATATCAGAACACATGCTTAATCCAAATGGATTCTTTACAAGCATGAGTACCTGTCATATACATTACTTCTATAATGGAAAAAGTGACTATAGCCTATTGCTTACTCATCCAATTGATAGAACCACCATACATCATGAACACATAACCACTGGTGGATCTTCTGCTGTCAATGTCACCTACTCAATCTGAATCCACATATCCATGAATACTCATTGAGTGTTGAGGTCCAGTAGGATAACCATGAAAAAATACCCCTCAAGTGTCTAAGCGCTCTCTTCACTGCATCCCAATGTACTCGTCCAGGATTAGCCATAAATCAACTAAGGACTCCCATTTCCTAGGAAATATTTGGTCGAGCGTATAGACCATAGCATTCATAAGACTTCTAATGACACTTGTATATGGTACTTTGGTCATGTCCTCTATCTCAGTAGGAGATTTTGGACAATCCTCCACAAAAATATTCATCCTATGGATTACAAGAACAAATAATTGTCTGCAAGATGTCATGCTGAACCTCTCCAACACTGTATTCACATAATTGCCCTAGCTTAACCAAAGCTTTATGTTAGCTCTTTCTCTTCTGATCTCCATCCCCAAAATATACCTCACTGCACCTATATCATTCATCTCAAACTATGCTGACAACTGAGACTTCAAATCTAAAATCAAACTTTTACCATTCCTAAAAAACAACATATCATCTACATACAATGCAATTATGAGAATGCAACTATTATAGTTTGTAATACACACAATGATCAAATTTAGATCTCAAAAATCCCAATGACAACACATAAGTATCAAACTTTTGGTACCACATTCTAGGAGACTTCTTAAGACCATATGTAAAGACTTTTTCAACTTGTAAACGATATTTTCTTTACCTTTAATAACAAAATGCTCTGGCTGTGACATACAAATCTCTTCCTCCAAGTCACCATGAAATAATGTTGTCTTCACATCCATTTGTTCCACTTCTATATCATATGCTATTGTAAGTGATAACAAGATCCAGATAGATGTCAGCTTCACAACATGAGAGAAAATATCACCATGGTTGATTCCCTCCACCTGAGAATATCCTTTAGTGACCAACCATGCCTTATGCTTCTCAACATTGCCATCTAGACCAAATTTTCTCTTGAAAACCCATTTACATCCAATAGGTTTCTATCCTTTAGGAAAAGGTACCAGATCCCATGTATCATTTTTCTTCAATGCAACCATTTCTTCATCCATGGATTTCATCCAAGAATCTACATCACTCATACCCATAGCCTCTTTAAGAGTCCTAGGTTCATCATTGTTAGCAATCAAAGAAAAAATACAACTGGAATCCAACAATGAATAATCAAATCTTTCAGGTGAATATCAAAACCTATTAGGTTGTTGCCTATCTCTAGTATACCCCGTGAATTGTTGAGGTTGAGGTTCTTCTTCATCTTCAAAACTTTCGAATATTTTCAAACTCTCCGCATCACTAGGTTTAATAGGAGTACGCAGTTCTTCTTTCATCAGAGTAAGTGGAACTTGAACTACCCCCTTTTGTTTCTCCTCTTTCTCTGGTTGTAGCTCAACTATGGAAGGTTTCATCTCTTAAAAAATTACACTTATCCTATAGAGAACCTTTTGGTCCACTATATCCCAAAGCTTGTACTCCTTCACACTGACACCATAACCAATGAAGATACACTTAACTGATTTATTCTCAAACTTAGACCTCTTCTCAATAAGAACATGAGTGTAAGCTTGACAACCAAATACTCTGAGATGTTTCATTGAATTATTTTTACTAGACCATGCCTCCATGGGTTTCTTATCAACAAGAGTTGATGTAGGAGATATACTGATTAAGTAACATGCAGTGGCTACTGCTTCAACCTAGAACTTCTACTCAAGGACAACACCACTTAGCATACTCCTAGCCCTCTCCATAAAAATCCCATTCATCCTCTCTGCAACTCCATTTTGTTGTGGGGTCTATGGAGTTGTCTTATGTCTCTCAATCTCATGCTCTTTACATAAATTTTCAAACTCCATGGAATAAAACTCATTGCCATTGTCAATTATCAAATATTTTATTCTTTTACTAGTCTGATTTTTTACCAAGCCTTTAAACTCCTTAAATCGACTAAAGACTTCAAATTTTCTTTTGATAAAATAAAAAAATTTCCTTCTACTATAATCATCTATGAAAGAAAAAAAATATATAGATTTTGACAACGAAGGAAAATTCATAGGACCAAACACATCTGCATGAACATAGTCCAAAACCCCATCAGACTTGTGAGAACTAGAGTGAAAAACTTAACACAATGTTGTTTACCATAAACAAAATGTTCAAAAAATTTGAACTCGAGATTACAATCATCGAGGCCTTCAACAAGGCTCTTAGATTTTGAGGATCTAAGAACCTTCTCACCAATGTTCCCAAGTCATTGATGTCATAGCATTATTTTCTCTACAGGAAGATTCATTTCCAAGGAATGAGCATCCTTAGGTACCCAAAATGCATGACCATTAGATGTAGTTGCTACAAATTTCTCTACTCAATCTAATGGTGAGGATGAAGAATCCAAAGATTTCTTCTTTGGTTTGTCAGAAGAAATATAGCACTGAATCATGCATTCCTCCAGCTTGAACAAGGTTCTGATCCAAACAACCTTAGATAACACCATAACTCCTCTCATTATCTGGCATCCTCTACTTGAGAAAAAAACTTGCACTCTCGCATCATTCAATTTACTCACGGAAAACAGGATTGGTGCCAAACCCAATATATGCAATACACCATCAATCCCCTTCACTCTTCCATCAATGAATCTGAATATTTACTCTTCCACAACCAATGATCTTTAGGTGAGAGTCATCACCCAGATGCACCTTACTACCATCATATTCCTCATACTTTGAAAACCAACCTATGTGAGAGGTCATGTGGAAAGAAGCACTCGATTCTATCAACCACACACCTTCTGATGCATGGATTACCAAAGCTGCAACAAATGCATTTGCATCATCGTGAGAGGATTTATCAGAGTCGAAACTTAAGAATTTTTTTTTTCTTTCTTCTTTTTCTCTTCCTTGCACTCTTTTTTGAAATGACCAGATTTATTGCAGTTCCAACACTCAAAGATTTCACTGTTAAACTTCTCCATTTCAGTTCTTTTAGATGTGCTTTCCATATTTTTCCTGCAACAAGGTCACAAAATATCCTGCAAAAATCCCACTAAAATAAAGATTAGCTCAAAAAACCCTTCAAACCCAAAAACATAATCAAAGTTGGCTAGGCTTTGATATCAATTAAAAGGAAGTTGGGTAAGTGGAAGCAACTTCCTACACTAATCTGAGCAAGAGAGAGTTGTAAACAAAAATATTAAACACCTTTAATTGTTACTAATTTAGATACACATTCATATCATAAACAGATAAATAAAGAACTCATAATACAAAATTTTACGTTGGGAAAACCCTTTCGGGAGAAAAATCCCACCCTTTGAAACATAGCTGAATTATATTATTCAACAACAATTAAACAGTTACAATATAATTGTAGAGCTATGCTCTTGCATGAGTATTCACACTTCTTCACAATTCTGGAGTAATTTCGGCAGCATAACGATACTTCAATAAAAATACAACATACAACTCCAAAATACAAGTGCTCAATATATAAGAGCTTACAATGCACAAATTAGACATTTTTAAAACAAATACCAAAGGCTGAACGTGCAACATGGAAAGCACCAAAAACATTGTAGATGCACAATGGTATGTTTCTAATTGTCACCACATGCCAATATGTAAAATCTACACTTGCCAAAATAACTGCACCTCAAAAACTCACATTCCATGTAAACTCAACATGGAAATAGAAAAATCTTTTATGCACAACTCCACCTGTAAAATCAACTTTCCAACTTGACTCCTCATCTGAATGGAAATTGCAAGTTGTAACTCACAAAAATAAAGTGAGAAAATCAACAACTTTTAATATTTAAAAAATCAAATCTTCGGAAAAATCAAAGGTTGAGACACCTTTTTCCTAACATAATATCCATTGTTTTTCGCTGATAGGCTATATATTATGTGGAATTTTGACCGAAACCTGTCTCACACAACAAACAGGTAGACACTAAACAATTTTTTGTTAGTTGTTTCCGATCAATTTAACTTTGTGGGCCTTATGTGTGAAAAAACATTGCTCGCATTTAATATCAGATCTTGAATTACATTATATTTTTTTCGCACATGTGAATGTTGTATCTAATATTTTTAGATCCTCTTTTCATTTATCGTGAATAAATTGAAGCAACGACTGAAGGGAGATTGGATTTTATTTTCTTGTGAATGGAGTGCCATGAATGCCTCATTGAATAGTGTCACTGCTATTTAGATGAAGCAGTCACTCTAGGGCTCAGACTAGTTTGTTTCATCTTATCTTTTGAAAATTTCTATTTTGGTCGATCATCATATTTGTTTCCAAACTCTGCCCATTTTTCTCATTGGCATCACTGGCATCATAATACAATTTGTGCAAAATCTTGAGTCAAGTCTCTTGCCATGGTGTCTTTTCCTAGAGTTGATGCTGAAAAAGGCTCAAGGCCAAATGGGAGTAGAGCTGGGGGCAAAACAAGTAGGTCTATGTTTGGGCAAGGCAGATTTAGCATAGGACTTCACCTTCACCATTGGAAAACTAGGGACTGAAAATGTAGGAAAACACATATCACCAGCACTTCTAGGCTACACATATAAATGATTTTAAAAATCAAGGTACTTAAATTTCCAATATCCTGTGCTAGAAATGGAATGGTTGTGAAAAATATAATGGAAACTAAAAATTTATGGTTTTTGATAATTGGGTAGGGTGGGGATTACGAGTCGGGGTTGTGTAAATTTGAAGGAGACATGTAGGTGCCATCTAAAACCACAAACATATTAGTCATACAACCATAAATTATCTTGTCTAAAACTCCTCCTTTAGAATGTTTAACAAGGTTGTGCAGGACTGATATGGACATAGAGGTTTGGACGGTTTTAGGAAGTACTGGAGCTAGGGTTACACTATGTGCCTTGGATGTTTGGGACACAAGTCAGTGGTCATATTTCCTTGAGAGTATAAAATTTGTATGTCCACTATGAAATAAAGGCCAAGCTATATGTTTAGGTTAAGAAAATTGCCTCAGTTTCTTTTAATTTTAAATTTTTTCTGGAATATAAATAAACGCCAATGAGATCCACAAAAATAAAAATACTTAAAAACACGTGTAGGTTTATATTTCCAAGAGCTTATAAAAATTGAAGAAGAGAAACCCTAACAATCAAATTCCAAATTATGAAAGAGGATTTAGGCTAATTACCTTGTTCCTATGTTTTATTTACAGTTGTCCATTCAAGTGTCCCAAAAATGAATTTGGATGATGTCTTTGAGCAAGAGTGAGGTTGCTAGAGTTGTTGAAGATGAACTTGAAAAGGTTGGGAAATTTAAGCCCATTTAATTTCATTATTGATTTATTTCATCAGCTGGTTATTGAAAAATATTTCATAAATATTACACAACATTAATATTTATGTATTTATTTATTTCTATAATTTGTATCTTTGATTTGTTCTTAATATTTTTTTAAAAGAAGAAAATATTAAAAGAATTTTGGATGCAGTATAATTCAATCTTGGTTTGTTATGTTTATAGGCTATGTCAAATTATGGATATGAGATAGTGCAAACACTTAATTGTAGATATAGTACCCAATGTGCTTGTGAAGAGATCAATCAATGAAATAAATGCAGGTAAGTCAAATTGGACTTTCATATTCAGTAGTACATGCCCTCTAATTTTTATTTTTTTTGGAGATTTTTGGCATTAGCTTTTCCATTTTGTGAATAGATGGATGGTATTTATTTAAGAAATGCATTCAATGTTACTAAATAGAGAATTCACATCAATCTTAGAACAAGGAGGTTTCTTTTAAAACCAACCAATGTCTTTCCCACCAGAGGAATTGACTCAACATATTTGTTATTATTTTTGGATTTACTTCGATAAACAATGCCTATTTTTTCCTTGACTCTCTGAACACATCTAAACCAATCTCGGTCTTTATTATTTTTATAAGCTTGGACATAAATTTTGTTTTCCACACAAATCCTATTAGGGTCAACAATTTTAACATGTCACAATTAGTTTTTAGTTGTCCTTAATCATTAGATTGTTACATAGTAGGAGATATTTACAAAAGAGGAAAGCTAATAACAAACTAAATTCATCTTGAAACCAATTCTAAAAGAACTTAGTTGCTATCCATCTCTAAAATACATGAACAATTGCTTCTTCACACTTTGATATCTAATATTAGAAAAACCAATTCATTATCCTCAACTTTATTCATATTTTTTCTGTTTAGTTTATTTATCCAAATATTTCTTCCATTCCATGATCATTCATTCCATTGTTTTATATCAGCTACCAGAATGAGGGTAGCAATGCAAGAAAAAGAAGAGGCGGAGAAAATTTTACAAATCAAAAGAGCAGAAGGAGAAGAAAAATTAAAATATCTGTCAGACTTGGAATTTCTCACCAAAGGCAAGCAATTGTGGATGGGCTAAGAGAGAGTGTACTTGCTTTTTCAGGGAATGTGCCTAACATAACTGTAAAGAATGTGATGGATATGGTGTTGATGACACAATGAAAGAGATTGGAGCACATTCTAAGTCTTCAATAGTCTTCATACCCCATGGAATTGGTGTAATTCACGATGCTGCTCAGCAGATCAAAGATGGATTGCTTCAAGGATCACTTGCTCATGAGTAACTATCCTCTTCTTCTATCAACAAAACGAGCCGTAACAATTTAAAGTTTGTCAATGAGATAATATTATTTTGAGGATTTTTCTTTTTTGATGAATAGGCAGATATCTATATTAATTTAAAGATAAGAATACATATTCACAAAAAAAGGGGTGGGTGGTAAGAAGGCACACCCCAAAAGTCACATGGGTAGAGCCGAGAAAATCCAAAATAACAAATCACATGGGCCTAGCCCAGAAGTCTAAAAGCAAGAAGTAAAAACAGGCAATTACGTGGCCAAAGCAGTGTGAGCAGAGCCTGGGGGATCTCTATCATCCAAAATTTTCCCCCATACACCAGAGGGGTTTGGAGTGACGTTAGGAGGAGCACCCCAACCATCATCATCTTTATCTTCTTTCTCAGTCGGGGTGAGATTGGAAGAGCCAGCTCCGAAAATTTTTTACTACTGGTAGGCCAGCTAGAGCCACAAGCAGGCAGAGCATTAGAGGGCCACCTAGAACCGCCACCACTGCTCCCTATCGCACCACTAGAAGGCCAACCCTGACTAGGCCATGGCGGAGGAGAGCGAGCCCGCCTGGGAGGGCAGGAATCCTGCTGAGCAGGAGGCTGGGAGCGGGGATGTGCGAAGTCACATTGCTTCTGGCCTCGAGAGGGCGACCGACCATGGGAGGAGGGTGAATCCGGGATCCGAGCCACAATACAAGGGGCATTTTCCTATTGGTTTAGGAGGACCTGCAGGTGAGCCACCTCCAGTGCAACTTTTTGGCTTGCACTTGATTCTATAGGAGAACATTAGAACAAATAACTACTTTAGCATAAAGAGAGACATTAATATTCGAATGAGAATGAGCAAATATGCAAGAATTTCAGTCTTTTCAGATATTGAAGAGGATTTCCACCCTAAAAGTGTGCCAAAGCTCGGTGAACTTAGTCGGGATCCCAAGCGAGTCCCCTAGTAGAACCATATGCCAAGAAAAGGGTTCTGGCTGAAAAGGCTGAAATAAATCATGAATCCAAGTCCAAAGCTGTTGAGCTCTGGGAAAAAACCAAAAAAGATGCTTAAAGTTTTCAGATTGCCCACAAAAAGGGCAGTGAGGGTCAGGAACCCCCAAATGAACAAGGTGAGAACCCATAGGCAAGCATTGGAAAAGAATACACCAAGAAAAGTGGGCCAAATTCGGATTAACAATTGTAGACCAAGTGGCATCAAACCTCTTACGCTAGGCATGGGCAGAGGAATTAAGAAGCCACCTCTTGTTAAAAGTACTGATCATAGGAAAATGGGGTCAAAGTCACCTGTAACCAAGCCACGACTTGTAGCTCCTGAGAGGAGTGTCTGGAAACCATTTCCAATCTTTCCACCAAGGTTTGTGCCCACAAATGCAAATTTGTGAAACATATCCACTGGAATGGCACCCACCAGCCTGCCGAATGTAGCGCGGTCTTGGTTTTGAAGACTGTACTGGGCTTTAAAAACATCCCACTGCAAAATACACATAGTGGGTCGGTGAAAGAGCTGATGCAGGGTTTGAATGCCCTTTTTGTGAAATCTGAGGGCCTTGAGCCAAGGTGACTTGGCCAAGGGTTGACCATTCTGAGCTAGAAGGGAAGACCACCATAAGTTTTGTTGGTTAAGGGAAAACCCATCACGAAATCCAACCCCGAGCCAACAGAACCACGACTTAACAGCTTCCCAAGAGTGCCAATTGCTCTTGGCCACAAAGTTGCCAACAATTTGAACCGGCTCCCTCATAACCAAGAGGGTTTGGAGACCAATTCCTTTCCAGGTGGGTCTATGAACAGGAAAACTAGACTGAATACAATGCCTGAGGAGAATTTTCCAAGCTTCATCTCCGGTGAGAGCCTAGATAATCCATTTAACACAGTGAGCAGTCCTTTGTCATTGAGTGGAGAGCAATCCAAGCCCTCTAGAGTCCTTAGGGAGGCAACAATACTCCCAAGCAACCTGATGAAAACCTTTGTGGATTTCAGAGGAAGCCCATAAAAAATCCCGAAGCAGCTTTTCGAGCCTACTGTAGGTAGATTTGGAAGGAGCCCAATAGGAAGAGTAGTAAACATGAGTGGCTGCCAATATTTTAGAGCAAACCTATAATTTACTAGCCAACGAGAGAGGCTTAGTAATCCATTAGGCCAGCTTCTGCTCAACCCTGGAGAGCATAGCTTGCCATAGCTCTTGAGGGGAAGCCTGAAAGGCGAAGGGGATGCCCAGAAAATGAAATATTTCTCCTTGCCCAATCCACCTCCAGTTATAAGTTTGGAGCCATGTAGGAGTGCGGAGCACCGATTGTCTATAGCATAAGGTCTTGTGCCACTAAATTGCAGAGCCAGAGGGAAGACAAAAAGTATTAATACAATCCAGGGAAATAGTGATAAATTATTCTACTTCTAAGAGAGTGAGAAAGGAATAATCCACAAAGTGGCCATTGACAAGTTGCTCTTGGGATTTCAGGAGAGAGGTCCCTTTAACACACTGTTGAGAGACAACATGGGCTAAAAGATAGCCAAAGCCTTCAACAGCCAACACATACAAAGAAGGGGCAAGAGGGCACCCTTGGTGAATTGAACGAAAAAGACCAAAAGCAAAAGACTGGTAGCCATTAATGGTAATGCAAGCTGAAGCATCGAAAAAAAGCATACGAACAGACTGAATGAAGTTGGGTCCAAACCCCAAGGCTTGCAACATCGCAAGAATGAAATGCCATTCAATGTGGTCATAAGCTTTGGCAAAGTCAATTTTAATGAACACCACTTTCTGGTTGGAGCGTCGGGCCCACTCCATGCCTTTCAAAACAACAATGATATTATCTAGAATAAACTTGGATTTAATGAAACCAGTCTGCTCAGGGCGCATAACCTAAGGCAAGAGGTGGTGAATTTTTAGAGCTAGGGCTCTAGCAATGTTTTTGTAGGAAAAATTGAGAAGCGTGATGGGCCTCCAATTGCAAATATCATCCGGATCCCCAGGTTTAGGTATGAATTTTATATTGCCTTTATTTATTAAATTGCTTAGAGAGTTGGTTTGAAATGCTTCAAGATAAACACGATATAAATCGCTCCCAACACAGTCCCAAAGAGCTTTGTAAAATTCACAAGGGAAGCCATCAATCCCAGGAGCCTTGTCATCGACCATAGAGGAAATGACTTCCTTGAGATCATCAATTGTTAACAATTGATCACAAAAATTAATCTGGGCTGAAGAGAGCCTATGTGGCACAACAACAAGGCAGACCTGAAGTGCTTGCTGGCACATAGGCGTGGAGTCCTGAGTAGTGAAAACCTGTTCATAATGGTGCACAAAGGCCTGGAGAATGTTGGGTAGCTCAGAGAGCACTTGGTTACCATCTTTGATTTTTTTGATGCCTGGCACAAAGAGCCAAAAAAAAATCTTTGGAGGCACGATCACTTATTTTAAGCCAATGAAGCCAAGCTTTGATTTGAGCACCTCTAGGAGTATAATTATTAGCCTTTTGCTTTTGCTGCCTTAATTTTGCCACCTTGACTTGATGTGACGGGGAGAAAGGACTGGCCGCCAAAGCCTCCATAGCAGTATGCAAGTTGGCAGTGGTGGCCTCATAAGATCGCCGATGAAAGATAGCCAACTGGCACCTATAAATGCATAAGAAACATGTAGTATGAATGATGGCATCATTCCACCAAGCAATCCAACCTATTTGGCCAGTTGGTTTGCACTCCAAATTCCACACCCGATGAATGTGGGCCAAGGTGGGCTTATGACAAAGCAAAGATGTGTTAAAAAATAATTGGGTCTTACACGTGCGGGGCTGACGAGATGCACATTCAATGCGATAATGAATTGGGGAGTGATCATAAATAGTCACATCCACTAATGGCTTCACTGGCAAGGCATAACTAGTAAAGGAAAAAAATATTGAGCCAAGATCATGGCACGATCAAGGCGCTTAAAGACTCTGTCAGAACCAACCTTGTAGTTACACCAAGTGTGCCAGAGAGAATGAGAATGGCGGAAGCCCATATTGGGATCAAAAAGCCCCAATTTATTGCACATGTAAAACCACACCTCCCTTTCATCCACAGCCCAACGAAAAGGAAAGGTGCCATCCTTGTCATATGGCATCTCCACCATGTTAAAATCCCAGCAGAGCAACTAGGTGGCAACTAACAGTGAATCAACAATCCAACACCAAAGCAGGCAACGCTCCATGACATCATTAGAGGCATCAACATTAATAATCCCGAAGGAATGATTCTCAATATTGAGAAGAACCTAGACCACCCATTGGGAAGGGTCAACCCCATGGTCCACCATGCAAGAATGCAATCGTGGGGCCAAAAGTGTGGCAGCTCAGCCACGACCAACCTCATGCAAAGTACAAAACATAGTATTGGTTGGCCAAATAGAGCAACAAGCTGAAGCAAGCAAAAAACTTGAAATTTTAACTTCCTGGAGACAAAGCACTTTAATCCCTGAGTATTTCTAAAAAGTATTCCTAACAAAATACTTCCTAGAGAGGTCAATTAGACCTCAAACATTCCATGAAATAAAATTCATGGATGAAAATATTCCATACTTGCAGAATCTAGGTCCTCTTCAACCAGGGAAGAAAAGTTATTCTTCAAAAACTCTTGTGGAATAGAACCAATCTAAATAGGAGGAGAAAATCACCATTTTTCAGGCACATATTCTCCTTCTTTCGACGGTGGAGACGGGCTACGAGACTGCTGGTGAGCTCCCATTGCAGGAGGAATAACCAGTTGAGCACACAAAAAAGCCGTAGGCTGAGGTGTGGCCTTTGACCTGGGCTGTATAGAAACAAAAGTAGCTCCTGAGGGAGCAGTTGTCCCCTTCTCTGAAGGGTTTGAAACCATTTTGGTTGGTTCAGGGGCCTTGGGAGCCGACCTAGAACCAAATGACTTATTTTTCTGGTTTGAAACCGTAGTCCACTTTGTTTCAGCCTTAGCAGAAGGCTCTACCTGACGAGGCTTTTCAACATCCCATGATGGTGAAGGTGTACAAGGAACTATCAAAGGGAAGTCCTTGATCTTGTGGTTGACTAACTGGCATCGATATCACATGTTGGGTAGATTGAAATATGTGACTTTCTAGGTGTGCCTAATAGCACCAATTTGAATGTCTACAAACTCTTTCAAATCCTTGGATAAATCAACTTCCACACAAACCCTCTTCTGTGGTCGGGCTTGGAAGAACTTATCAGGTTCGATACAAACAACCCTCCCCAAAGAGGAAGCAATATGGTTCAAGAAGGGCACGCATGGTAGAGGTAACCCGAGAAACTCATTCTAGACCGGGACACACATTTTAGTGTCGTCTAAGACAACAAAATCTCGGGTCCATGCCTGTAAAACCAACAAGGAGGACCTAACATACCAGGGCCCATGAACCAAAATAGCTTGGACATTACTAACTTCCGCAAAGTGGAACAAAAAAAAGCCTTTGGTCAAATTCTAGACCATATCAAGGCGGACCCCATGAGGGACCCAAACCTTGCTGATCCATTCTTTTAGCACACTTTTGGGGGGAGTCCTCCCAACAAAATAACCCACAAGGGTATGTTGTTCGAGCCATTGGCATACATAATCAAAATTAGGTAAAGGTACAACTACATCAGCAAGGGCATCATAATGCTTACCTCGTGAAAGACTTTCGGAACAAATTTCCGAGGATGTTTGTTCAGTGGGGAGCCATTAAAATGCATCGACAAACCACTAACACTAGCATGAAATGCTGGGTTAGTACTAGTTGAAGGCATAATAAATCCCTAAAACCACAGATAATGGGGTCGTACTTAATGAAGGAAAAAATTTCCTGCGTAGGAATCGCAGTATGATGCAAGAGGGGCCAAGAATGACCTCAGAAAACACAAAACCCTAGCAGAGCTCATTCACTTCCAAAATTACCATTTTTTGTAAATCTGAGATGGTGATCTTTTGAGGATTTCAAAAGCATGGCTCCAAGCTTTCCTTATTTTTAGTGTCAATATATTTTATTTTTTACCTTTACAATTGTGTATTCCATGTCAATAGACATAGCATGTTTTATAGATAACATTGGTACTTCCTCTTGTATCATAAAATGCTGATTTTAGAAAGTTAGTATATTATTTGTGATTTTGCATCCATTATATTTGGAGGCAATGAGTATTATGATTGTATAGTGAAATTTTTGAAGAATTAAAGGAGTAAAGTTTGAACTTGTGATTCGTGATGGCTATGATGATGACCTTTTAAAGTCTTTTAGATTATTTTGGTCTGTATGATCTTGAACATGCACCAAATAATAATATGATGTAGTCATATGTATTTATGTTGATTATCAAGGTGAAGAAATATTGCAATATGAACTTAAATGTGAATGAAAATCTAAAAAATGTAGATGAACCCTTAGCCTTAGTGTGAAGAAAGAATGAGTGAGAGAGATAGAAGAATCATAACACATGCAAGAACATATTTACGTGGAGAAACCTCAAAGGGAAAAAAATCCATCACCAAAAGAGAGGCAAGTATATTACTGATAATATGAAATATTACATGCAGCAATAGACTTCTCTTATCAATCTCTCTAAAATCCAGCAGCACCTTGTTATCCTGCAAACCTGCAAAACTAAATTGAACAACTCTAGCTCAAGGTCCCAATTTAAAGAGATTTGTGAGGATGAAAAACACCATGGTTTCACCAAACAATAGGCATAAATACCATCTAGAAAAACTCACACCTCCCTCCTTGAAATGGTCAAAAATACCAAAAATAGCCTCTTAGAGATGCTCTTATAGTTGTCATAAGGCATCTCTCATGAATGAGTGCCTGGGGTCCAAAATAGCATATTATGTCATAGGGAATTTGTCATACTATCATAGAATCTTATGAAAACTGCCATACATGTCATAGATACTCTTACAACATCCTATTTTGACCCAACAACCTCATTCTAGAAGATTCCAAAGTGGGACACCTAGCTATTTTGTCCTTTTCCAAAAGGACAAATGGTAATGGTAACACTGCATTTACATTGTCTCTTTCACCATCGTTGGTCAAATGGTTTCACCTCTTATGGGTAAATGTAAAAAACACTTTAGGAAAATAATTAATTAAAGGATTTACAAGGTTGATGGCACCTAAATCCTAACATTCTCCCACTTGACATCATACATTGTAAAATACACCCATAAAGATATAATTACATATAATCAAGTACAGTGATCAAGGCCCATGGCCTTCCTACACCAAAAGAACTTATCCATGGTGATTGGCCTCATAAGAGAATCTACAACATTATCCAAAATGTCAACTTTTTCAATCAAGAAATGTCCATTCTCAACCATTTTTCGCACAAAGTGATACTGAACATCAACATGCTTAGTACGTGCAAGATACATAGGATTTTTAGCCAAACATATGGCATTTTGACTATCACATCTGATCCTCACTATCCTGCAATCACAACCAATACCATTACCTAGTCTATGTAACCAAAATGCCTCCTTAGAGGCATGCGTAGTAGCCATATACTTTGCCTTAGTGGTAGACAAAGCAACTTTAGATTGTCTTTTACTCATCCAACTCATTGCACCTCCAAACAAAGTAAACACATAGCCACTAGTAGACCTTCGATTGTCCAAGTCACCTACCCAATCTGCATCAATAAAACCCTGTATGTCCAATGACTCATCAACATTGTTAGTACCATGAGAAACTAGATAGTAATCAGAAGTGCCTCATAGATATCCAAATACCCTTTTAACAAAAATCCAATGTTCTTTACGAGGGCTAGACATAAACCTGCTTAGAACTCCCACTACTTGGGCTATATCTGGTCTAGTACAAACTATATGCATGCAAAAATGGTCTGAGCATCATATTAATTAAATACTTGCTATTTGATTAATATTCTTATTTTTCCTTTATTATTATAAATAAATTTTAAAATTTATTTTTATGGTTCATATTCTAATTCTTATTTTTCCGAAATTCACCTTCTTTCTGAAATTAATTAAATGGACAAATTCAATCAATTTTTTATTTAATTGGTTTTCCCTTTCCCTCTTAAATTTGAATTTTTAAATTCAAATTGGCATATTCTTGTTAAATTGGTTAAAATGTACAAATGAATTAGTTTGGCATTTTACTAATTTACCACTCTCCTTTTAAATTGAATTTTTAATTCAATTTAAGCACATTTCTACATATTTCCTCTAACCACCTCCAACTCACCCGCCACCTCATCATGTGTCTCACAAAATGATTTTTTTATAAATCTGAAAATATGAAATATCTTCAACAAATTTGCAACCAATTTGGAACTAGCTGAGACACTTGGCTCCTCCTTCTCTGTGATTCCTTTTAACACTTGGCAATTTGTCTTGTTAAAGGGAACCATCTCCCTGATTCCCTCTAACCTCCTGATGCTCTGCTGTTGATGTCACAGAATCACAATCATGACCGTCCGTTGTTTCCACATCACCTTGAGGCTTAGAAAATCTATAAATAGAGCCCTTTGCTACAAATTTTCAGCATAAAGATTTGGACAAGTTTATGCTACTGAATTTTAGTGCATTTGTGAGAGAATTTGGAGAGCATTTTAGATTAGTTTTGCATTTTTAGCTCATTTTAGTGTTATAATGGCATTTTCATTTTGATAGTTTAGTTCATTCCATCTTCCATTTAGCATTTAAATTTGATCATCATCATCATTTTCAACACTTAGATTTTAGTATCATTCCATCCTAGGATCATTTAGTTTCTATGCATCAAATATTATAAAATAAAAAAAACATAGTGTTGATGGTGTTTTTGTGCACTTCACAACACAGGTAATGCGTAGGTGCATTACCTGTCTTGAAAGACAATCTTCCACAATCAAATTGCAGAACACTATCCCAAGGTCTCTTGGATGTCAGGTCATGATGATGCTCAGAATATTTCAGTTGATTTATGTGATTTGCTGGAATCACAAGGCGGACTTACGTATGAGTTACAAAGTGGGGAGGTTGGATCTGCAAATGGAGTTCTTAAGATGGGAGAGTTGCTGAGCATTTGCTCTAGGTTCAAATAGCAGTCTAGAAGTCCATTTCAACATCAGATTTAGCTTTATAATGTGCAATGAACCTTGCCTAAGGTTACTTATCAAAAAAAAAAGGAAAAAGGAAAGGGAAGAGAGAAGGTTCCTGGATCTGAAACTACGAATGAAAAATGATCATGGGGGCTACTACAGTAGACAAACTCCCTAAATTGGGTTTTGCTTGGTCAAGAGGATCCTACAGTTACACAAAACTAGTGCAATCTTCTAAGGACTACAGGTTTTTAGTTTGCATACACACATCATGAACATGCAAGTGAACTAAGTTGCAGCAATCAAATATGGAAGCCCAGGCTAACTTTGCACAACAACTTGCCATCAACAAGTGCCAAAAGTATGGGCTGTAAATTCATCAAATACTAGAAAAACAATCACCATTACCACTTCCATTCAAGAAACTACAACTAAAACTAACTTGGAAGGTAGAACCATGCACACATAATGAGAAAACACAAAAGTAACACCCATGGATCATGCAATGTTGCTTTCTATTGCTGTGAAATGTTTTTACAACAGCTCTCCAACCATTTACAAATGAGGGGGAGACCCCTATTTATAGTTTTCCAAAGCCCAAATGAATGGCCAGGATTGAATTACATTGTGTGTCTTAGATTCAATTACATTAGGGATTCACCTAGCCCAAAATATTCAGCAATTTAAAATACATCTGTTGTCCTTTTCCTATTTTGTTTTGTAGTGGCCAGTCACTATAGCAATTTTGTCTTCTAGCTAATTTCCCGTTTACTGTAGCTCAAAACTGCCTCCTCCCGATGGACTTGCAGCATTCTTCATTGGATCAAATGGGCCAGTCGACGATTGGAATGAATCGAATGGTTTCCTTTGATTCAGACAGACAACCCCCTACGATCATCATCATCTAATGAAAAGTAGGACAACTGCCCTTGCATTTTGTCATTGACTTCCTTGGCATAGGCCTTCTTCTGATGCCAGCTCTATTGATGTGCACCACGAGGAGAGGTGGGTATAAAATGAATGCTGATAGGAGCCACATGCTTTTCTTGTTTAGCTTTATCAATGGGTCTCCCGACGGACCCATGCTAGGCCTCTTGAAATTGGGGAGCACTTGGACATTCCGAAAACAAGAGGCTAGAATGCTGTTCTGGAAATTTTGTTTTGAAAACGACCAACAGAGCATGGAACTCCAGATGGTATCTCTCGGATGCAAATTTAGAATTTGAAAGGTCTAGGGAGGATAAGATCCAATTTTAGCATCTGGGTTGAAGCCCATTTTCAAATCAGAGGAGCGCTTGGATATTCCGAAAATAAGAGGTCGGAATGCCGTTTTGGAAATGTTGTTTTGAAAACGACGAACAAAGCATGAAAATCTAGATGGTATCTCTTGGCTGTAAATTTTGAATTTGAAAGGTCCAGGGAGGATAAGATCTAATTTTAGCATTTGGGTCGAAGTCCGTTTTCAAATCGGAGGAGTGCTTGGATGTTCCGAAAACAAGAGGTCGAAATGCCGTTCTGGAAATGTTGTTTTGAAAACAGTGAATAGAGCATGAAACTCCAGATGGTATCTCCCGGCTGTAAATTTGAGATTTTAAAGTTCTAGGGAGGATAAGATCCAATTTTAGCATCTGGGTTGAAGTCCGTTTTCAAATAAGAGGAGCGCTTCGATGTTTTAGAAACAAGAGGCCGAAATGCTATTCTCGAAATGTTGTTTTGAGAATGACGAACAGAGCATGGAACTTCAGATGGTATCTCCCAGCTGAAAATTTTGAATTTGAAAGGTCCAGGGACGATAAGATCCAATTTTAGCATCTCGGTCGAAGTCCATTTTCAAATCGAAGGAGCATTTGGACGTTCTGGAAACAAGAGGCCGGAATGCCATTTTGGAAATGTTGTTTTGAAAATGATGAATAGAACATGGAACTATGGATGGTATCTCCTAGTTGTAAATTTTGAATTTGAAAGGTCCAGGGAGGATAAGATCCAATTTTAGCATCTGGGTCGAAGTCCTTTTTCAAATCAGAGGAGTGCTTGGACGTTCCGGAAACAAGAGGCCGGAATGCCGTTCTGGAAATGCTGTTGCAGGATTGCTGTTTTGAAATTTTTGCATCTTCCTGAAACTTAATGAAACCTTAGCAGTTCACTTAGGCACCAAAAAAACATCCCAAATCCATAGGAAACCTATCCCCAAAGTCAAAAAAGAAGGATAAAGCGAATTGAGCGAGTGGGTAGGCGAAGCCTGAAAAACCCAAGACTTAGCAATTTTTTATTTTAGGGGGCAAAATATGGTCAACCAAAAATGAGACTTTGAAGGGAACGTTGACCAAATAGGACACGAAAAAAGGGGGACACAAAATGATACGGGAGAAAAGCAACCCGTTGGGAGCAAAAAAAGAGGGTCCTTGCCTACGGCGGGGCATGTGTGCAAAATATGCACAACACATAGGCATGTAGATTTCATTGTAGCATCTCGTATCTTGAGTTGCCAATCTTTGCAGGTTAATGTGCAGCAATAATAAGATCTGAGAGCATAATTTGTAGGATTCCTTGGGATTAGAGAACCATGGAATGAGTTAGAAGGAAAGTTGTAGTTTCATTTATGCTATTTTTTATTTCCTTTTAAGTAATGCATCTCATGAAGGTGTGTTACACTGACATTGTAGGGCATATTAAATACCACACACAAACCATTGCATACATTAAGTTGCTACCAACAACACTAGCATAAGGAAATTTAGACATTTCATCAATATCATCATCTAATTTAGGACACATGTATAAACTTAACTTAGTACCAACAGGAAATGGAATATTTACTAGTTTACAGTCCTGCATATTAAACCTCTGCAAAATAGTGTTAACATACTTACTCTGACTTAACCAAAGCTTTATGTGAACCCGATCCCTAATGATTTCCATCCCAAGAATATATTTAGCAGTCCCTAAATCTTTCATATCAAATGTGCTAGAAAGCTGATTTTTAAGTTCGCTAATCATTGCCTTATTGTTACCAATGAACAACATATCATCTACATAGAAGACAATAATAAATATATGATCATCAATAACTTTAAAATAAACATAGTGATCCTCTTCACTTCTAACAAAACCCAAATTTAATGCAAAGGCATCAAACTTCTGGTACCACATCCTAGGTGACTATTTTAAACCATATAGAGACCGTTTTAACTTGTAAACCAAGTGTTCTTTTCCTTTCTCAACAAAACCATCAGGTTGTTGTATATAAATTTCTTCCTCAAGATCCCCATGAAATAAAGCAATTTTAACATCCATTTGTTCTATTTCTAAATCATAAGCAACAACAATGGATAAAAGGAATCTAATCGAAGTTAGCTTAGCAACAGGAGATAATATTTCACCAAAATCAACTCCCTCTCTCTGGGAGTAGCCCTTGGCCACTAATCTGGCCTTGTATTGTTCCAACTTACCATTTGCACCAAACTTCTTTTTATAAACCCACTTACAACCAATGGCCTTTCTTCCTTTGGGAAAACTAACAAGATCCTAGGTGTCACAGGTTTTCAAATACATCATCTCATCCTGCATGGCCTGTATCCAAGACTCACACTTCCGAAGAGAGAGCCTCCCTAAAAGATCTAGGTTCATCATCAATACATAACAAAGAAAATTTACAATGAAAATCAGTTGGGCTATACCCATCAATTGGATTTCGCTGTCTTGTGGACCTTCTGAAAGGTGGAGTAAGAGGTTCCTCCTCATGTTCATCCTCATTTTTTTCACCTTCTTTTGTTACAATAGATTCTTCAGAACTCTCTTCTTCTTCTCCATCTTCTTCTCCATCTCTTTGTTCTTCCACATGTGCATCTTCTTGCTTAGTTTTAAAATGCATTATTTTTGACTTTTTCTTTGGTTGCTCATCTTCATAGTTAGCTCTAAATTCCCTAAAAATTACATCTATAGAAAGTATCATCTTTCGTGTTAGTGGATTCCAAAGTTTATAACATTTAAAATTTTCACCATAACCTACAAAGATGCATTTATGAGATTTGAGATCCAATTTAGACCACTTTTCTTGAGGCACATTAACAAAAGCCTCACAACCAAAGACCCTTAAATGTGAAAATGAAGGCTTTTTACCCAACCACATTTCATAAGATGTTTTATCAACAAGAGATTTACAAGGATATATATTAATTAAATAACAAGAAATACCATCAACTTCTTCACAAAAGAATTTATCTAACTTAGCACTACTCAACATGCTCCTAGTTCTTTCCATTAATGTACGATTAATTCTTTATGCTAGCCCATTTTGTTGGGGTGTGTAAGGTGTAGTATTTTGCCTAACAACTCATCCATGTTTGCAAAACTCATCAAATTCCTTAGAACAATATTCATCCCCATTGTTAGATCTCAATACTTTTATCTTATAATCTGTTTGCTTTTCAACCAATGCCTTAAATTCCTTAAATTTGGTGAAAAATTCAGATTTTGTATACATAAAATAAAACCAAGTATATCTCGAGTAATCATCAATGAAGGAAACATAATAACAAAATCTACCCAAAGAATTTGTATCCACTGGACCACATACATCCAAATGAATTAGTTCTAATAATCCATTAGCTTTATTATTTCCTTTAGGAAATGATGACCTATTTTGTTTACCAAACACACAATCCTCACATAAATCATTTTTACCAACAAAATAATCAAAAATACCATCTACTAGTTTCTTATCAAGTATGGTCCTAAGACCCTTTTCACGAATGTGACCCAATCTACGGTGCCACAACATACATGCATTTTCAATGCTAGTTACAAAAGAGGAATTACAAAAATTAGAGGCATGTAGCGTAAACAAATTCCCTGTCCGAGATCCTTTAGCAACCACCAAACTTCCCCTTACCATCCCGCAACTAGACTTGTCAAAATGTCACATGTATTCCAGAATCATTCAACTTGGAAACCGAAATTAAACTTTTTGTAAGTCCTGGAATATGTAAAAAATCATCAAAGATTTTAACCCTCCCGTCACTGAAACACAACTTTACCTTTCCTTTACCGATAATCTTTTGTGAGCTATCGTCACCCATGAAGACCTCTCCTCCATCATATTCTTTGTATGTAGAAAACCACTCCTTGTGAGGAGTCATATGGAAGGAAGCACCCGAATCAATAAGCCAAGCATCATTATAAACTATGTTAGACCTGAAATAATCAAAGCATCAGAATCACTATTATCAAAGGACTTCTCTATGGAGGAATCTTCTTTCTTTTTCTTGTTTCTATATTCCTGCTTCATATGTCCCCATTTGTACCATAGTTCCAATACTCCACTCTTCTCTTTCCGGGGGTCTTAGATTGTCCTTTAGACTTATCCTTCTTCTTATCCCCCTTAGGCCCTTTCTCCTTGGACCCACCTCACACATGCAAGGCATCTTGGGAGCCAATATGCATGGTCTTTCTCCTCATCTCTTTTGAAAGAAGTATGGGAATAATAGTATCCATCTTAGGTTATGCACCACCACTTGTTATAGCAACAATTAAATTTTCCCAAGATTTTGGCAAAGAGCAAATCAATAAAATGCACTTATCCCCATCTTCCATTTTAACATCAATAGATGCAAGCTAACTCATACTCAAATCAAAAGCATTGAAATGTTGAACAGTGGAATCACCATCCTTCATCTTTAATGAATATAAATGTCTTTTGAGATATAACTTGTTAGACAAACTCTTAGTTTGGTAGATTTCACCTATCTTCCTCCAAAGCTTGTATTCCGTCTCTTCTGAAGAGAAATTAAGGAGGACAGAGTCAGTGAGACACAACCGAATGGTCCCTCGAGCCTTCTTGTCTAACTTCTTCCAATCTTCATCTGATAAGGATGAAGTAGATGGCTTCATTTCAACTGAAACTAGTAACCACTGATCTCTCTCCTTAAGGAGATCCTCCACTTTCAACTTACACATCTTGTAACCAATGCCATTAAACTTCTCAATATCTTGATGATAGGTGGAGGCCATGGTATGCAATCTTTCACAAATCTACAAAACCCACAACACAAAAGCTCCCACTACAACAAAAAACCTTCAACACTTTAAAAGGAAAGCGTCCCTTCCTTAATAGAACCGTTAGCTCTAATACCAAATGTTGATTATCAAGGTGAAGAAAGCTTGCAATATGAACTTAAATGTGAATGAAAATCTGAAAAATGTAGATTAACCTTTAGCCTTAGTGTGAAGAAAGAATGAGAGAGATAGATAGAAGAATCATAACACATGCAAGAATAGATTTACGTGGAGAAACCCTAAAGGGAAAAAACTCCGCCACCAAAAGAGAGACAAGAATATTACTGATAATCTGAAATATTACATGCAGCAATAGACTTCTCTTATCAATCTCTATAAAATATGGCAACACCTTATTACCCTGCAAACCTACTAAATTGAATTGAATAAATCTAGCTCAAGGCCCCAATTTAAAGAGATTTGTGAGGATGAAAACCACCATGGTTTCACCAAACAATAGGTAGCAATACCACCTAGAAAAACTCACGCCTCCCTCCTTGAAATGGTCAAAAATGCCAAAAATAACCTCTTACAGATGTTCTTATAGGTGTCATAAGGCATCTCTCATGCATGGGCGCCTAGAGTCCAAAATAGCATATTCTGTCATAGGGAATCTGTAATAGTGTTACAACATCTTATGACAATTGTCATACATGTCATAGATGCTCTTACAACATCCTATTTTGACCCAACAACCTCATTCTAGAAGATTCCAAAGTAGGACGCCTAGCTATTTTGTCCTTTTCCAACAGGACAAATGATAACGGTAACACTGGATTTACATTGTCTCTTTCATCACTATTGGTCAAATAGTTTCACCTCTTATGGGTAAATGTACAAAAAAATTTAAGAGAATAATTAATTAAAGGATTTACAAGGTTGATGGCACCTAAATCCTAACACTTTAGACATCATTAAATAAGGTACTTGTTAAGAGATTACATAGGTTCTAAAGGGAATATAACTTCCCTTCAAATACACATGATTGCAAAGGGTTTGATTTTTGGAGGCTATGAATATTATGATTGTATAGTGAAATGTTTGAAGAATTAAAGGAGTAAAGTTGTAACTTGTGATTCTTGATGGCTATGATGATGACCTTTTAAAGTCTTTTAGATTATTTTGGTTTGTATGATCTTGGACATGCTTCAAATAATAATATGATGTAGTCATATGTCTTTAGACATCATTAAATAAGGTACTTGTTAAGAGATTGTGTAGGTTCTAGAGGTTATGTAACTTCCCTTCAAATACACATGATTGCAAAGGGTTTGATTTTTGGAGGCTATGAATATTATGATTGTTTAGTGAAATGTTTGAAGAATTAAAGGAGTAAAGTTGTAACTTGTGATTCTTGATGGATATGATGATGACCTTTTAAAGTCTTTTAGATTATTTTTCATTTGTATGACCTTGAACATGCATTAAATAATAATATGGTGTAGTCATATGTCTTTAGACATCATTAAATAAGGTACTTGTTAAGAGATTATGTAGGTTCTTGAGGGAATATTTCCCTTCAAATATGCATGATTGCAAAGGGTTTGATTTCATTGTGGAGATACATTTTAGGGGGAGTAAAGCTCGTGTGTTGGCATAATTTTAATGTCTAATGAAGAGGGAGATCTGTTGGTGGTGGTTTTAGCTTTTACTATTTTAGGTGATTGATTTATTTTTGGGTTAATTTAGAATATGTTTTAAGTTTTTTACCCCAACAAATTTCCAGGTAACTAGTGGTTGTTGCATATGCTAGTACAATGAAATAATACATCTAATTGGCACATTATGGCTGTTTGAAAAAGCTTTGAATAGGTAGTTAGTTACTTATTTTATACATCTGCCCATCTTCATTTCAAGCTAAAAGCGCAAATGCACCCTGTAAATAGCTTTGATGGGGAAAATTTAACATAACAACATAAGCTATGAATTAATCCTTGCCCAAGTAGAAAGAAGGTAGCAGCAAGTTATAAAATTTTGGCTTGGACTCGTCATAATTTCTTGCATTAAGTTTCAGCTCACTCTTGGATGTCCCAAATGAACCAATCACTTGCAAAGGTGTGATATGTGCAACCCCCTCAATCCAAACTGAAGACTTTGCATATTGAATTGCTTGAATTTTGATACATCTTGCCACTCTCAGATAAAAATGCTTAAGTTTCATGATATTGAATCTTGGCAATTGAAAATTGATTCCTTCAAAATTCGATCAAGCATATCAATCTTCACAAAGTACCCTCTTAGAGATTGGTGTTTTCATCTACTACAACTTTCTTGTGTTTTTTTTTAGGATGATTGATGTAGTCTATAGAAATTATTATCTTTTGTGAAATACCCAAGGTTAGGTTTGAGAGGGAGTTTATTTCTCTTGTTTAATGTAAACTCAAATCTATTGTATGTACTTCACATTTTCTTGTGTGTTTTGGGTATTAATTAATAAAAATTATATATAGAAGCATTAGCTTGTTTACATTATATATATGTTGTGGTACTACTTGTACAAACCAATGGTACTCGCAATTAAGTCATTAACATTTTAATAGTATGGTTAAAACTTATTTTGTAGGAATATCACTACAACATTTCCAAGCCTTATCTTCAACATTGGAGTGGATGATCCCTGTAAGTCTAGTGACTTGTGAAGAATGGAGAATTTAACAACTAAAGAAATTATCGAGACAGCCATTCATTAAAATTTTATTTAAAGTTTTGCCTATCAAGGGAGTCAAAATGTGTGACATGCCCAAAACATATATTTCTCAAGTCTATATTTTACGGAAAAAATTAATATATTTCTACTAAATTAATGTATCTTCTATGTGCATGTAAACTTATACTCACTAACATATTAATTTATATATAATTTTCTATCGACGTAACCCTTGTACCTCCTTCTAATAGAAGTGCTAGTATACACTCGCGAGAGTTCTCTTGAAGTCTCAAAGAAAACGAAGAGACAAGAGAAAGCGGGAAAAGTTAGGAGTTAACGGACATAGAAGACCGTTGGACTTCACTCCCCAACAGTGAGCGTCACACAACTACCTTCTGAAATCAATTTTTATGAGGTGCGCACTTGGCTTATAAAACCTGTTGGCCGGTGGTAGGCCAAATTTGTGGCCGAATTCCAATGGCAATCGCTCTGCTTGCTGTTTTGAACACGGTTGTGCAACAATGGCAGTGGATTATCTTAGCAATGGTAATGGCAATAATGGCACTTGTGGTTTCTCACTTTACCTTTGCACTCTCATTGCATGGAAATAATGAGGAACCACCAGGAAGCACAGGGTACCCTTTCTTCGGCGAGACTTTTGCCTTCATTGCTGCGAACAAAAGCTCCAAAGGAGTTTATGAATTCGTCCGTCAACGCCACCTCAGGTTTAATTTTAATTTCTTTCCACCTGAATTTTGTTTTCAGAGATGTTTTGGATCATATTTTTCTTGAGGCAGAGGCTAAATAGTTATTGAGAAAATTTTAAGTAACAAGAAGTCATATTTCTGGCAGGTTCGGCATAGCATTCAGGACGAGAATCTTTGGGAAAACTCATATTTTTATGCCCGGACCAGAAGTGGCAAAGCTTGTTTTGAGTGGAGAATTCTCAGAGTTCACCAAGAGTTATATTAAATCTATGCACGATGCCGTGGGACAGCATAGTTTGCTCTGCGTCAAACAGCAAACTCATGTCAAGTTGAGAAGGCTGCTGGGTGAGCTATTCACTGTAGAGGCTCTGGCCAAATCCCTGCAGCACATTGATAACCTCATTACTCATTCTCTCACCCAGTGGAAAGATTTGTCCTCCATCCGAGTGATTGATTATACTCTGGATGTATGTACTTTTTCCCTGGGTTTTATTTATAATGCCTTTTCATTTGTGGGCGATTGTTTAAGGCTGTGGGTGATGACATGCAGATTACTTTTAAGATAATGTGTGGTATGCTCATGAGCGTGGAAAGGGATGAAGAGATTAATACCATCAGAAAGGATGTGGATTATGTATCAGATGCCATGCTGTCCCTTCCCATCAAACTTCCAGGCACTCGTTACTACAGAGGCATCAAGGTACTTCTTTTGGCCCCACAGTAAACAGTCGGTGCATTGTTGGGTACAACACAGCTTATTTAAGCCCTTCCATTCTAACTCACAATGAAATCCAAATGTTAGCAAAGTTTAAGTTTAAACAGATCATAGATCCCTGAGGTTAGTTAATTCAGTCTCAGTTGTCATTTTAGGTAGTCTAGGTTGTGGGTTCAATTCCTAATTTGTCCACAATGTGGATGAGGGTCTGTTGTACTATCTGTCTAGGTTATAGAGGTGGCTCATCCTATAAAAAACTAAGCTTTGGATCGCTGAAGTAAACTCATAATTCCTCTTTGCTAAAAAAAAAAGGTTTAAACAGATTACAAATTGTTTGTTTTTTTCTAGGAGTAAATAGGTTTTAAAGAGATTCTAAAACCCATTTACAACAAAGCATCAGTAGAACAGCAGCTGACCACCATCCAAACAGAAAATACATAAAAGACAAGCCAATGGCTACCAAGCTGTTTTACAATATAACTACAGGCAAACTGCCTTTGGACAACGACTACTCAAACTTATACTATACCTAACTTTTTCCTTGCAATCTGCACACCTTTAACCCAGGGATGGATTTCCAAAATGTATTTAAGAAGATCTCTCTTCTTCTTTGAGCAATCATCCAAGACACATGATTATCTAGTTCCTCTAAATGTGAAGAGAAGAGAGAATCCTCCACCGATGCTTCAACAAAAGATACCTTGCATGATGAGGAGGAAGGTCCAACTGAAGATGTTGCACACATTGTAGAATCCACAAACTGCTCAGGAATGAGTCACCTCCCATAGCCCTCCACTAGGGCAATGTGAAAAATTGTTTGTTATTTGGATCATCCAAGATATTAACTAATAAATTGTTTCAATATCAATGTCGCAAATTGATTGCTAAGATTGTTTCTGGATTCTTTTCTTGATAATGGATCACTGAATGCGATTGAAGTTTTCAATCTAGAAACAATCTTTAACTATGAACTGATTGTGATTTACAGGCAAGGAGGAGATTTATGAAGTTTCTGGATGTGGCAATTGAACGGAGGAGAAGAGGAGAGGAATACCATGATGACTATTTGCAGTCTATGCTCTCAAGAGATGAAAGGCTTACTGATGTTGAGCTCAAGGATAATATTCTCACTCTCATTCTTGCTGGACAAACCACCACTGCAGCTGCGATGATGTGGGCGGTCAAGTATCTTGATCAGAACCCGCATGTTCAACACAAACTTAGAGTAAGTTGTCTCTGAGTTTTCAAATTAGTTTCATTCAAGACACTATAAAAGCTAGAATTTGCAGCTTCTGGTAACAGGCAGAACAAGAGAGGGTGAGGGAGAGATACAGCGATCATCTAAAATTGGAAGATGTGAATGGAATGATATACGCTTCAAAGGTATTGTTAATGAAGAGCTTAATGTAATCCAAAGCTCTGTGCTCTCTGTATGCATCCCCTGATTCTTTTCAAGCAGGTTGTTAAGGAAGTGCTAAGGATGGCATCAATTGTTTCGTGGATGCCTCGACTTGCTCTCAACGACTGCAATGTTCTGGGTAATGCTTTCAGTTTTAAATTCCATTTCAGCTGACCTATTGTTCGTTATTCCATGTTTCAGATGTTTTTTAATAGCAAACAAAATTTATCCACTGTTTAAGATTTTCCTTCAATTTTCCTAAATAAAAATAAAAACTAAAAATGATCACCCAGAGGAGTAAATTCAATTTCATTTCGATGATGGATCATATTCTATCACAAAGAGTAAATTTGATTCGATTTTGATGATGGATTATAGAATGTGATCTGAAATTATTCTGATGATGGATTATGAGTGTGATTTGAAACAATAACGAAGAAAATAAATCTAGATGATCTATTTTGATAGATCATGAAATGTAATCTGAAACTTTGATGAATTTTTTATTTATTTTTAACTGAAATCTAATGATCTTTTGAATAAATTAGGCTTCCAGGTGAGAAAGGGATGGATTCTGAACATTGATGCTCGATATACGCATTTTGATCCCTCCATTTTTAAGGATCCCTGTGAATTCAATCCCTCCAGATTCAACGTAAGTTCCACAGGTGAAAAAAATGTAATGTATAAGGATTTTTAGATTATACTTTGGAGTTTTTGAAAAGAATTAGTGTAATTTTGTAGGAAACTCCAAGACCCTATACTTTCTTAGCATTTGGCAGTGGTGTGAGGACATGTGTGGGAATGAATCTTGCCAAGGTTATAGTAACAGTTTTCATCCATCGCCTCGTCACTAGTTACAGGTAAATTCAGGAAAATTGAAGTTCAGTTCATGAACTCTTAAGTATTTATCTTAGTTAAGACATGGCACCCAGTATTTTTTCTGTATACAGGTGGAAATTTGAGGACGAGGATATGAGTTTAGAACCATGGGCACATTTTCCCAGGCTTCGAAATGGTTGCCCCATCACAGTTGAACCAATTCAGTAAAAGCACAATAAAATCAAATTTTCATTTCCACAAGTGGTGGTTTACAATTTGGATGGTGATGCTGAGCATCTTCATTAAAAGACATTCCACTCATGGCTGATTTGTTTTTCTATTTCACTCTTCCTAGGATTTTTTAATTCCAAAATTTAAAAGTTTGTTCAAATGCTCTTTTTGAGAAGGAATATGGGAATAACTGTACTGTAATAATTTTACATTTGGAGAGTTCAAATAGGAGTTGTTTACATATAGATTCTTTATGGTTGCATGCAGTTAGAGGGAGTCATTATTTTTGTTTGGGGTGGTTATAAATGATAGGCAGCCAATTTTATTTGGGGGGTCGATGTCTTGCACAAATAGGAATGGGAGGTAGGGGAGGATTATGATAAAAAAGGGAGATGGATATATATAAGTTTTGTTGGTTTGTGTAGTTTTGAAGATAAAATAAAGATGTGCAAAAGGAAGAAGTAATAAGTTTGGTTTGGTTTGTTGAAGTACAGAGTGATGTATATAATATTTTTTTCATATTTCTTGGATTTATTTTGGTTTCTACATGTGAAGTTTTATTTAGAGAAATCATATATCTATTCAACAATACCATGTGATAAATTGATAGTTCATAAATTGTGTACCATGTGATTAAGTATTTTAAGTTGTCTTGTTTTGGATAAAGTAAGCAACATTTACAGGGTGTTGTACGCTTTACATGGAGAGCCCTCGGAGCCAAAAAAGCTAGTTCAAAACACGTCATGAACTAGAATACTGAAATAGCACATGGACAACAGACAGACTGCATGTCCAATGAAGGACAAGAACTAGACAACCCCACATTTGAGGGGATAGATTCGACTCCCAGAACTTGAGGACACTGTTTGGGGAGTCCCTTTTTATTACTCTGCACAACAGACTAGGAAGGCTCGGAAATGAAGTTCACCGAGCGAGGCGAGATGAGTGGTTCCTCAACAACCACCAAAGACAAAGAGTCACCACGCAGCAAAGCCGACAACGTAGAGGAAGAGTTAGGAGCATTCAAAGGATCAACATAAGTGTTCATTGAGGGACGGGCAGGCTCTACTGGCACAATGACAGTAGTATGTGGCGACATTGGTTCCATGATAGGGATAGTCGGAGGAGTTTCCTAGGGAGACACAACCTCCAAGGATGAAACAAACAAGGAAGGGACGTCCTCCACGAGGGACCAACTGAAGAGGGAGAGCCCACCGTGAGATGGTCTAAGAGAGCATCCTTCCACTAGGTAGTAGCACCCTTGCGGCGAGCAAGAGGGAAGCCAGAGGCCAAATGAACAACATAGAAACATCTCTTGCACCAAAAAGGGAGCCCCTCAGTCCAAAAGCTGCTTCCAAAGACTATCCTCCACCATCAAGACCACATCACCATGGAGAGGTTTGCAGATGTCCAAATCGATTAAAATACGAGCCACCAGAGTATGCTTGAGATCCCGAGACATAGAGTTCGCTTTCAAAAAGCAACCAATGGTATTGCCAATAGCTTCAAAACAAGAATCCTCCCAAAATTGGAGAGGGAGGTTCGACAGTCAGACCCAAACTAGTCTGATATTTAGTGGCTCTGTAAAAGGATTGAAGGAGTGAGACCAAGGCTGAATGAACAACGAATGAATACCCCACATCCACCCCTTGTCCAACACTTTGTCTCACTGCTCAAAGGAAGCAAAGGTTGCAAAGAAAAAACCTCTAGCTTTGGGATAGAGATCAATCTGACTAGAAATAATAGGTTTCCAAGAAATAGAAACCCACTCATGGAGATCAGGAAGGGAGGGCCACAAGCTGTTAAACCTATAGACCACACCCTAACACATAAAAAATCCTTATTTTCAGCAACCTCAGGTCCACAGATGACAACAGGGGAAGCATGGGCACAGGGCAAAGGTCGAACCCTAGCCAAAGTAGGAGGATTCTGGGAACGAGTATTTAAGATAGCATTGGAGAAGGATTTTCGATGGCAATCAAAAGCATCAGGAGGAGAGGGAGCACGACCCTTGCCCAAACAATCCCGCACAACAACATTTTCCTGCGCGCACACTCCATCTTGCAGAGCATCGCTCAAACACCTATCACACAGCAACTTCTTGTTGATTATTTTCAAGCTCCTATCGCACAAACTCCCACCAGCCATCAGAGAAGGAGGTAGAACTATAGAAGGAGCAAAGGGAATTTCCATCCCATGTAAAGCCATGCCCACCCATGCAACACCACCATTTTTTTTCTCGTTGATTAGCCGAATGACTCCCGCCCAACACCATTTCAAATCCTAGTTGAGTTGTCTTGTTCCTAACAAATGGGATATTAATATTTTTTCTTTTTGACATATAAAATGAGTATCAATTTTCATAGCTAGCTCCTATATTTCTTGATATTTGCTAATGACTTTATACGTAAAATGCAATATAAACAAGGGGATATATAGAGTTTTTTTACTAGGATAGAGTATTTGTAGCATTGATAATTATTTTCAAGTTCAAAGAAGATTGCATTAAGTAGTTAGAGAATTGGTTTATGAAGTTTATCTTGTAGGATTAGGGTAGGACTATGCCAATTTTTTACCAAAGCATCTTAAGATGTTGGGAATAGAGACTCTATGAGAAGAGTTTTGATGGTTTAATGGTAGTTGTAGCTATGGTTGTACATGAAAACATGGAATTATATCATGATATAAAAAAGAGGATAATTAAGATAAAAGAAAAAATAAGCCAAAGACAAAGATAGAAACAAACATTTAAGACTAGCAAAAGGGGCTACAAAAAATAGAGTATGAGTTGGAGGAGTATGATACGTGTAATAATAAGAAGGAAAAAAATCCGCATCAAAGACATTGATGAGTTCTGAGAAGATGAAAAGGAATGGTGAGAATAAATACTTACTAAAACACAGAAAAAAGGGATCCTAGGTTCTAAATGCAAAGAACCTAGGATGCAAGGTTCCTTTTTCCAAGTTACATTAAGATGTAGATCAACAAAGTGATTAGATTGACTCACAACCATGAAGGTAGCCAATTAGGCCTGGATCTACATCTAACTAAGGATGTGAATGGATTGGAAATGATTTGGAATGATCAACCTAATTGAACCACATGCCCTAATATGTAAAATTCAAGACCCCGACAACTGACAAACTAAAACAACAGTTTGCAGGTGGATCTGAGGAGTGTAGAGTGATATGTACCAACCTAGAAAATCTTGTTTCAACCATTGTAGGAGGACATATTAGCCAAGGGGCATATAAGTCCCTAATAGGTTTATGTCAAATAGGCTTGTTAAAACATGTACATAAAATTTCTCCTCTTTGCAACTCAAAAGAACCAAACTCTAATAGATTAGCTCTCCTTTCAGGTCTAGCTAGCCAAATATCAAACCTTAGTTGTTTTGTTTTCTAATGTAGGGCAAGAAAAGAGTTTATCCTAGAGTTAATCTACTTGTTGGATCTAGGATCTCATTTACTAGACTACCCCATAATGAATAATGTTCTACCATTTTTGAGCCTTTTCTAATTTAATTTCACAATAAATTCAAATAATCATGATGATTCAAAATAAAAATGCAATTAAATAAAAAAATCAATGTTAATTTCTTCAAATAGTAGTGAATTAAGAATGCAATTTTATCTCTAGATTTGATCAAAGATCCAATAATCATAGATTATTTGGAATCTCTTTTCAAACCACTTCATTAATCACTACTTCACTAACTCATCCTCACTCTACAATACAAGTCTTTTCTATAGAGATGACCAGTGAATTCGCTAGTTCTTCCCTTAATTGATTTTTGAAGTCGTAGAGATATTATAATTCATTTTTATAATCATGAAATATTGAGCTAATCAATAATTTGTTTTATTTCCCAAGAATATCAAGGTAATTCATGTGGTAATTAACTCTATAGTGTGGTAGGTGAGAGGCATTAACATTGAAGTGGGAAACTTTTTTGAATGAGTTTGTGAGTTTTGCAAAATTTGAAACCAAATATGGATGTAGGTATTTGATGTTTGAAATACCCACATCTCACATAATTTTTTAAAAAATTACTTTCTTTGTTATCAAATACCTTGTGGAAATCAACTGGATGACTAGATATAATAAGGTAACTTAGATATGGTTTCGCTACTCACTATATTTTTACATATTTCCTTCAATGGTTTTTTTTTTCATTTTCCTCATTTATGAAAAATTTATTGAGGATGGAATATGGTCAATTTTTGAAAGGTTTTATTCACAAGTGTTTAATCCTTTTGATTATTTGTGAGAAAAGTATGGATGACAAGATCTTTAGGTAAAGAAAGATCATGTCTAATAATGGGTACAAAAAATGAAAAATTTACTCTATCCTTATAGTATGATATTTTTAGGATCTTCTCTAAGTTCTTAATACATACAGTAGTTACTCTAATTATATAATCGTTAACTATTTGCAATTAAAATCAAGCAGCTTCCTCCAATTAACTAGAGAGTTGAGAGACACTAACATTGGAGATAAAACCTAAAACCTTACAAAAAGAAAAGAAAAGAGGGGTTTCCTAATTTTCCAAAATTAAAATGAAGCGTATTGTGAAATGAGTGGTTTATGATGTGTACACTCACAATTTAAAGATATAATAAGAGAAATAATTTTAGTACTCTAAATTTAGTTTCTAAACTACTAAAGATTTAAAAAAATTGTTAAGATTAAGGAGGTGAAATATTGAGTGCACACAAAATTTTGCCTCTTTTTATTACTAAAATATAACATAATTTCTAGTGTATACTCCCCCTTTTTTTTTTTTTGGTTTTTCTGCATTAAATATTAAAAAAAAAATAGTTGGTGGAAATACGACCAAGAGTGAGTATTAGAAGCTTCATTTTTTAAATATTATTTGATTAAATATTCTTTTTTTTGTGATATTCCAAACTAAATGGATCTTTAAAATTATATTACCAATTTTGTGTATCCCATAAATTACGCAAATAAAAAAAAAAAAAATATATTTTCTTTGAAAGTGTATATAATTTAAACCATAGGACAATCCTATATAATTTTTTTAAAATTTGGATAAGTAAATACAAATTTATAAAAAAACAATAGATATGATTTGGAAGAATATGAAGACACTCTTCAAAGAAAATAAAAATAAAAACTTTAACTTATTAAGAATATTAAAAAGGTGTATAGCTAGAAGGATAAGAATTGGCTCTTCATTTAGTGGTGGTTTTATAGTTTTTTATTACAAAATATATAAATCCTAATGAGGTTGAACTTCAAATTTAGGTTGTTTTATGAAAAAAAAATGAAGTTAGCAACCACAAAAGATGTGCAACCCTTAGGATTGGAAATCCTACCCTAAATGGGTAGAATCATTAAAAACTTGAATTCAAGATAATAAAATATACACACATTAAAATACATACACATTATATTTTTATAATTTAAATGTATTTCGTTGAAAATTTCAAGGATGACCACTAACTTATCACCAATTTTTATGCACTCACCTAGAAATTTGAAGGTCTACATAATATAGATTGGAATCTCATTATGTAATAAAACCATAGGTTTTCCTTAGATCCTTCTCATCTTTCCATCTCCTTCCCTTTTAATCCACTTATTTCCCCTATGAGCCATTGTTTTCCTATTTCTCATACACTTGTGAATCCATAGTAAAAAACTATTTCATAACCCTCACATTGTAGATTTAGACCTCTTTTTCATTTTTATTGTCCCTATTTTCTCATTCCTTTGATCTCTACTACCTACTTTACATTCATCACATTCACATGTCATAATAACTTAGAACTTCTTTTAATTTTGATATTATAGGCATTTATTTCTCTTTATGCATCATTATAATACTCATTCACAATACATTCCCATGTATTGTTGCTAGAAGAGGCCAAATAGATGACTAGTTGAATTACTTCCTTAGAAATAAAAAAATATTTGTCATCCCCAACTTCAACTAGCTAGATCTCTCTTATAAAGAATCACACTCATATTCTACAAGTAGGAGAAGCATGAGTGAAATCTAGCAAGTTTTGTCTAAAAATGTGAAGTTCATTAGACATCTAGATGGTAGCACCTAGGAAGATAATAGTATTTCTAGAAAGCACTAGTACCTCTATGATGCAAGAACACCCACCTTGTCAAGCAACATTCTCTAGAAATTCAAAGTGCTCAAAATTAATCTAAAATCACCATGAACCTTCCAAAAAACCTCTTAAACTCATTTCTAATCTAACATTTTAAGTTTTCATATTTATGCTTCATTTCTCAAGTTTCTTTCCACAACTTAATTTTATCTCCATGTAATGCCCTACCATTAACCCTAGAGAAATATGCAACTACTACGAAAGTGTACAATTTTTTTCTTAAAAGAGAAATTAATAACATGAGAAGTGAACTACACTAACACATACATCCTCTAAGGTACGCGACTAAGCTTACAACCAAATCCCATAATATAAAACAATAACTCATTCATAGCATATAAGTTATTACTCATGAATTAAAGAACATACATCTAAAGCAATAAACATCACATAAAATAGAAGTACATAAAAGATGATCCATAGATTGCATTTATTCTAAATAATGCTTACAAAACTCATTCCCAGAATGAGGAAGATCATACAATAATATTACAATTTACAAGAGTCCTCCTAGAATACAATTGAGGAGTGACACGTATAAAGTGTCCAACTAATACAATAATTCAAATGAATGGAACATAACAACTGGTACACACAAGCTCTCCAATTGGAAGATCCCGCCATCACAAACATAAGAGGGGAGCCCAACAGAGTAAGGTGAATGTTCCACCCAACCAAGTGGTACCTGAAGGCCCACCCCCCATGCTAGGAGATAGTAACAAGGCTTCCTAGACAAGACCAACTACCTCTAGACACAGGCTATCACAAGACTGAACTAAACAAATATAATTACAACACTAACATAATGGTTGCGTTACTTCAAGAGTAAAATAATCAAATAAATCATTGAACCACACAAATTTCTGACTTAGGAGGAGTTCCATCACAAATTTACATGGGTTACCCTGGCGAATCTTCCTAGGCCCCAACCCCCATCTTGGGTTACCTTGGTGGCCTCTCACAACCCCTAACCTAACATGCAATCTGATGCAAAAACAATTATCTTTCGTAGAGACAAGATAACAATCTTTCCATTCTAGGCCTTCTCGTCTCATCCCAAGTCTATACAAGCCCTTGAGCCCATGAGCGAGGCACAATTATTATTGTTAAGTATTTAAAGCTACCCTTTCGCCTAATACATTTATTTTCATTTTCACTGGATTAACTAACTCTCAAATGAGATACCTTGGCACCTCTTTATGTGTCGACCCCCATTGAAAGCCACTCCCCTATAGACAATATGTGGAAAAAATCCACTACCCAAGGGTAAACTAGTGCACACATACGGATAATAATTTCCAATCCATAAATAAAAGACATCACATCCCCATTCATGGTAACCAAGTGATTAATTGAATACAACTATACACACTACCCAAGGGAAATCAAAGGGCTGACAATAAAATACTAGAACACCCAACTATAATACCACATCTGGAAGACTAAAAAAATAACTACTAACACTTTTAACCAATTTCCCCCAAAACACGAACATGAGAAATCACATTTAAAAGGGAAATTTAAGCAAGAAATAAATCTACCTTTCGGATTTCCTAAATCCAATTTCCTTCACTGAAATACAGTAATATATATTGCTCAAGTAAACTAATTAAATAAAATCCCTTTTACAGACAGAGGAGGGAATCTAATCTATCTGTTATTTCAATTCCTCAATTACTTTTAAATAAAAATATCAATTTCTTCTATAACATATTTCCATTATAATACCATCAAATTGTGCATTTACTGCATGCACCTAATTTAAACAAATCATTTAATTATATATATACATATGTGGATATATACATAACTATATATACCATTATATATAATTATATATATACCATATATATATACATGAATTAAATATTAAAATTTAATAACAAATTTCCAAAAAATAAACATATATATTCAATATTTATATATACATATATACATATATATATATTAATATATAATTTATAATAAAATAAATAAATAATATTAAACAAAAAAAATTGACACACATTTCAAAAAGCGGACTAAACTTTCGTCGAAGCTTGCACATTAAAGAATGGCGGGGGAGGGTTGTGCCTTCTCACAGCCAAACCCCCACATAGGGGGCGCGACTATGGAGGTCGTTGCCTCCCCAGTCGCCTCCTATGGGGGTGGCGTTGGAGAGCAAACCCCAACCAAAACCCCCAAATATAAACAATAAAAAAAATTGTTTATTAAGCCTACAAAATTTCAATTTCGCCGTATGGAAATATTCTCAGAGGTTTTCAATATATAATTTGATAGATGCTTCAAAAATAAAATATATAAGTATAAATATATATTTGTATATAAATATATGTATATATATACATGTATATGTATATATATATCCATATATATATGTATATATATCCAGATATATATATATATGTATATATATATTTCATCAAAATGACTGCCCTAGTCAGGCAAATAATTTTCACAGGTAATTTTCTACAAAAGATTTTCTCAATTATACACAGAGGTATTCAAATTTCTTTTCCAGATAGACAAATCTATAGGAAGAAGAACAATAATTTTTTACAAACAACAAATCCAATAGGAAAATGGAGCAATATTTCTCTACAGATAACATTTACAAAAATTCCTAAGAGGTTCTCTACAAAATTCTATAGAGAATTTTAATTCCTCCCCAACAATTTTTTCCAGTTTCCTATTGTTTTTCTTCTGGGTTCTTCATTGTTTAACAACAATCCCTATAGGAATTTTCAAAGCTTCCTCGACAATTTATAATTTCAAAACAAATAAAAACTTACAATAATTTCTACAGAAGTTTTCATGGTAAGTTCCACACACAACTTCTTACAATTTTACAAAAACTCAAAAGCTTCTAATCTTGTACATGCAATCTTTTTCCACAAAAGAAATTAATCTAAGAAATTTTCAAAAATGAAATGAAATTAAATAATAGAGGAACCTGAATTCCAAATGCTTGAGGGGATGTAGATTGATGTAGAGCTTCTTCCAGAAAACAAATCTTCCTCTAGAAAAACAAAGCTTCTTCCCGAAAAAAAAACAAAGCTTCTTCCAGAAAATCAACACAAATCTAGAGCCAAAGTATTTCTCTCGAGATTATCCTTCCCCAAATTTTCAACAATCAGATTCAACAACCAAACTTATTTTTTTTAACAACCTCTGCCCAAAAAAAAAATCTTCTCTCTTCCATGAAGTAACTTCTTACCTCTCTTGGTTACAACAATTATTCTCTTTGTGAAAGAATTTTCCCAACAACCGTAATTAAAATTTCCCAACACATGTTGAAAAACAAATATCTTCACGATCAATTAACACTAATCCCTCTAGATATTAATGCATTTAAGAAATCAAATCACATAATATTTTCTAATTTAAATTTAATCCAACTAATTTAATTACTTAATAAAATAAATTAATCATAGGACTAAATCATTTTACCAAATAAATTAAATTAATTAACTAAATTAAAAACAAAGTTTCTAACACTATAAAAAAGATTAATTAAGTAATCATTTAAACATTTAAAGCATTTATTTCCCTTAAACATACTTTGCAACATAAATAACATCAAGGCAAAAATAGACAACATGATAACAAAACATAACCAACTAAAACTGATGACACACTATGAACAGGGTTGTGGCTTGACAAGGGAAACCTAGTTACTATCTCCTAATCAACAATACCATTGGGCAATGGACACACTCAAACCTATGAAACTAGGTGGAGTCGATGTCCTATACCTGCAAACCTACAATCAAAGCATAAGTCGACATGCATATATATCATAATCAATCACACCATGAAGAGAAAATCATGGAATTGTAAGGCGCTCGCAAGTGAGTGATGCAATATCGTTCCCTTCACCAATACAATGTCACATCAAATTGAAAAATCTAAACATCAATAAACTACATATGAGAATATAACAATATCAATTCAAATAACAACTATGCTAATCAAAAGCATGTCATAAAAATAAACATCAGAATAATGTTCTCTCACATCATAATATCGAAACCAACATCGCTCCAAAGTTAGCGATCAAATAATAACAAAGTATCATGGTCTATCAAAGTCAAGGTACTGTCAAAAAAAAAAAAGCATATCAAAGAAACACATTGTCACAACATATAAGAAAAATGAAGGGGTGCTACACTCCAACACTTACTTGTATGTACTAAAATAAAATATGAAAATCTAAAAATTATTAATAGTTTATTTTATCTCATTAATACGAGAAAAAAAAAATCTCATAAATAAACATTTATGAGAGAATGAAAACCTAAAGTTTATTCTTATAACTTATAAAAATATTTAAAAATAAAAATAATAGTCACTATACACTCACATTTATTAACCTTGTACTATAACAAAATATTACATCGAAGAAGCATGAGTGAAATCTAGCAAGCTCTTTCTAAAAATGTGAAGCTTATTAGACACCAAGACAATAGCACCTAGGAAGACAATAATATTTCTAGCAAGAAATAGTGCCCCTATGATGTAAGAATACCCACCTTGTTAAGCAACATTCTCTAGAAATTTAAAGTGCTTAAAGTTAATCTAAAAATCACTAGAAACCTTCCCAAAAACCTCTTAAAGGGTAAGTGCACCAATCTGTGACACAATTTAGGTGCCAAATTGAAAAAAACGTAAAAAAAAAGCCTAAAATAAGCCATTTAGCATGCGCCAAATGGCTTAGTTGACATAAAAGCTAAAAAACGGGTTTCAAACCCTCATTTCTCTTCAACCCGTGGCTTGAGAAAGAGGATTTCAGGTCTGCAACTCGCGCTTTCCAAATCTTGTCCATTGTTTGTATCCTTAGCTTGCCATTTTCCATGAGGATGTCGGCAACACATCAGAGAGGTTGAAGATTGCAAAGAGGTACATGCATTTTTATTCTATTTATTTCGAAATCGATTTAGAATGCAATTTTAAATAGGTTTTTATAATAAAACTTTGTTCTAATTCTCAGGGAATGAATCTCCACCTCAAAACATTGAGAATTCACAATCACCCCCTCATGAAGAGCCTCCTATACAAGAACAACCTGAAAGGTCCCTCCATCAATTCATAGGCATGCTCAAGGAACACAAGAAAATATTCAGAATAAAATTGAAAACAATAAAAGAGACATTCAACAATTAATTGGAAGATTAACCGAGCATGCCGAAACCCACCCTTATAGGAGAGGGATTTTTGAATCATTGAAGTCAATTGTAACTCATGTAGAAGAAATGAGCGAGAAAATGAATTTTTGGTCAAATAAGAGGCATGAGATGAGATAATTTTATGCTAGTGGTTTTTCATATGTAGATGTCGAAAAACAAAAAATTAGCAAAGCCAACTTGTGTGCCCTATTTATAGACCCGAGAACCAATGAACCTTTGTCTCATGCATGCAGGAGGTTCCCCATCCATTGGTTCCACCATGAGTTAATTAAAAAAAAATTGGGAGCGGTGGTGGATGGTATTTGACCAACCTCCATGCAATAACCATGAGGTGCTGCAATAATTTTTGAGGAAACTCTATTGCAAGTTTGTCCTCAATAAAATGCCAAACTATTTTGAAATCTTAGACTTCTAGGGTAGTGGTGGGGGATCCACACATGATAGACTTGCGGCATGACCTAATCCACAATTGGCACCAAGAGCCTCGGCCAGACCCATGGTTGAGCATGTCATTGTTCCTTCCATTTTTAAGGATAGTGTAGAGGTGGGAACGCTGAGGTCGATTGACTCACTCACCCAGACCATTTTATATTGTGTGAGTCCTCTAGTAGAGCCTAGTGTGGAGGAGACATGTAGGCCTTGATCTCCACCCCACCATTGTGGCGCTTGTGGTGTTGTTTGCACGTATGATTATCAGAGTTCTCGTGATGCAACTATATATCCCACATCAATTGTAGAGGTGATGGCTTTCACAGATGATATTTTGAATGATATATTCAGCATTCATACTCGGGTAAAATTTAGCAACTTATTTTAATGTTGTTTATTAAGATATATTTTGAAATTTAAGAATAACTAAATTAGTAGAATCTTGATATGATGAAATTTTAGGGTCACATTGTTCATGAGGCATGCTCTATTCCTATAGACCCTTATACATTCTCGATGATGAGTCCAAAGGTATACAACTTGTAGTGTTCTTTAATCAGCTCAATAACTAGGAACACAAATTCCTCTACTCAGGGATTGAACATCACAACTGACAGTCATAACCTATTAAAGAACCTCATTTAATCATCAACCGAGGGACGTAAACTTGAAATGGGTCAGCACAATACATGCACTAATCACCCTTCCAGACATACATGGTTCCTAAGATGCTTTATATTGGAATTTAAATTACTGAAAACAACTTTATTGAATAACTTGCTTGGAATGAAAACTGAAAGCTAATCTACTCTGCATCTAGTGGCTACAGGAACAGTTGATAGCTCTGTGTTTCTGCCAACTGTAGGAACAGTCACATTAACTTCTATGAAGGGAAATGTAGCTACTCTAACTTGCAGAATAAAAGTATGGACAATTCCCTAAGTGGCCCCCCTTAGGTAATGCCAAAAGTAGACAACAGTTTAGGTGAAAAACTCCATAAACTTTATTAATTCAAGGTAAACAAGTAGATAGCACAATCTCTTGACTGTATTTTTGAAACTAAAAAATGTATTACAATAGCAAGTTCTTCCAGCCCATTCTCTGAAGGAGAATGGGCTATTTATTGAAAACTGATTCTAACTACTAACCAACCTTCCCTTATAAAACGGGAGGCATTTATTACATTTAACTAACTTTAAGCAAAGAGGTGAATGACAATGTAAGAACTAAGTCAAATCGGTTTAACAGTCTTAAAGCACCATCATTCTGGATTCATGCACCACCAAGACGCTTGGCCTAGATTTCTAGAACACTCTCCCTGCATGGTAGATGAGTTGAAACTGTCTCCCCATCTTTTGCTATTGAACCAGTCTTTATGGATTTGGTCCTCTATTCTTCAAGTGGAAATTGAATTCCTTCCTCCAATCGTGGTACCTGCAAAATATCTCGCCATCTTTTCCTGGACAAGAAGGTTAGCTCAACACATTCATCCTTTAAGACAATCCATTACTTTATTCATTCATTCATTAAGTATTAAACTAAGGCAAACATTGTTTCAGACATGGCTGCATGAAGTTTTGGTAGTGGAGGCTGCAGGAAGGTTTTATGATCACAAAAAGCCATAAAATATTTATCAGACTAATAAAACATTAAAGGTAATTATGGGACTTTTTATCATAATATACTCATCATATTTAAGTCATAAAAAGGTCTATGTCTTATCCCATAATTAGACTGAATGTTTGTTTTAGCATAACAAAAACAGAAAAGTATTTATAAAAGTATGATCAAAATGTGCCAAAGACTTGGCTCATCACTCCCCTCAACCGACTACTTGCTGGACCCTTCAACAAGTCTAGCATTCCTTCTTTTGGAAAAATCTCTCAGATTTGCACTCAATTGCTGTCCACATTCGCCATTCTGGAAACTCCAGAAGTGAGCCTGCATTACCTCTAGCCTCTGCCATTTGTTATCCTCTGAACTTCTGTTATAAGTGCTGTTGTCACCTTGTATAGCCAATAATGGCCATAGGAGAATAGGCGGTTGCATAACCAAGGGCAACCAATTCTCCCTCTTTGTTCTAGCATTCCTCATGTACCTCTCTGCCCTTCTGGTTGCTGCATACAAGGTATTGGGAGTATGTGGTTCTGCTCTCTTTAATTGAAATGAAAGATGCTCCCATCTGTTCTGAATGTCCAGGGTTGCAGCATTAAAATCATTGTTTATAATTTGGGAATATTGAGAAAATATCTCTTGTCTTAGAGGCTCAATCAGTGGCCTGGCTCTTTCATCTCTCCACAACTTCTTCCAATCAAAGTAAATACCCATTCCATTTCTAGATTCATTTCTCACAGTCAATGGCAAATTTACTTCATCATGCATATGGCTATCGAATTGTTCCCCTCTGCTTATTTCATTGGTGATCCAGGAGATCAGAGCGCTGATATGAATATCACTGACATAACATAAGGGATTCCATTCATTATCTTGGGATACAACCAAATTGTGTAGATAAAATTCACACAGGAGGTTCCTGATGTGCAGAGGTGAATCCCTGTATGCTTCATAAAATTCTTCAGGGGTATCCAAAGAAGGATTCTTTCCTTTCTAGACTCTAATCAGTTGGAAGTTCAAATACAGTTCCTTGAGGTACATTACGTAAACCGGTGAAGGTGCTCGACACTGCATTAGCTATGGAACAAGCTCTACCACCTAATTGAGAGTGTCCGGTAAGTTGGCAATTTCCAGATTCTTGTTCTAGATTATCCTTTGCAGTCTCTCAACTTCAAGTGCATAAGCAATCTGTTGTTGCTGAAGTTCTTCAAAACATGTCATTCCTGCAACAAAGTTTGTGACATGGAATGGTGGTCTATGATTATAGCATATTGTAGGTGTCTCCTGTTCTTCTTCAAGTACATCCACGTTCCCTTGTTCTTCTTCTCCAGTTACCTCTGTATTATGTGATTGTCCAGGGTTATTCTATCCCAAATTACCATCCTGTTGCTGACCTTCCTGTTCTTCCTGATCAGCAAGAATCTTATCAGTCATGCAAATGTTTTCATGTTCTTCTTCTGACAGAAACACAACTGGTTCTTCCTCCTCATCACATTCCATTCCTTCTTGTAGCTGCTCTACAATAACAACCAATTCATTCAGGCTAGCCCCTTCAGGTGTACTCACAACCTCCTCAATAATAGGTTCTTCTCTCAGTTCAGGATTGAAAAGATCTGAAGGTGTTGTGGCAGGAGTAGTATTAAGTGATTGGCGGGCTGCCTGGTTTTGGAGCCTAGAGCTCCTTCTTATGGAAGTAGGAATTGTGTTATGCTTTTTGGAAGGTTTTGCTGTAGGAACATATAAGTTTTCCTTTTGCTATCTTTTTACAGGCTCAGGGGTTGCTATAACAGGTGACTTTCCTTTCCTATCCTTGGGAGACAGCTCCGAAATTTTGATAGGGCCTTACGCTGGCTGCTTGGAAGTTCTTTCAAAAAGAGGAACATCATCTTGTGAATCGGATGATTCCTGAGGAGGGGACATAGCAGTAGAGGTCTGGCCTATGGACTGGGAGGTTCGTCGCTTAAAGGTAAGAGGTTCACCCCTAGGTCCTACATTTTGAATTTTAGGGTTGAATTGGATAGTGAATTCCTACCAAGTCATTCCTGATGCATCTTGAATAGATTTTTCAACAAGTAATTTAATAAGGCAGTGGTGAGATACAGAGTTAACCCTACCCTTTTTAAATTCAGTAGCACTGTTGGATAGCAAATTGTAAAGGAAGTCGGGAATATTCATCAACAAACCATGGCATAAATGGGAAAAAAGTTTGAAGTGATGAGAATGCAAGACTGAAAACCTACCTTCACATGTTATATATTTGATGATATATCCCACCCGTGACACCCAATCCTGCGATAGACTCATTCTTTGCACACTTTTCTTATCTACCTGTAGAGGAGGGTCATTTGGCTGAGTGAACTCAGCCCTGGCGCTTCTTGCATCTCTTCCTCTGGGAAATGGTTCTATGACTTGGGGTAATCCCATTATCTCAATAATTCTATCAATTGATGCATTAACCGTTATGCCCCTAACTTTTGCTTCCCCATCTTGAAATGTCATTGTGAATTCCTCTACAATGCCTGTATTGAAAGTCCCGAGCTTCAGGAAGTAACTGAGCCACCCATACTATCTGAATAGTGGCACATGCAACACATCCTACAATAGGATGCTATGGTTTGTAGGCTCGTGCCGAATCGGCTGACCTCCCATTTCCTTGGTTCTCTGTAATTAAATGCATTTAGCAATGCTCACCTGGCTTTTCCAACTGAACTTCTTGAACCCAAGTAATGAATCTTCAGCAATTCTTTAGCACTTTGCCCCTCCCCTCAATCGAAACTTTTGAACTACTCTTCAAAAGTGACAGAAAAATAGGGAAAACAATATGATCATGCAATCTTTTTGAGGGAGAGAGTAATCATGGATAATCGAAATACATTTAGGTTCATTATTGCAAGAAGGAAATATTGATTGATTATTAATTACAGTTTTCAAATATTGGGGGTTCTCAACAACTGACGGGACAAAGCTTATGGCGGCGATAATAAGGATGTGGTGGAAGTTATTGCATAGAGAAACATGCTCAATTGTGCGGATGAGCCGAAGGAAATGGCAACCATATAGGAAATTTGTTTGTGCTAATTAATACTAAATTAAATGCAATAAATAAAGAAACTTAAGTGATCTTAAAGTGAAGTGGAGCGTACCTGGAGATAATCGCCGTAATTATTTGATGTGACCTCCTTCTTCATTGCAATATGTGACATGGAGAAACGTGGATGATATGGGAAATTATAGGTGGATGATATGGAAGAGAGAGGGTGAGTACAGATTATGGATGAAGTGAATGAATGGAATGGGGATCTTAATAGATAACCCCTTTATTATGGTTTGGTATGCACTTTTATGCATTAACTGGGAATTTGAGCCTAGGCTCAATTCCTTTGGCTACAGGATTGCTGCTGTCCTACTCAATTTCGAACTGTCTCAAAAATGTTTCCTTGTCAATGGGCTTGGAATAGAGCTTTAGGCGATGCCCATTGACTAATAGCTTGAATCGGACCTCATGAACGGTCCTTAGTTGAACGACACCATTTGTGAATACTTCTTCTATCTCATATGGACCCAACCATCTGGTTTGCAGTTTTCTTGGACTGTCCTTATACCATGAGTCATAAAAAAGAGCCCAATCTCTTGCTTTGAATTTCTTTTCCTTGATGTATTTATCATGCCACCTTACTCTCTGGTTTTGTATCACCTCTATGTGCTGCAGGGCATTCTTTCGGATCTCATTCAGAGCATTGAGTTGCATGACTCTTTCCTTTTGTGCATTTGTTAAATCCATGTCCATCTCTAATATTGTTCTTAGAGTCTTATGTTCGAATTCTATTGGCATCACAACTGTTTTACCATACACCATTTCAAAAGGTGTATATCTTGTAGTAGTCTTCCAGGTGGTACGATAAGCCCATATAGCTTCTGGTAACCTTGCGGCCCAATATTTCCTATGTAAATCTACAATTTTAGTCAAAATGGTCTTTATGTCCCTGTTGGTGACCTCAACCTAGCCATTAGCCTGGGGATGATAAGGAGTTGATTTCTTGTGCCGTATATTGTATTCATTGACTAAGGTTGTGATAAGTGTAGAAGTGAATTGTGCTCCTTGATCTGTCACTATTTCCCTAGGGACACCAAACTTGGTGAATATTTCCTCATAGAGGAATTCAACCACTTTATTATCCCTAGCATGTTTCATAGGTTTAGCTTCTACCCATTTTGTCACATAATTTGTGCATACAAGGATGTAGGATTTACCATTGGAAGGTGGATCAATTGGTCCCACAAAATCCAGTCCCCATTTGTCGAAGGGTGTAACAAAAATTTGTGGAAATAGAGGCATCTCATCAGATTTCGTTGGTCTTCCAATCCTTTGGCATCTATCACACCTCCTGGTATATTTGGCTACATCTCTATGTAGAGTTGGCCAATAGTAGCTAGTATTTAAAAATTTCATTGTTGTTCTTTTGGTAGCAAAATGTCCACCACATGGCTCATCATGGTTTGCATGTAGTATATCATGAGTGTCTTCCTCTTGTACACATCTCCTCATAACTTGATCTGACTCTATATAAAACATGCAATCTGCAATCCAAGAAAAGTTAAAACTTTTCTCTACCAATAATCTCTTTTCCTTAGGGGAGAATTGAGGAGGAGTTCTTCGTGCAGCTAGATAATTTTCTATATCAGCATACCATGGGTGAATAACCTTGATTTCAAATAGGTGCTCATCAGGAAAAGAATCTTCAATAAGTTCAGAGTCATCTTGCCTTTGAATTCTAGAAAGGAAATCAGCAACCACATTGGCTTTACCTGGCTTGTCCACAATTGTAATGTCAAATTCCTACATCAACAACAACCACCTTGCCAATCTTCCGGCTATTGAGATTTTGTTCATGAGATACCTGATTGCTGCATGATTAGTGTGGACAAATATCTGATAACCTATGATGTAATGCCTGAATTTATTGAGGGCATAAATGATCGCCAACATTTCTTTTTCTGTAACAGTGTAGTTTAGTTTAGCCCCTTGCAGATTTTTGCTTATGTAGTAGAGTGCATGTTCTATTGAACCACTCTTTTGTCCTAACACAACTTCAATGGCATAATCCGATGAATCAGTATGAATAAGAAATGGAAGTGACCAATCAAGTCCTTTTAAAATAGGTGCTTGTGTAAGGGCAACTTTTAAATCAAGGAATACTTTTTCACATTCCTTTGTCCAAGAAAAATCTGCATCCTTCTTCAATAGACTGTATAAGGGGCCTGCTATTTGGCTGAAGTCCTTGGTGAATCTCCTATAGTATCTAGCATGGCCTAGAAAGCTTCTTAATTCCTTTTGCTTGGTAGGAAAGGGTAAATTAGAGATGACCTCAATCTTAGAAGGATCAACTTGTATTCTTGCAGCAGAAATATAGTGACCAAGCACTATTCCCTCCTGCATCATTATGAAGCACTTTTGATTATTCAGGGATAGTTTATGATCTTCACATCTCTGTAGTAATTTCTTCAAGTTTGCTTGAGCCTCCTCAAATTTTACACCATAAACATTAAATTCATCCATGTATATTTCCATGCAATCATATGAGATGTCTGAGAAGATACTGATGACTACTGTCTGGAAAGTTGCAGGTGCATTACAAATACCAAAAGGAAAGACTGAGTAGGCAAAGGTTCCCCAAGGGCATGTAAAAGTAGTCTTTTCTTGATCCTCAGGAGCAATCTTGATTTGATTGTACTGACTGAAGCCATTTAAGAATGAGAAATACTTTTTCCCAGATAAATTATCTAGAACTTGATCAATAAAGGGAAGAGGAAAGTAATCTTTCTTTGTTGCCAAGTTAAGCTCTTTGTAATCAACACATACCCTCCATTTTACCCCTTTCTTAGGAACAATAACCAGTGGGGAAACCCACTGACTATCCGAAATTGGGTAGATAAAGCCAGTGTTAACATTTTCTGCAACTCTTCTTTAACAATTTCTCTCAAGGTTGGATTTATTATTCTTTGAGGTTGCCTGATAGGTCTGAACTCACTATTAATGAATATATGATGTGTGCAAATTTTCGGGTCCAAACCCTTCATATCACCATATTCCCAAGCAAAAGCTGACTTATGACTGGTAAGCATTTTGGCCATAGATTCTTGATGCTTATTGGTGAAGTTTTTGTTGACATTCAAGGTTTTTCCTGCTGCCACCTCGACTTGGGAGGCTAAATCAACCATATATACTTCAGGTAGGGAGGGAATTTCAACTTCGTGTGGTAGAAAGGTGTGCAAGTAGTCAGTTGCTGTAGGATAATGAGCTGATGTAGGAGGAGGAAGAATGGCCTATAAAGAGCATGGATTTTTGTTATATTGAGGGTATTCGGTACCATAGTTATTCAATAGGATATTGGACAGTATGTCTTCCTCAGCTTGTTGTGCAATGAAAGGCTCTCTAGTAATCATCATTAAATTGGCCATAGAGTTCACTCCCTCCTCTTCTCCCAAATCTGGCCAAACAACCTCTCTAGACTCAAGTTGGGGCTGGGCTGGAGAATAGAGGGTAAGCTTCTTTGTGCTATACCCATCAAATATTGTCATGTTACTCGACCTACAACCAATGTAAGCATCAACAGTAGCCAACCAAGGCCTTCCTAGTATGACAGGGTATCCCCCCAATGATGCGTTTGGAGATAAGACCATAAAGTCAGCAGGATACTCCCAGGAATAAAGTGACTACCAGGTCTTCAACTACCCCATCAGGTTTGACAGTTGAGCTATCAGCAAGCTGCAATATTGTAGGTGTAGCCCTTAGGTTCAAAATACTAAGTTTTACAACTAGGTCCTTTGTCATGAATTGATAGCTGCACCAAGATCTACTAAAGCATTTTTAATTTGCACCCCATTAATATTGATCTCCACAACATGGCTGCCTGGGTCTGAATATTTTGGGATGGTAAGCTTCCCTAGCATTAGTTAGAGAGTTGGCCTAAGACATGGACAGTTTGGGGGTCTTTCTTTTTCCTCCCCGGCTTCTTCAAACATGCCTCCTTGATGGATTTGCTATAAATAGGCACCTCTTTGATTGCTTGGAACAAGATAATTTTCACACATATATGCTTTAGTTGGTCAAGGATGTCAAAGGTAGGTTCTTCTTGTTTTTTCACATTTTCACCTTCCAACCTTTGTGGGAAAGGAAGTGACACTTTATTGGATGTCTTAGGTAATGATGGAATCTAAATTGGCTCATTTGGTTGGGCTAGGTCATTGGTATCTTCTTCTTAGTCAACCTCCTCAGATGGCAATTCTGATATTATGGGAGGAGATGGTGTGGGTAGCAGAGTTCCTAAACGTAAATTGATATTATTCAGGTTGAGAGCATAGGTAGACTGATGATTAGGATCGGTGAAATGGACTTGTTGCTGTTATTGCTGTTGATTATTTGGATTGGGTGCTGCTTGAGCAGGAAGTTGGGTTTGCTTTGGATTCTGACCTTGATTAGTTGCAGGAGGTGACATAATGGATTGCTATTGGGGTCACTGCAGTGAACCAGTGGGTGGATTTGACCAGTGTTGGCCTCCTCTCCATTGGTTAGACTGCTGCCAATTCCCTTGCGAAGGCTACCACTGATTTTGTTGTGGTAGTTGCCAATTCCCTTGTGGGGATTGCCAACAGTTTTGCTGGGCATTTGGCCAAGGGTTATTCCACTGAGGTTGGGAGTATGGACCATAGTTTGGAGGGTACTGGTTTTGCCATTGACTATTATATGAACCAAAATTTTGCGAAGGTTCTTGAGGCATACCTTGTCTTGGGGCCCATGGTCTATGCCTAGCAACAAAGAACACTTCCTCCTCTCCTTCAATGGTTTTAAACTCAGTAGGGAGATGTTGCACCTCCAAATTGGCCACTTCTTTACATCTACAGTCTTTCTTTCTTTGTCTGCAGTGGGGGAAATATTCAGCTAACATTGCCTCAGCTTCCTCTTTCTTCCCTCTAGCTTGCATAGTGTCTAGTTGAGTAGCTACATCATTGATGATATCCTACTTGAAATCAGACAAGAGATTAGTGATCTCCTCTTTAGATACTCCAAAGCCACTTCTTTTTATAACGGAGGGTCTAAACCCCCTTCCTTTCTTTACAGTTGCTTTGGAGTAATTGAGACAGATTTTTTTGATATCATCCAATCACTTTGGGTGACATCACCTCCTGCCATGAGGTCAAGGGCCTCCATGCAAGTATCATTAACTCCTCTTAAGAAGAGAAGTTTTTGAGATTCGTCATTCAACTCATGATGGGTATTCTTCTACACACTAAACAAGAATCTTGACACATAATCCTCCAAGGTTTCATCCTCCTTTTGTGACATTTTGAAGATGTCATCTCCTCTCATATCATTTCCTCTACAATATTCTTTATATTTACCCAAGAACAGAGTCTTCATTTCATCCCAAGTGTTAGCTACATTGCCTCCCAATCCCATGAACCATCTCAAGGCTGCCTCTTTTAGAGTAGAGGGAAACAATTTCAGCTTATGTGCTGAGGTTGTATAGTCATAGCTTCTGCAAAGAATGTCAAATTCAAACAAGAAGGTATGAGGGTCCTTAGTAATAAGTCCATAGAACTTTGGCAGTAATGAGGCAGGGATGTTCTTGAGGTTATTATTATCATGGAGGTCAGGGATTGGGAATGGAAAAATAGGATTTTCCATTCTTGGTTGTGTCCTTGGATTAGCTCTTGGTTGATGAACTACAAGAGCGAGCGAATTATTTGATTTTGTCTCTTCGGATAAGTTAGAGCTTAGTTCAGAGGAAGAATATGAGGTAACTAAGTCTTGGCCATCATCTAGATATGGGTCATCTTGGAATAGGTTTGATTCAATCTCTTCAATATCTATGCTCCCAGGAAGGAATCTTCCAAATTGGTCTCTTCTTCTATGCATACAGAAAAATTGAACTAACTATGGAGATGCTGGAATGAAGAATTCTAAAAAAAACTAAGAATGAAATCTTAAACTTTTTACTAGCATGCCTGTAATAGGTCCTTAGTTTGACACCATCCCTGGAAACGGTGCCAAAAATGTAGTGTTCTTTAATCAGCTCAATAACTAGGAACATAAATTCCTCTACTCAAGGATTGAACATCACAACTGGCAGTCATAACCTACTAAAGAACCTCATTTAATCATCAACCCAAGGATGTAAACTTGAAATGGGCCAGCACAATATATGCACTAATCACCCTTCCAGACATACATGGTTCCTAAGATGCTTTATATTGGAATTTAAATTTCTGAAAACAACTTTATTGAATAACTTGCTTGGAATGAAAACTGAAAGGTAATCTACTCTGTATCTAGTGGCTGTAGGAATAGTTGACAGCTCTGTGTTTCTACCAGCTGTAGGAACAGTCACATTAACTTCTATGAAGGGAAACGCAACTACTCTAACTTGCAAAATAAAAGTATGGACAATTCCCTAAGTGGGCCCCCTTGGGTAATGCCAAAAGTAGACAACAGATTAGGCGAAAAACTCCATAAACTTTATTGATTCAAGGTAAACAAGTACATAGCACAATCTCTTGATTGTATTTTTGAAACTGAAAAATGTATTACAATAGCAAGTTCTTCCAACCCATTCTCTGAAGGAGAATGGGCTATTTATTGAAAACTAATTCTAACTACTAACCAACCTTCCCTTATAAAATGGGAGGCATTTATTACATTTAACTAACTTTAAGCAAAGAGGTGAATGACAATGTAAGAACTAAGTCAAATCGGTTTAACAATATTAAAGCACCATCATCCTGGATTCATGCACCACCAAGACGCCTGGCATAGATTTCTGGAACACTCTCCCTGCATGGCGGATGAGTTGAAACTATCTCCCCATCTTTTGTTGTTGAACCAGTCTTGATGGATTTGGTCCTCTATTCTTCAAGTGGAAATTGAATTCCTTCCTCCAATCATGTTACCTGCAAAATATCTCACCATCTTTTCCTGGAGAAGAAGGTTAGCTCAACACATTCATCCTTTAAGACAATCCATTTATTCATTCATCCATTCATTGAGTATTAAACTAAGGCAAACATTGTTTCAGACATGGCTGCAAGAAGTTTTGGTAGTGGAGGCTGCAGGAAGGTTCTATGATCACAAAAAGCCATAAAGTATTTATCAGACTAATAAAACATTAAAAGTAATAATCATGGGAATTTTTATCATAATATACTCATCATATTTAAGTCATAAAAATGTCTATGTCTTATCCCATAATTAGACTGAATGTTTGTTTTAGCATAATAAAAACAGAAAAGTATTTATAAAAGTATGATCAAAATGTGCCAAAGACTTGGCTCATCACAACTAGTATTAAAGATATTATTATTGCATTTGAACAGTTGAATATTATATTTGAATGTTTGTCTCATAACATGCTTTGGATTTCAAATAGTTTTCTAGTGCACCTTCTTCCTCCATACCTCACAATTCATATCCTCAAACAACATACACTTAGGTAGCCTTTATTCATTAATGGTGTTGTAAAACTATGTTAGCTAGTTTTCATAATTTTACGTATATACAAATCTAAAAAATTGATGAGAAACAAAAACATTGCATTTGTATTCCTTGATCGTGTCACATTATGTTCTTCTAATTCAATTTTTATTCCTTTATTCCTTCCTAATCTCATACCATTAACATTTAATAGTTCACCCTATTTTCCATGATCCCCTCCTAGCCCATCCCACTAATATCTTCTAGTCCATGCTATGTGTCATTATGTCCTTCTACTCCCATATTATTGAACCCATTATTATTTCACCCTAGAGATGTTCCATGATCCCCTATGTTCCACCCTATGTTCCTTTATATTATCGTATGTTATACTATATTTATCCACATTTCATCCTAGATATCTCTTCTCTATTATTGCTACACAGGTCAAGTTCGCACTTCGTGTACTATAGTCAAACCCTATACACCTCCTAATTCACCCTATATTGCATTATTACCTAATAATCACATCCCATTAACCTCTAATTGTCCACCCTATATTTTGTTATCCCATCCTAGTCCATCCCATCAATCTATACTAGTCCATCCTATGTTCCATTAATCCCTTTGGTGCAGGGGCACCACTATTTTCTATGTTTCTTCATTAAGTGTCTGATAGGAAAGGTGTGTTAGGATGTTTAAGTTGAGTTCTTGAGTCTTAATAAGGTCCAGTGTGACCATTCTATTGTAATTGATCAACTTTGAGGGGCTTTTGTATTCATCTTGTAAGGTTTGCAAATCATGTGGAAGGAATTGTCAAAGTTGACAAAGGGTGTCAAGGTAGGTAGGATGGTGTTTTCTTGAGTAATTCATGTTTTCTTAGGTGAATAAGGTCTCATTAGACTATTTGTAATAGTTTATGTGTTTAAGAGGGTCTAGGAAACAATAAATAGTGAAAACTTGAAAGTGCCAAATTTGTGAGTTGCATAAATGCAAAAAATTTGTAATGCAACGGTCATGAGAGGTTTAAAAATTAGTTGTAAGGTAGTTGGGAATTGGTTTGATGAGGAGAATCCTTTAAAAAGGCATGACAACTCGTTTTGTAATGTTGGCTCGAAGTTTGAAGCATTGGCAATAAGAATATCTCTGTTTTTCATCAAATTTCTGAGTTTTCTTGTCATCTGTAGGCCTGTACAAGCTCATACAATTTGATTGTGCCATGTAAATAATTTTAATTTTTGGTGGCAGCTGTTAACAATCTTTTGGAATAGGTTTGAGGGAGATCCATTGTGATTTGTGGTAAATATCCTTGTTTTCCTGTGACAGGTCGAGGACACCCTATTTGAGGGTTTTGTAACCAAAATCATGATTTAAGGGCCCTTACACTGACTATACCTACTATAACTAGTGTAATGGGCCTTAGGGAGTTTGAACAGGTTGTAGGTTCCATGATTAGAGTTGTGGAGAAGGAACTAAGGAGATAAACCTGTTGTCTTGATGAGTTTTGTGAAGAAAAACACATGAAGATGGAGCCTTGGGTGTAGGGTTTGTGGAAATCAATGAGAGTGTGGATTTTTCCCAAATTTTGAACATATTGGGGTTAGAATATACATGTATGAGTTGGTGGCATGTTCTGGGAGGTTGTGCAAGTGGGACTTTGAATAAACCCTCTTGACTTGGCATGAAATTGAGGGTTTTGGAGTTTGTTATGTTGGAGGTGTCAACCATGGGTGTTGATTATGGTTTTAGAGGTTTTAGGGCATAGGAAATTCTTCCCCAAGGTTTCAAGGGCCTATGTTAAGTTTAAAGGTATGTTGCTTTGTAAATATTTTGGCCTAATTCATGGCCTAGTTCAATGTTGAGGGTCTAATTTCAAGAGATTGGTCCAAAATACTTGTATCAGGTTAAGAGATATGTTGTATAACTCTAAAATGGGTATCTGAATCCAATTTTTGATTGTCAAGTGTTTTGGAAAGCATGGGAGTTAAAGGCCAAAAACTGAGTTTGCACTATTGCTAGTTTACATGGGTGAAAATGAGAAATTACACTCCCGATTGTTTTCAAGCTTTGAGGATTGTTTGGATTACTCTAATAGGCCATTTTAATCTTGTTAGATGCCTCTTGAAGGCAAGTTGTCACTTTGAATTAGTTTGAGCCCCCTCTTTCCATCACCCTTTTATTCCCATCCCATTACCCTCTCTTCTTTCACCTTATCTTCCATTATCCCCTCCGTGTCTTTATGTCAACATGATACCTGAGATATTGTTTCATTTGTAGTTGTTGACAAGACACAACCCTGGTGATGTTGGTGGCATGATGGAACATGGAGTTGTTGAACTAATAGCCAGTTTTGATCCATTGAGAGAGGTATGGAATAGATTAGTCGATTTGACATTATATTTTCTCTTTTATGGTCTATTATAGAAAATTTTCTCGATAATTTTATGTAGTTTAATTTCTATCTTAATGGTTTCTATAGGTGGTTGTCACTCCAGATCATGGATGTGGTGATGCTGTAAATGTGCATGATGACTATATGCATGTGGTAAATGATTATATATTTTGTTATATGCCATTCCACAATTCAATTTCTATGTATTAACATATTTACTTTTTATTGTATTAGTTGAAGGTCCAAAGTGAAGAGAGGAGGACTAGCGATCCTGTTTGAAAGACAAGAAAATCAATAGTCACTCCATCCAGCCAAATTTTGAAGGCAACACGAGATCTATTTCCTTCCCCTAGAGGGAAATGATTATGTATTAGGGTTGTTTTTTGAATTCCTATGTGGCATTTTGGAACATATGTTTTGTACTATCGATATATATGCGACATTTTATGTCCATATGGCTCCTTTGTACTAAGATTGTATGGTTTTTTTGGATATATTGTATACACTTTTATCAATATATATCATTGTACAGCCTTTCAGCTTTTTGATTAAAGAAAATCTTATTTTGCTACTGCCATTCTTGAATGATGTTATCATGTGTATCATGTAAATTTTATGATTTAATGTTGTAGGCATGGATTTTGTTTACATCTAATGCTTAATTAATTACTGTCGAATGCTCAATAAGCCCCGTCTAAAGTGTATTGTGTAAATAAGCTCCATTCGTGATGGTTTGTATCCTTTGGAATGCTTCAATTAATTATGCCTCACTTATTCACATGTATACTTCATCTATATTGTGTGTATTCACGTGTATGCTTCGTGCTTCCAATGCATAGCAACAAAAATCTTTTGGGGAAAAAATTGACAAATCCAAAGTATAAGAGTTTTTGAAAAAATCGAGAAAAATTGAAAGGTATTTCCATAGCATATAGAGATATAGAGAGCAAATAAAATAAATATTTTAACTAATGAATTGTAAAAAATGGATTTTTGTAGTTTATATTCATATCATTGATTACATTGCATTGCACTTCTTTCAAAGTCAAAGCATTACTTCACTTTGCATAAATAATAACTAGATGTTGATAGATGACAAAATTTCAATTATAATATAGTTTGTACAAAGTCAACCTAAGTAGTTATGCAATTTCTTCACATTGCATATTAACTATTAATTAGGAGCAACTTCCAATTGCATTTTCTTGTCATGACATTCTATGAGACCAAATTTATTTGAGGTATTTTTTCAAATAGTTCAATGCCTTGTCTATGTTACCAAATTTTTCATACATGTCTACCAAAACATCTTGTCAAACAATTCACTACCTTGTTGCTATGGATAAAATCCTAAAACAAGTGATTTCGAGCAAGCTATGGATGCTTAAAAAAAATATATCAAAAGCATAATAGTAAGCAATAGCATAGACAAGGCAGTGAACTATTTGAAAAAATGCATCAAATAAATGTGGTGATGGAATGCCATGAGAAGCCATAGACAAGGCAGTGAACTAGTTCAAAAGATGCCTCAAATAAATGTGGTCTCATGATGATAGAATTCCATGACAATCAAATTTCTTTTGATTGTCATGGCATTCCATCACCACGAGACCTCATTTTTTGAGGCATTTTTTCAAAAAGTTCACTGCCTTTTCTATGCTACCACATTTTTCATACATGTCTATCCAAGCATTATAGAAAATAGTTAATTGCCTTGCTACTGTGGATAAAAACCTAAAACATTGATGCAGTAAGGGAGGTCCTGTAATCTCACTAAACACAATTCCAATCATTAATCACAATCCTCAAGTCAGAAATCCTCATAGCTATGGATTGTCATGAAATTCCATCACCATGAGACCACATTTCTTTGAGGAATTTTTTCAAACAATTCATTGTCTTGTCTATGCTACCATATTTTTTGTACATGTTTACCAAAGCATTTTATCAAACAGTTAAGTGCCTTGTTGCTATGGCTAAAATCCTAAAACGGGTGGATTTATTGAAAATACTATTCTCACAACTCAGAACACCTTGAAAATGCATCAATCATGCTTAAAATAACCTACACATGCTTAAAAGTCCCTCACAAACTACTGCCCCAAAGGATTTCAACCATTTCCACTCTTAAACCACTGAATTTCACCAAAATTCATCAAATTGCCAACTAGGGCATCACACCAAACCACTCAACTCGCCTCCCCTGCTCCAAAAACCATGCAAATATGTTCCCTACCCCTAATTATTCCTTTCCACTAAGTTACACTAGGATACAATGGGTGGAATGGCTAAAAAATCATTTTTACACACTCAACTACCTGTGTTTGACAAGTTTTTCCCCAAGGAAGAAATCACCACCATGAGAAAAGGCCTTTGAGATAGAAAAAACCAAAAGAGGTTATTGTAGAGGGGCCCAACATGATCACATAGGCTCAGACAAGAATTTTTTAATCATCACGGTGTCCAAATACAAGCATGATGAAGTTCACAACCATTTTGCACTTTAGACTCTTAAGGGATTCTGTCGGTTGAACATAGCTCAGAGCGATTCTACATGTTCCAGTGGGAAAGATGACCATTCCTAACATAAAAATACCCACCCAGACGCGCTGGGATAGTCCGTTTGGTCAGATGAGTTGCAAAACAAAATTTGCACCACTTTGCAACTTTCAACTACTTGCATTTGATAACTTTTTCCCCAAGCGAGAAATCACCACCATGGGAAAAGGCCTCCGAAATAATAAAAAATGAGAGAGGTTATTGTAGAGGGGCCCAACATGATCCCATAGGCTCAAAAGTGAAGTTTTTAAGCATCACAGTGTCTGAATACGAGCATGCCGAAGTTCACAGCCATTTTGCACTTTGGACCCTTAAGGGATCAATCCGGTTGAGCATAGCTCATAGCCATTCTGCGTGTTGGGGTGCAAAAGAGGACCATGCCTACCATAAATTTACCCACTTAGACATGTTGGAATAGTCCATTTGATCACATGAGCTGCAGAATGAAAGTTGCGCCACTTTTCAACTTTCAACTACTTGCATTTGACAACTTTTTCCCCAAGTGAAAATTTGCCACCACAGGAAAATGCCTCCAAGATAGCAAAAAATGAGAGAGGTTATTGTAGAGGGTCCCAATGCAATCTCATAGAATTAGATGAGAATTTTCTAAGCATTACGATATCTAATTAATAGCATGCTAAAGTTTGCAACCGTTTTGCACTTTGGACCCTTAGGGGATCGATCCAGTTGAACGTAGTTCAGAGTGATTCCGCGTGTTTGGGTGCAAAAGAGGACCATGCCTAGCATAAACCTACCCACCCAGACACATTGGAACAATTTTTTTGGTCACGTGAGTTGCAGAACAAAAGTTGCACCACTTTGCAACTTTCAACTACTTGCATTTGACAACTTTTTCCCCAAGTGAAAATTTTCCACCTCAGGAAAATGCCTTTGAGATAGGAAAAATTGAGAGAGGTTATTGTAGAGGGGACCAACGAAATCTTGTAGGATCAGTCGAGAAGTTTCTAAGCATCACGATATTCAAGTAATAGCATGTTGAAGTTCGCAACCTTTTTGCACTTTAGACCCTTAAGGGATCGATCTGGTCGAATGTAGCTCGAAGCGATTCCGCATGTTTGGATGCGAAAGAGGACCATGCCTAGTGTAAATGTAACCAACCAAACTCGTTGGAATAGTCTATTTGGTCACACGAGCTGCAGAACTAAAGTTGCACCACTTTGTAACTTTCAACTACTTACATTTGACAACTTTTTCCCCGAGTGAAAATTTGCCACCACAGGAAAATGCCTACAAGATAGCAAGAACCAAGAGAGATTGTTGTAGAGGGGCCCAATGTGATCTCATGGATCAAACGAGAAGTTTCTAAGTGTCATGGTATCCGAGTAATAATATGCTAGAGTTTGTAGCCATTTTGCACTTTGGACCCTTAAGGGATCGATCCAGTTGAACATAGCTCAGAGTGATTCCACATATTTGGGTGTGAAAGAGGACCATGTCTAGCATAAAAATACCTATTTGGATGCATTGAAACAGTTTGTTTGGTCACACGAGTTGCATAACGAAATTTGCACCACTTTAAAGCTTTCAACTACTTGCATTTGACACTTTTTCCATCAAGGGAAAACTGGACACCACAAGAAAATGCTTCCAAGATAGAAAAAACCGAGAGTTTATTATAGAGGGGCCCAACATGATCTCATTGGATCAGACAAATATTTTGTAAGCACCACGGTTTACGAGTAATACCCCGTCAAAGATTGTTACCCTTTTGCACTCTGAACCCTTAAGGGATCGAGTTGGTTGAATGTAGCTCAGAGTGTCTGTGCTCTCTTTTCGATGGAATTAGGTGGGCAGTAGACTTAACTTTGTTTTAGTTTTGGTTTTGTTGGATTTTAAGTGATTTTGTGCATTTTATAAGTCAATTACTCAGGGTTGGTCTGTATACCCTATTTTAAGGGTTTTGAGTGCATTAAAATTTCATATTAAGCCTTCCACCCACTGTATTCTTTTGTAACTCAATGGAAAGGCTTAGTTAGGGTTATAAAACATGTGTGCAAAGTTTTTGTGTGCAATGGAGGCAAATAGAGGGTTTTTAGGTGATGCCCTAGATGGCAAATGGTGCATTTTTGAGTGGAAAATGGTGGTTTAGTGCTAGGGTTGAAGAAATCTTTGGGGGCAGTGGTATCTCTTGAAATTTTAATCTTGTGTAGACCTTTTTGAAGGAATTTCAGGATTTGGTTGGTTGTGGGAAGGTTTGGAGTATGGTTTTTCAATAACCCATTTCCTAACTTATGAACGTAGAGGGTTTTGGGGTTTGTTATGTTAGAGGGCTTATCATGCCCTAAAAGTGGAGGAATTGTTGGTTTGACAGTCTAATTAATGCTTCCCAATGTAAAAAAGTGCAATTTTGTAGACTAGCATCCATAACGAGTTTGAAAATTGGTTGGAGTCAGTTATAGGATGGTAGTTGGTGTTTTTGGGGTGTTTTCACATGAGAAAGTGAGGTTGGACAACATTGTTTTCAATTTTTTAGCAAGTTTCTCCAAAGGAGTCTTAGATGGAATTGAGGTATGTTAGAGATGACCTAGGTTGCATCAATTTCTATGAGGCATATGCTTCCCCCTACCTTGTCAACCCTGTTGGTGTTTTAAAATGCAACCCAACTAAACTTTGAAACTCCCTAAGAGGTAGCCAACCTCTATAATAAAGAACCACAAAGGCTAGTGGCCAACTAGAAAGATTCAGTCAAAGATTGGAATCTCCTACACTTCTAGCTCTGTAGGACCAAGGTGGGTAAACCTATACAATGCCCAAAACTTAATTCACTCATACACCAACATTGCTTTATAAAGCAAATAATTCCCAATGAAAAAACACTAAGGGAAGCATTGACAACCTCAAACTTGGCTAAATTCTCAGTAACTGAACCCTCTCTCAGCCATTGGAAAGTAGGACATACAACAAACCAAACACTTAGAATAAGAATGATTTTTCATTTATAAAATGTTTTTGAGATGCACAAAACTGAAAAATAGATCAGTGCCAATTCTGGGCCATGGAGTCAAACACATAAATGAATTCCCCAACAAAAAGACTTCAACCAGTGGATTTAAATTTCTAATGCTTTGCATCAACTATGAGTGTCTTGCACCAATAATCCTTCTCTTATTATCAATCAAATTCTCCCTATCCAATCCCATTTGCACACCTAAAATCACAATCACTTGCTCAAAGCATTTTAACCATTTCTTTGAAACAAAACAATGAACAAACAAAATAATCTCATGAAATTTGAGATGATAAACTCAAAGAAACTTTGTAGTGTTGAATTTATATGACTAAAAGTGTACAAATATGGAGACAATATGAAGATATTCATGAATGTGCAAACACCTTCATGATTTTATTTGCATAAACTGGTTGTATTTACTCATGAATTCAAAAAATTACAGCTTACAAACTCAAGAAATAACTCAGAATTTACAATTCTTTATCTACCCAACCCAATACCAAAACTCAAAACCCTTTTTTAATGAGAACAAAAGAGAAGATATATAAGAAGAGAAGCAAGAAGGAGCAATCCTAAATTTGATCTAGAAATGCCATCTGGAAGCTTCATTCTTGTTGATCAAACTGAAAAGAATCTCTCATCTCTCTTCCTTTGCAACAACATACTTATTCTCTCAAAACTGTCGTTGCTTATCATTGCCTTGAAACAGAAAATCTACCCATGTGGAGAATCTCCATCATTCACCCAACTGCTGGAAAATACCTCTGCTTGCCCGTGAAAACTCACTTTTCTATTCTTTACTTGCTGCACATATATTCATCCAAATATTAGAGTTTTGCAACTTCAATATTTATCCCTTTTGACTTTATTTCAATTCCCTAGCACAGAGAATGTTTCACATTGAAATGCTCCCAAATGTAAAATGAATATAAAATTCACTTTACATAGTACCCACGGTGAATATTTAATTCACGCTACCTCCTTGGGCAAACGAAAATATTGCACAAATATTTAACTTGAAATATTTAACCTTAAACGTTAAAACATTCCCTTAAAACATCTCGGGCATAATTTTACCAACACCAATTTTAAAATTCCATCATTTTAAAACATTTACCCATATAATGGGGCAAGTTAAAAATCTTTCCCGTGGCCTCTATCTTTCACCCATTTGCACTATTTGGCAAATATTTTAAAATTTTACCCTTCTCATCACATTCGCTCACTGATTTATATTTTATTTTACTCACAAAGTAAAATATTATTCTCACCTCTTTATTAAAATGAAATTCCCATTTCACTTTATCGAACCATTTAAAAAATGGGACGTCACACCCATTATACCCATATTTAAAAATGGCCAATGAGAAAATTTAGGCCCACTACAATGCACTCTCGTACATTCTCGCCAACCTCGCAACCAATTTGGCAACATCATTATTCCTCTTGCGAGGTTTGCCCTAATCTCCTCACTCACATTCTGCATTTGCAACCCTTGCCCAAAACAATCCTCCATTCTTCATGCTTTTGCCTTTCAGAATGTTGGTCGTGCCCCTCTTAGCTCTATATTGCTGCTTGCGTTTTGCAACTCCTCATCTGGTTTAGAAAACTCAAACTCCTCATGGCATCTGCTTGGAAGTTTCTAAAAAACTTTCAACAAAAACAAATCAATTTATATACTGTTATCATGGCATTCCATGAGATCACACTAGTTTTTTATACTTTGATGGATCTTCATACCCTGTTCTAGGCTGCACCTGCTCTTCCCCAAACAACCTCGAGCCATTTGCATTTCATGCGCATATATACACTCTAATACGCACTCCCAAGCTAAATGGTATATTTAGCAGAAGTATTGCTTGCCTCTCCTCACTTGCCAGTCGTGCCCCTCAACTTCATTGAATTTGCTTGAGTATTTCTGACGCCATCAATAAATCCATTCATTTTTTCATTTCTAGTTTTTGAGGTCTTTAAACGAGTCCCATTTTGGACACACTCTGCAATGATGGCATCCTTAGCACTTAATATTAGTGCAGGTTAAGAGGATTGAGAGTCACAACTGCCACTAGCATTTGCGTGACAGATTCTTAAAACCTCTTTGATAACTACATTTTATTCATAGCCTACAATCATGGCATTGCATGAGACCACATTTACATGGGCATTCTATTCAGCCAGTCATGGCCCTTTGGATCCCTGCATGTTAATTTGTATTTGCCTAAGTGTTTTGATGGAAGTGTGTACCCTATTCCAATGTTCCCTCTATAGCATGGGCTCCTGCCAATTGCATTTGCTTTAAAGTTTCTAGAGCATTTTCAACATATACATTTTGTGCGCATTTTGCTCCCTGTGGCCAGCGCACTCTCCATTGACAGGTCGCACCTTCTCATTGTGAAGAAACCACAAACAAAATTCCTCAAACTTGCTTTAATGTCACTTGTGTTCATCCCCTATTCAAGCAGCTCGCCCATCATTTTATCCATGATAGTATCCATGGAAGATTGGGAAACAATGATCAAAGAGTTCAATGGCTCCAAGCTGTTCCATAACCCTTGGATCGTTGTCACAATTTATTGTGGTGAGATGAGAATTAAAAACTACTACCATTTCCATGCTCAAGAATTCAGAGGAAATGAAGAATACAAGAGAAATAATATATTCCGAAGAGGAGTGCAAGTTGATAAAGGATGGGAGAATATTCCATTGAATAAGCCTCATGAATAAAATTAAAATCACATAGCATCCACTAGTATGTGCGTTGATGAATACTCATATCATAGTTTAGAAAGTCTTGAGCTCTCTGAAGGGGTATTGACTTGTTCTTTTAGTCTATTCTCTCATGTTTAGGCACCAATGTATCATCGAGCTTTGTTGGCCTCTTTAAATTCATGTTCTAATGGAAGAAAATAGAACTCCCTTGTCTTCATCTTGTTCTCACATGAGCACTCCACCTGATATTTTCTTGCCAATACAATGACATACGTCTAACCTCGTAGTATTCAAGCTTACTTTCATCAGTATACTCTTTGGAACCATGAGTATTTGAAAACTTCTTCAAACAATAAGGATAGAGAACATGGAGCAAATATATCAATTTTGTGTTTACTATATCCCCTGTTACTAAAACCGATTTTGTGCATGGGAACAGTCAACTCCAATTAACCTTTAAAAAGGAATGCTTCTCATCCATATATATGTTATCCTCTGACAATTCCCTATCTGGATATAACCCTCAAGATGAAAATCATTATTATGACTGAATTGCAAAAAAAAACATCAACTGATTCAAATGAAGAAAACTGGGTGTTTGCAAGTTAGTAATGTCATAATTGTTTAAAGCATGTCGGGCCCCATGTGGGTCTGATTAATTTTTTTTTCGTTTTCAAACAAATTTTACCCTCAAATGACTTGACATTGTATTTTGAATGCAAGTGAATTGAAAACATGAACGGGGTCTTCATCAAAATCTGTGTTCTGACACTCTTGGAAAATGGGCAAAACTGACCTAGTGGGCTCAAGAATTGGCTTGGAAAATAGGTCAAATGACCTCCCGAAGCAATAACAACTTTCAAACTTGTAAAAATTCATTCCAAGAATGCAGTGCAACAAACGGATCAGAGAAAAAAATCATGAGATGAAATTTATTAATCCGCAAAGTCGCTCATTCGAACTTTCTAAAATAACAACTTTTCAGAATCAATTCAAACTGATCCAATTGTCATTCTGCAAAAATAGAAAATCACTTCCCGACGAGTTGCCACTCGACAAAGTAGATAATTTAGGTACCCTGAGCACATGTGCAAAATGATTTTTCTTGAATCATCACCGGTTAAAAGATATTGATAGTTGAAGTTGGACTCTCTGAAATGTTGTCAGGAATGGAGATGCAAAAATGAACAAACTGCATTTGGTTTTGATCTGTTAAAAATAGAAAATCAGATCATAAGGCTCTGAAAACTGACATGTGAGCTCATCTTGGTATGGAGAATACAGAACAACATTCACTTTAACTTGACAATCATCTGATTGCAAAATGCAAGCTCAAATAGGATGCAACTTTGCAGAACTGAATGTTTGCAAACAACAAAACAGTGTTAAAACCCTCCAACTTCACTTTTCAAAACCCTGACAAAACTCATCTTGGGAAGCTGAAAACTGACATGCACATTCACATATATCAATTGAATATGTCTGAAAATGGGTTTTGCATGACAATCAACAGGCTTTAAATTACAAGCCCTTCAAAGTGGGTTACTCAGACTGATTTATCAGGTGCACTGCTAAAAGTGCATAAGCAAAATTTTGAAATAAACATCTCAAATTTACAAATTTTAAGAGTCCCATCAAACCCTATGAAATTGGCAAGCCAATGAGCTCACTAGCTTTCCAATTCAGTAGGATTGACAAGGTAGGGACAATAAAATATGCCTTTGTACAATTATATTAGACATTATTTCATTCTTACTCATAAATCCACATGCTTTTCCTTGAAAACAACTTTAAATGTAAACCATGAAGCATTACAACTAATTTTAAATGTAATATACACATTTAATTGAGGCATATATTAAGGAATATACACATTTGCATGTATTAATTTCTCATAATTTTTGTATATCAAAAAATACACTAAGTCAATGACAAATATTACAATAGTGATGGAAGAACATCTTGAAAATATTCCCATTTGACAATACTTGTAGCAATACATGCAATGAAATAATCCTCCCATTTGCAGCATAGATCATGAAATATATTGTACAAGAAGAAACAAAATGAGCTGCTGCCCAGTTTCGTTTCTCCAATCCACCTCAGGTGGCCCAGTTATTTGCATTCCAAAATTCTTCAAAACATGTACATCCCCCGCTCCCTACGAAACACATGGGTAGTAGCCCCTCTGTGGTTGTGTACTCTCGTAGGAATTTGGTCAGCAAAAAACCTCCAAAATCCTATCAATCTTAGACATGGACTCAAATAAAAATCATTAAAAGAGTAATAACTAAAAAAAGTTAGTCATACACCTAACGAGACCTACTACCACCCTCATGCATGCTAGATAAGGAGGCCGATTGAAGGTCCGAAAATGGTGATGTGGCCCTTCGCTACTTTCTCATCTCTCGATGATCCTACGTATAAATTTCAAATATATCACTGACATAATTAACATAAAACATGTAGCATGTAAGAATCTGATAAATCTATGAGATGGAAAAGAAATAGAAGATTGACAACCAGAAAATGCACTAGCAACCGATGTTTCTCATACCATTGAACACTTGCACCACCAACGGATGTTGTTTTTTTCTTAAACTTTGAAAAACTTCAGTATTACCTACAATCACAATACAAAAAGGATCAATGAGAGTCGTAAATGCCTATGACATCAAACACTAATAGGGAATATGGTGCAGAGCACATTGTCCTCCATTTTCTAAGTTGAGTCTAGTTAGGATGAATGAGTCATGATGTTGTCAAATAAGGTTTGCAAGTCATTTAATATGGTAAACTGACCCATTCCTCTAATTTTGGCCATTGTAACTTGAGGAATGGTTCTTCAACATCAATAAACTAGTGTGGGAATGTGGAATTTATGCAGGGGAGGTCGAGTGTTATGTTGGGCATGAAGCCCTAGAGTGAAAATTTGTGTTTTCGAAGTGAAATAGTGAGGTTTTGAGATAGTAAAGTGTGTAAAAAGGTTGTGCAACATTATTTCTTGATGAATTAAGTTTGGGTAGAGGTATTTAGACTTGTTTGAGGTATTGGCAAGTTTTGGTAAGGGTTGGATGTGTGATTTTCAATAAGCCCTATGTTATTTGGCTTAAAAGGAGGTTTTTGTGATTCAGTGCTTGGGTGAATGATTGTTTGAGGGTAAATGGTGGATTCTTGCATTTGAACACATTTAGAAGGCTTCCCAATTTAATTTTGAGTGAAAGGGAAAGCTTAAAGTAGAGTCCCTTTGAAAAAGTGACCTAATTTGGGTGAAATTGAGTGGTTTGAGTGGGAAAGTGATAGGAAACTTGGGGGTAGCAAATATTTTCTATTCTTTTGAGTTTTTTCAGGTCTTTTATGAAGTGTTGGAGGTATTGGTTGGGTTAGGAAAGCCCTGGAAGATTTTTTTTCAATAAACCCCCATGTAAAGAGCAAGAAATGAGGGTATCATGGTAGGGTGGTTTGGGAAATGTGTCTCTACAAAGTAATTGTGGAATTTGGGGTTTTGTTTTATGGTGAGTGCTTCCCAATGTAAATTGGGGTGAAAATTAATTTTTAAGGTATAGGTCCTTTGGAAAAGTGACCTATTTAGGGGTCTAAAAAGCCTGATTGCAAGGTGTTGGTCCAAAAGAGTGATATTCCCATTTGAGATATGTTTGGAATGAGAGTAATGGGTATTTGAAACCCTATTTTTTTGTGTTTTTGTTAAGAGGGTCGATAGTTATGCCCTGGTTTTGGTGTTTGGACATGTACAAGGAAACTAGGTTGAAATAGTGAAGAGTTGATGAAACAGAGTTGTTAGGGAAAAATGTTTGTTTGAGTTGGATGAACTTGTGTTTGTAATTGGTTAATCTACCTATTATTAATCAGAATACCAAATTAAAGGTGCTCAACTGAGAGCATCATATAACCATCATTTTTTATATCTACATTAATGCAATTTTTCTAACCCTTATACAATCAAACTTAAATGCTTGAAAGAAAGAAATGATCAATAACATGAATTTAAAAATTTAATCTGCATACTTACAAATTAATCTAGGGAACCATACAGGTTTGATCTACTCTTTATTGTGTCAAGTATTGCCTCGTGGTCAGACTCACACACTTTCCACAAGTTCTTGTTCGCAGGTCTGCCCTTATATTTGATCAAATGAACGTTGGTGGCAACAACAAGGTTCGAGTAGTGAAGAATCTTTTGATGCATGTCGTAGTCCTCAAACAACCAAACTACAACATTCTTAACTGGATACTTTTGAAGCCATGTTCTAGTAACAACCATCGAACCTGTAGGATATTATATGTTTTCTCCATCTATAACTGGGGCCTCCAATTTCTTTTTGGCCTCAATACAATTACATAGGTAATAATCTATACCCGCTTCTTTGTCTTCATCTGAAATCATCGCATAAATGTGCCCTACATTGATATGTTCATCTTGTTAGATGTATTTACTCAGCATCATAATAACAATTTTAAGTAAGATATATTACCTGGTTCTAGTAGGTTCGATACATGATCAAAGTCAATGGATGATTGCATCTTCATGATTTGTAGAGCCGTCAAGAGTTGATAAGTGTCAAGTGGGGTTAGAATTCTTACAAACCATTTGTCAGCCCACTCTATTGATTCACAATCATTCCATGCTTGAAGTGTACATGCAAAACAAAAGCATGCCCTATTATGTGTATGGATAGTCCATGTACCTACATTGGAGCTTCTAAAAGAGTGTATCTCACTTGATCTTGTTAGTGTACAACAATCCTCATATTTTTCAATGTTAATATCATCTACTAAATGAAAAAATCTATGAACTAAAGAATTACCTTCACTACCTAGACCCATTGCACCATTGCACCATTGGACAATTGATCTTGAATCTGTCAACTTTACACTATCTGTGTACTTTAACTCTTCTCTTGCTAGGGATTTTTTGATACATGCACCTAATCCATCATGCTCCCCCTTTCCATGCCCGACCTCTGAGAAGTTCCACATATGCTGAACACCACTGATCCTATGCATCCTACTCAACCAGTAAAACATTCTGATATTCTTGAATTGTGATGTACAATTATCTGACCATATGATATGTTGACTAAATGATATTCCCCTGCTAGCTAGATCAACATAGAACATATGAGAGAAACCTTGCACAAACTTTGTAGAATGTGTGTGATCATCACTGATGTAAAAGTGACTCCCTCAACACTTTCATATTTTCCTCTATACTATCATTTGCATGAATGAATGCTATATGCACAAATATAGCCTACATGGTGTTTTAGTATTGTGATTGCACCTCGTTCTATGGCTGTAGTGTGTAGTTCTTAGCGAAGTTGACAACTGAAATGATATGACGAAGTGTAAATGTGTCCTTGCATAACTTGAATAGTGAGTCCAACCATTGTGCTCCATGTGTATGCCTTGCATACTCATAGACCATCTGATCACAAAAAATGCCCATAAAATGATACACTAGAATGGTATCACTGACCAATTCACACTTCTTTGCTTCTTTCCCATCTTCTAGACTATATGCCACTGTCTTATATTTTCCAAATTCCATAATTTTGTCTCCAATTGTGTGTGTACTAGCTATGTGTTGGAAAATTGGAAAATGTTGCATGCCACCACAATGATCACATGTGCCATCAAAACATGACTTCTTGTAAAACAATTGGCCATCCTCTCTTTCACATAAAATGGAAGACAAAAATTTCCTTGACGATTTCGGTGGAGGCATTATGTTACATTCCTTTAAAACATTATCAGTATGCATATCTACACATATACATAGATAAACATAATAATGGTTAGAAAACTCAATATGAGCCCTACAATAACAAGTAGTGTGTGTGTGATTTATTTTGACATAAAAAGGCTTTAGCATTTCAAAATACCTTTGACATATTTTAATTTCAAGAAACTTTTGTACAAAATTAGCAAACAATTGGGTTTGAGTGGTATCCAAATAATGAATTGGATGTGGCTCATGGATTTTACTACCAATTATACTTTTTACAACATCTCTTTGATTAGGAGAGGTCCTTGTGGTATCCTTCCAATAATTAACTATTAAAGATCTCAAGCCTTGAGAAATTATTCTATCTTTTTGTGGCACTCTACCCGAGAATGCCCATAACTCATTTCTATTTGGATCCTTCACTATTTCAAACCTTCCTTTGGCTCTTATTAGAGATGGTCTACTTATTTTCAAAGACTTACCTTTTTAAGGTTCACCTTGTTCCTTGTTTGTCTTCTTAACAATGTTGTTGTCATCACACATCATGTGGCACAACTATTCTTTGTGTGTGAGGTAGAACCCACACTCTCGTATACACTCATCAAGTTCTTTACAATGAAATTTTCATTTGAGTCATTCGAAACTCTTAGCCCAAGAGCCTTCATGGTGAGCCTAAATTTGAGTTGCCTCATCATTTCAACAAATATTTGGCATCTTCCACCCTCACTTAGCTTCACAAAAAATAAACTCCATATCCTCTGTGCATAACTTTGACATGTACGTTTTGGAATCTTATTAGGCATCCATTTCAAAACATTGGAATCAATATCAATAAAAAATGTAGGTTTTCTATGCAAAAATATAGGAGTTCTCAAATGTAAATTTGTGTCAACATTGGGAAGGTCAACAACATCAGGGATAGATCGTGTACCTTCAATCAGAGGTGCATATGATGACATACCTTGATATTGACATGTAAAAGATGTTGTACCTACAACTTGAGATGTCGTTTGTGGAGTGCCTTCAAATAGAGATGTGTTTGCTGATATACTTTCAAAACGTAATGTTGTTGATCGTGTGTCTTCAATTGGAGATGTCATTTACGATGTACTTGGAAAACAACATGTTGTTGCCAATGTGTCTTCAACTGGAGATGTGCATTGAGCTTGACCTATGGTTGATGATGTGTCCCCAACCTTCCACAAACTTTCCTCATTCGTTCCCTTTGTTTTTCCAATTTGACATCTCTCTTAGATTGCATGATAATTTTCAACTGTATGGGCTACAATTCATTTGCTTCACGAGCTACATTTTTTGATTCTCTTCTCCTTGCATTTTTAACTGCATATTCTTCTAGTGTTAGAGGCTTTAGTCATTTCCTCGGCATGACGTTCAATGCTACATGTTCACAAACACACCTAGAACCAGAAACACACATAGAACAAAAGTAAGTAATGCATTTTATGAAAATATTGATATCGTTGATTACATTGCATTAAATATGAAACACACCAAATCATTTTATTAAAGAAGGAAGTGAGCTATTTGGAATTATCAAACATGTCTATGCTAGAAAAAAAATTTCATAGGATGGAATTATCAAAGTAGCTAAAGGTTGATGTAGTACATGTAGGGATCCACAATGAACTTGTTCAAAGATTTAGAGGAAGGCTATTAATAGAATTACACACACTCTTTCAAAGTTTCATCAAAAGGAAATAGGCTTCTAAGGACTCCAATCCACACTAAGGTATAAGGGCTTTGCATGAGCCTATTAAGGCATCTAACAAGATTAAAATACTAAACCAAACACAACTTGATCACTTAACTTACCAAGAAACACTATTTTTGATGCAGAGAGGGGTGGAAACAAATCAATACACCAAATCAATGAGAATCAATTAGATTCTAAAGAAAAATCAGATGTTCAACTGAAAATCCCAACTTCTACCAAGCTTTCCCTTATAGCATAGGTAACCTGGTTCAAGGGCCTTTTCACCAATATTTTCCAAAACACTTGAAAAAATAAGGGATGATTAAGATACCCATTTTCAAGTTATAAAACATAGGTAAACCCCAACATCAACTCCTTTGGACCAACATTGACTTCAAATAGACCCACCTTGGAAAAGGCTATTCAATTGGTCGAATTTACAAAGAGAGTACCTTTTAAGCACTAGATCTTCACTCAAACTCCTCAAATAGAAGTATGTTATGTGTCAAAACCTCCAATTTCCTGATTTTTTTTCCAGGTCCAAGACCTCTAGACCCCTAATACACCAAACCCTCAATTTCAAGCAAAATACTTGGGGTTTTAATGAAACTCTTATCTCCCAAACCTTCCAGACCCATACAAAGCACAAAACACACTTACTAGACCCTAAAAATGGTGAATAATACATTAAATGGATAGTCCTTCCCACATTTTATCAAAACACCACTTGAAGCCCTCATTTTCACCATGAAAATACCCTGCTACAGTCCTAGAACATCATCCCAAACACCCAACCTTGACCCCACAACATTATAAATAGGTTAGGAACGTATTTTAAAAGTTAGAGAACCCATTCCACAAGTTACAATAGGCACAAAAAGTGGAATGGGTCGAATTACATCATGAAACCCTTCAATCCAAGAACATTGTGAAAGCAGGTAGCAACAGTAAAAACAAGATAAATTTCACTATACAAAGAGTTAGAATATAAATAGGTGAAAATGAAAGATAATTCATTAATCTAAAACATCCAACCAGTTTCAGATCATCTTAGAATCCTTACAGGTCATACAAAAACAAGAAAAGTGAAAGAAACCAATAAATTTCAAGAAAATAACGTTCTTGTTGATAAAAAACAGGTTACAAATCAACCAAAAACCTCTCCTTAGAGGAATTGAAGGTTATTATACATATTTTTATTGCATTCCAACTCCCTCCAATGCCCATAACTTATTTTTAATCATTAAGACCTTCTAATCTTCATTAAGTTGCATTTTAAACCTTTTACACATGACAACAATACATGAATTTTGCAACTTTTTTAAGTTTGAAACCTAAGGAATCCTAAATCACTCAAACACATTTAATTCACCCTATTACAACCTTGGAGACCTCATTCCTCCACATTTACATCCAAATTCAAGGATTTTCCTTCAAAAGGCTACAAATTCAAATATTGACAATTTTGTAGCAAGAATGCATTTTTTTGCACATTTGACCACCAAGACTTAAAACTCGACCTAATACAACTTAAATGGTATTGTTTGAACTTATTCATGAAAGAAAACATGAAAATAAAACCTATTCCATACTCTATCCACCTAGACCTCATTTGTCATCATTGACATTGATTGACAACTTTTACAATTCAATATATTTTGCAACTTCGTCGTTGCTTATTAATCAAGAAACTTCAACCTAATCTACTAGACCTTCCAAGAATCCATTTTCTTTCAAGACAAGGTGTAACTAACCCTACACCAATTTTTTATCACTGACTCCTTAACCAATTACAAACTAGTAATCCTTCCTCATAGGACAGTCACTCATATCTAATGAACCAGGTAACTTATGAAGACTGTAACAATATTTTCAAATACCATTTTCCATGGCCTAAAAAATATCTCAAAACTACTATAAACTCTTTTGGATAAAATACCTCAAACTAGCCTTGTTCCACTCAAGTAACTAGGCCAAGAAGGCCACTCTTACAAAGAGACACTCCTTTAAACACCTTCAAAGCTCTTGATCTCAATGGACAGTATTTTCTTAGGTTGTCAAACCTCAGATTCCACCTATTTATGGACTAGAATGTTCAATAGGGTACCGACCTTCAAACCCTCACTCTAAGCTATTTCAAACTAGGTTTCCCCTAGGGGTTTATTGAAACCCGAACTTCCTCAACACACCACACCCAACCAATACTTGGAACACTTTAAAAATATCCTACACATGTGCTAAAAACTTACTCCTAACCTTTAGCACTGTTATTTCCTCAAACCCTTGAAACCTCGATTTTTGGTCAAGACACACAAGAAATCAACTAGGACAACAACTCACAAAACACTTCCATCAACTCTTCAACTCTTGAATCCTTATTTAACATGGAAAAAAACTTGACCTTCATTTCACTAAGTTCTAGAGGTATCCATCGAAGAAAATTTTCATACATGCATTCTTTAGTGTTTAAAACCCCAAAACAAGGTTTCATACCCGTTAGCACTAAAATGATCATAAAAATCACAAACCTCCATGAAATTCAATCAAACAAACTAAAAATGAAAGTTAATACATGAATTTAACACTTCCCATAGCATTTAGACCATGAAGCACTTGTACGGGGCCGTACAGTGGTCTGAAACATAGATTTACCAATCAAAACTCAAAATTTTACAATAAAAACAGGGAATACTTCTTGATCTTCTTCATTTTTTCCATACTCTCACCTCTTGCTCAAGGTTCTCCTCACATTTATGGACTAATAAAAACATAAAAGAACACCTAGAACTGACATTCTACTTACATAACCCTACATGCAACTAACTCTGCAACTTTTGCATCTTTTAGCAACTTTTTTGACCACATTTTTCCAAATTGCAAGCTACAACACAACTGAAATCCCTTAGCTCCAAATACATTATAAAATGGTCTAATTGACCTTATTGAACATAAAATACTCAAAATTAAGTAAAATCCTAGCATTTGACCATGCTCACGAAAGATGACCCTTTTGACAAAATTGAGCTTACAAGGTGCTCCTGCACCAGAGGCCTAAAATGTTGATTTTGAATAAACCCTCCTTGTTTCAGGAATAGAAAGGACTAAAGCAATGGTTTAGTGTTTAGATGCATTAGAGAGGGTTCCAGTGACTAAGATATGATGATATGAACAATTTTCTTTGTTGTGAATGCTACAAGGAAGTGAATGTGAATTGGTCAGTTGAGCATTGAATTGAGATTTTTGAGATTGAAGATTGTTTGAAACTGATCTAATTGTGACTGTTGAAGGTTTTGTCTCCCTGCTCCGCATCAAAAATCTAGGGTATAAGTTGTTTCCACCTAAATGAAAACTAGATAATCTTGTGTTTATTGTTCTCAAAACCAAATTTATGATTGCCAATGAAGTCATGAAGAATATGAATTCAAAGAAGGGTTGGTGATGCTATATCTTATAATTATTCACTATTTCTTTGTAAATGAGGTAACTTAGAAAGACAATAAGCATTCTCAATTGTGCACAAAATTTTCCATTTTATTTATTTATTAGAAAGGTAAATGGTATGAATGAATGGAAAGTTTCATTAACAACTATGTCAACTCACTTGAATTTATCTAAGTACATGTGATGAAGGTGAATTTTTTATGGAACAAAAAAATTAATGGAAAATTGAACATTAACATTGATGAAAGTTATTAGGTTTTCCAAATTATTTGAAAATAAAATGAAATAGACTGAATTCCACTAGCCATGCTGAAAATGGACTACTATAAGCAATGCAAATTGAATTCATAAGTAAATTTGTGTTAAGTAAATGTCGTGTTTTTCATTTTTTTTGTTCTTCAAACTCATAAAAAATAAACTTTTTTTATGTAAATCCCATCTAATTCAATGTTGAATTCTATGTCCACTTGTTCTGATTAATAAAATCATTAAAGAAATTTAGTTTATATTGTCAAAAACAAACAAATATACTAAATATAAACATTTAAATATTACCAAAATGAATATATTACCTCAGATAATGTAAAATGATGTAGAAACTTCAAAATGTCTTCTTCTAGGTTGTCTACCATGCAGATTGGTGGTAAAAAGGTGATGGATCAAGCATAGATTGGTACAACATGAAGTCAACTACATAAAAAAGGGCATTTTTGAATCGGATAAAGCATTGAACCAGACAAATGGAGAAGCATGTGGGCCTAAATCATGGGGTCAACCCCTATTTTACCGTTTGAAGGTAAAACACATTTGGCGCTCACCAAATTTGGAAAGTGCCAAATTTGGTGCACACCAAATTTGGCGAGTGCCAAATGTGTTGTTTTGAAAGGAAGAGATTCCATAGGGACAAAGGGAGTGACACTTGAGATAGAGAGAGAGGTGATATGAGTAAGAGAGATTAGTCTAGGTAGTGTGGTTGCGACTGAGACCTAAGAGCAATAAAGACTTGAGAGGGATAGAGAGTTATCCAATTATAGTGAGGGAAAATACCTGACAACGAGAGAGGGTTTGGGAGGGATGAGACTCGAGAGATACAAAAAGACCAGAGGGGGAGAGAGAGAGATGAAGTGTGGGAGAGGAGGTTGGAGTGAAATATATTTTTCTAGGTAGGGTGGGAGGTAAGTGAGAGAGGGCATTGGAGTGACACAAATTAGTCTAGGTAGCATGGGAGGGAGAGAGACCCGAGAGAGAGACTTTAGAGGGAGAGATTTATTTAGTTATGGTGGGGGGGAATACCTGAGAGAGGGAGTGGGAGACAGAGGGAGTGGGAACCTTAAACCATAAACCCTATACCATTAACTCTTAAACCCTTAAACACTAAAACCTAAACCCCTAAACCCTCTACCTTCAACCCCCCTCTCTCTCTCTCAACCCTAAACCATCTACCCTCAAAACATAATCCATAAACCCTTAAACCCTAATCCCTCAACCCCTATATTCTCTTAATCCATAAACCCTCAACCCCTCAATCCTTAAACCCTATTCCCTCAACCCCTATACCCTCTTAATCCCCCAACCCCTCTACCCTTAAACCCTAATCCCTCAAACCCTATATTCTCTTAATCCCTCATCCCTTAACCCTCAACCCTTAAACCCTAATCCATCAACCCCTATACCCTCTTAATCCCTCAACAATCAACCCTTAACCGTCAATCTTTAAACCCTAATCCCTCAACCCCTATACCCTCTTAATCCCTCAACCCTCAACCCTTAAACCCTAATCCCTCAACCCCTATACCCTCTTAATCCCTCAACCCTCAACCCTTCAACCCCTCTTAATCCCTCAACCCTCAACTCCTTAAACCCTAATCCCTCAAACCCTATACCCTCTTAATCCATCAACCCCTCTACCCTCTACCCTTAAACCCTAATCCCTCAACCCTTAAACCCTAATTCCTCAACCCATATACCCTCTTAATCCATCAACCCCTCTACCCTTTACTCTTAAACCCTAATACCTCAACCCCTATATGCTTGTAATCCCTCAACCCTTCACCCTCAAACCTTAAACCCTAATCCCTCAATCCCTATAACCTCTTTATCACTCAACCCTCAACCCTTAAACCAAAATCCCTCAACCCCTATACCCTCTTAATCCCTCAACCCTCAACCCTTAAACCCTAATCCCTCAACCCATATACCCTCTTAATCCCTCAACCCTCAACCCTTAGCCCTTAAACCTTAATCCCTCAACCCCTATACCCTCTTAATCCCTCAACCCTCAACCCTCAACCCTCAACCCTTAAACCCTAATCCATCAACCCCTATATACTCTTAATACGTCAAACCTCAACCCTCAACCCTCAACCCTTAAACCCTAATATCTCAACCCCTATACCTTCTTAATCCCTCAATCCTCAACTCTTAAACCCTAATATCTCAACCCCTATACACTCTTAATCCCTCAACCCCTCTACCCTCTACCCTCAATACCCCCCTCTCTCCCTGAACCCTACACCATCTACCCTTAAACTATAAATCATAATCCCTAAACCCTAAACCCTCTACCCTTAACCCTTAATCCGTAAACCCTAAACCCTAAAACCTAAATCCTCTACCCTCTACCCTCTACCCTCTACCCTCTACCCTAAACCCTCAACCATCAACCCTCTACCCTTAACCAAGTTAAACCCTTAAACCCTCTACCCTCAACACCCCCCCTCTCTCTCAACCCTACACCATCTACTCTTAAACCGTAAATCATAATCCCTAAACCCTAAACCTTAAACCCTCTACCCTTAACTCTTAATCCGTAAACCCTAAACCCTCTATCCTCTACCCTCAACCCTCAACCCTCAAACCTCTACCCTTAACTAGGTTAAACCCTAAAACCTTAAACCCTCTACCCTTAAACCATAAATTTTAATCCCTAAACCCTCTACCCTTAACCCTTAATCCATAAACCCTTAACCCTAAACCCTATACTTGAGAGAGAGAGGGAGAGGTGATGGGAGGGACATACTTGAGAGAGAGGGAGAGGGAGAGGGAGAGGGAGAGAGATAGAGGGAGTGAGAGAGGGACGGTGTGGAAGAGAGATAGAGGGAGTGAGAGAGGGACGGTGTGGAAGAGAGATAGAGGGAGTGACTCTGAGAGGGAGAGGGGGTAGGAGGGGGAGACTTGACAAAGAGAGAGGGGGAGATGGGGTAGGATGAAGATAATTGAGAGAGAGAAAGAGGGAGAGGGGGTGGGAGGGAGACACCTGAGAGAGAAGGAGAGAGACAAAGTGGGAGAGATATAGAGGGAGGAGAGAGAGGAGTGGGAGAGAGAGAGAGGGAGAGACATAAAGAGATATAGGGTAGGAGGAGATACTTGAGAGAGAGAGAGGGGGAGGTAGATGGGTGGAGGGAGAGAGGGGGTGGGAAGGAGAGACCTAAGGGAGTAGGAGAGAGATGGAGTGTGAGATAGAGGGATGTGAGAGATACAAGAAGTGAGAGGAGATACTTGAGAGATGGAGAGGGGGTGGGAGGGAGAGGGAGTACTCGAGATAGAGGGATTGGAGAGAGATGGAGGGAGTGAGAGAGAGATAGAAAGAGATAGGGGTGGGGGAGATACCTGAGAGAGTGGGAGGGGGTGGAGGGAGATACTTGAGAGAGAGAGAGAGAGAGGGAGAGAGATAGAGGGAGTGAGAGAGAGAGGATGTGGGAGAGAGATAGAGGAAGTGAGTGAGAGAGACAAAGAGAGACCTGATAGAGGGAGAGGGGGTAGAAGGGAGAGACTTGAGAGAGACAAAGAGGGAGGGAGAGTGGGTGGGAGGGAGAAAATTTAGAGAGAGAGAGGGAGAGAGTGGGAGAGAGATAGAGGTAATGAGAGAGAGGGACTTGAGAGAGAGAGAGGGAGAGGTGGTGGGAGGGAGATACTTGAGAGAGATGGAGAGGTAGAGGGAGAGAGATAGAGGGAGTGAGATAGGGATGTAGTGGAAGAGAGATAAAGGGAATTAATTTAAGAGGGAGAGGGGGTAGGAGGGGGAGACTTGACAAAGAGAGAGAGGGAGAGGGGGTAGGACAAAGATACTAGAGAGAGAGAGAGAGGGGGGGTGGGAGGGAGAGATCTAAGAGAGGGATAGAGACAGAGTGGGAGAGAGATAGAGGGAGTAAGAGAGAGGGATTGGGAGAGAGAGGGAGTGGGAGAGAGAGAGGGAGTGTGTGTGTGTGAGAGAGAGAGAGAGGGGGGGATGGAGATACCCGAGAGAGAGTGAGAGAGAGAGGGAGAGAGATAGAGTGAGAGAGGGAGAGTGAGAGAGGGAGAGAGATAGAGTGAGAGAGGGAGAGAGATAGATTGAGTGAGAGAGATGGAATGGGAGAGAGATAGAGGGAGTGAGTGAGTGAAATACCTAAGAGGGAGAGGGGGTAGGAGGGAGAGACTTGAGAGAGAGACAAAGAGAGAAAGATAATAACCTAAGAGAGGGAGATGGAGTGAGAGAGACAAAAAAACCAAAGAGGGAGAGATAGAGAGGGAGAGTGAGAAAGGGGGTTGGAGTGATAGATTTATTTAGGTACCTATGTGGGAGGGAAAGAGACCTGAGAGACGGGATTGGAATGAGAGAGTAGTCTAGGTCATGTGGGAGGGAGTGAGACCTGAGAGAGAGAGAGAATTTAGAGGGATAAAGAGTTATTGAATTAGGGTAACGAGTTAGAGAGCGTATGGAAGGTAAGACCTCAACTATCCATCTACGATCATAAACTATGCACTCTAAGCATTATGAAAGGTGTCAACCAAAGAGAGGCTAAATTCAAGTTTTTTGCAAAAAGGGTAATTTGGCGAGTGCCAAATTTGGTGCTCCCCAAATGACCTGCTTTGGATGTGTTAATTGACAGGATTTTCCAAATTTCCTCATATTTTCATCTGTGCTCCCTATCTAATTTGCATGTTTTTCAATGCAACTATATAAAAAACAAGTGTTAGTGTTAACCTCTCTCTTAGCTATCTAAATATATAATTCTTTTTTCATTTTGATTTAGTTAAGGTTTTGATCCATGAATCCTTTTGTAAATGCCTCTGTTTTTGGTCAAAAACCAACATGTGCTAGTTTTAGGATAGATTTTTACTCATTCATCGAAACGTGAAAAAAATTACATTTTTTGAAACTAGACTCCATTCTACACATGATGAAAAATAATCAATTTTCTTTTAGTTTTAAAAAAAATTAGGGGGAAGCACGCTTAAATTTAATCTTTTTAGGATGTGTCCACTTTGAAAAATCATAAACTATTATATATTCATTAAAAAAATTATCCGAAAGAATGAGGATAAACTACATGGTGTTAGCTAATTTCTCACCATTGAGATTTTTGAAATTCTAAAAAAAAGTTAATCAAAAAGGGGGAGCCCTCAGGCGCTATGCTATTTTTTTTTGATAAAAATAGGACCTGTTTTGCCCCCCCTTTTTGAGACCTTTAATCTTCATTAATTTAAAAAAAAAATAGTAGCTTAGAAACTACACTCAGAGCACTTCAACTTTTGTTCTTGCGGCATTTTGAAATTTTGAGCGTAACTATATCTTCATTTTCTTGTGCAAATAAGATTTTGGTGATTTCAGAAAAAAAAAAAAAAGTGGCATCTTAAGAGCCAAAATTGTGTCACAGATTGGTGCACTTACCCTCAACTCATTTCTAATCTAACATTTTAAATTTTCTTATTTATGCTTTATTTCTCAAGTTTCTTTCTACAACTTGATTTTATCTCCAACACTTATACTCTTTTAAATTAAATTAAAATATGAAAATCTAAAAAATATTAATAATTTATTTTATTTCATTAATACAACAAAATAAACATAAATAAACATATTTAAGAGAATAAAAATAAATAAAAATTCTTATAACTAAAAAATAATTTAAAAATATAAGTAATAGTCACTATACAGCCACATTTATTAACCTTGTACAAGTAACAAAATATTTCACCTAAAAATTTAAAATGCAAAGCAGGTCAATAACAAATGGCATATTACATCTTATTCTTATCAATGAGATGTGAAATATGTTGGTTTAGTGCAATTTTAGAATAATTAATTTGTAATACTATTAACATAATAAAATTATCTGGAATCAAGATTTTAAAAATTAGATTCATGTTGCCAATCAAAAAGAGCAAATGAGAATTAGAATTATAAATATCATGTAATTTAATCATTATATTTGAGAATGAATACATTTAACTTTAAATTAATGAAAGATATTAAAAATAGAACCAATATAGTATCTATTGAGTAATCTATGAAGTAAATTATATCTATATAAAATATAACTATTCATTATCCTTTTTTAAATATTCATTTTCTTACAATTAATTTTTGTAATATTTAATGAATTCTCATGATTACTCATTATCATATCTTTAAAACTAACATATGTAAATTTTATTTATTCTATTGATTGAAATATTTGAAGTCTTATTGCAAACATAGAAAATTAAGAAGAAAAAATAGTTATTCTAGTATCCATAATCCCTAAATGAAAGAGAAAAAGTATCATAAAAAGTTATACTTTACAAATATGATATGCTACTAGTGACATTTTTTATTTATTTTTAAATAATATAGATTTATTTTATTTTCTTACAAACTTAATAAAATACTTACCAATTAATTTATTCTTTGTAATATTGTAATACAAAATTTTAAAAAATTATTAATATTTATAATTCACTTTTGAATATCCTATTTATAATTGATTGTGAATCATTAATATTTTTAATACTTATAATCTAATATTACAATTTTAAGTTTTAGTTTTAATTTTATATATTTTAATTTTAATTTTAACTTTATATTATTAATCATTAAAAATTTCTCATAATTTAATATTAAAGTTATGTTAAATTATCTTTTTATTATAAATTTTAAATTATTATAATAACAAAATATTTTTAATTTATGAGAAACATAATTTTATTCTTTATAATATCATGATGTGTTTTTAATTAGAAAAATATTAATATTATTATTTAATAGGAAAATTTGTTTACATTGAGAAAAAATAGCTACATAATTATTTTTATTTAGTTGTAAAATAGTTTTTTTTTTAATTTTTTTTTACAAGCATAATATAATAATTTTTTTTTATCAGTAAAAGGCTTAGGACTAGAATATTTATATTATATATAAGATCAAAATTATAAAAAACCAGATTTATAGTATTGGTAAGTGTATATCATAGGCCACATGTTTCACTTTTGAGTATATGTGAAAGTAAACAATAGTGCTAGTAAACAAAAAACATATAGTTCATCAACTTATCTATCTATAATATCCCTATTCCATCATATCATTTGTATTTTAATTTATAGAATGAGGTTTTACATTTATATCCAACAAGTTATCTCCTTGAAATTCTTCAATTGCTTCCTCATTATCCTCTGTATGATTAATGTTGGGTGTTATAGCTAGAATTCTAGTATGACGTGCTTGGTGGCCGAGGATGTAAGACAATACATAATAATTTTCTTTGATCATGTTTATCATTTACTGACCCATTTCAACTGAGTGCAACTAAATCATACATAACATGAGCAAAGGATTATCATCACGTAACCCCTTCTTCACAACTCCATACATAGTTGCAAATCCTCTCTTTTCTTTTAGATAGTTTCTTAGAAAGATTCCTGCAATATTTGCTTCTTCATTATCCAAGTTATATTGTTGTACTGATTCTAAAATATCCTCCTCTTCCATTGCCTTTGGTAAAACAACTACTAAAGAAACTATTCTTAATGCAACATAGGATTGAAGGAAATCCATGAAATTAGACAGAAAAATTGATAACAAGTTAGATGGAGACAAAAGCCTGGGAGAATTTGGCCAAATAATTTCCTCACCTATCACTATTTTGATGCAATCCACCATGCTTGGACATGTTGTGTGAAAAAATTGTGCTATTTCATCTTTTGTCACCTCTTCTAGAAATGGAATTTCAAACCTTTTAACTCCAACAAGAATTCTATAATTTTTAGTGTTGTATTATCTTGCCATTTGTACTTGATATTTCACTATTTTTTTGTTGCATAGAATCCCTGTAACTACAAAAGACATCCATCAGTATTAGGTATTACCATAGAATGAAAAAAATAAGATTTGATTCCCAGGTCAACATAGAAGTAGTGAAATTTGATCAAACAAAGTGATTTATTCCCACTAGAAGCACTGGGCAGAAGTAACCAGAACAGAGAAGCAAACTTTCCGCATAGGAAATACGAGCCATAGAATGACAAAGAATGATATTTCATCTTAGGAACAAACCTAATGAAAGCAACCACCAAAAAGTGAGAAAAATTGCACCCTAGAACAATATACAATTTATACCCACTTGAAATGCAAGTCACAATTTTCCATAATAGTAAACTTGTAATCTTCTGCTTAGAATCAAACATTCTAAAGAATTTAACCAAACCCAACAACCTTTACTGACAGAACAATCTTAAATAAGCATTATGAATTCAACCCCTACAATAATTGCAACACGAGAAACACCAAAAAATGTAACTTTGGAAGAGATACTTATTTTTCAAATAAAATTAGAAATGAAAAAATTTCTAAGAAGACCAGAAGACAGAAAAATCCATTACAAACATTTTGAACTTACTACTTTTACACGTCGCCAAATTGAATAGGAACGCTGCATAAAACCAAACTTTTGTTTTCTTTCTGCCTAATTTTGTCGAAACTTCACCATCCAGCTTACATAGAGAATAGATAATGAAAAAGAAACCTTAGGTTTTTAAAGGCAATGGAGAAATAATGATTTTTGATAGAACCATCATGAAGGGGCACTACATATTAATACAATCTGAAGGCAGGGCATAAATAAATGAGCTTCCCACACTTATGAACTTTTTGTGATTAAAATATTAGCTCGCACCTGTGATATTATAATTCCTTGCTCTCTGTTTATTTTCCAAGTGTTCCATCACATAGATTTATAAAGTGCAAATTATTCTCGGATTTGATAATCATATCTTCTCCTAGATGACGCACACAAAACTATAATGCAATTTATGTAATTTCCTTGGGTATATGTGAATAAACATGATGATCAACACCCACAAAGTTTTTTGATGCTATTCTCAACACCTGAACGCCAAATCACTTGAAAAGGACAATTGTTACTTGAATTACAAATGTCCTTTGTAACAGATACAACATTTGCACGACAAAAAAAAAAGATATTTTGGCAACAAATATTACCAAAGAAAAATATCTTTACTTGCAAAATCAACAAACACAATTAGAAAACTGAAAACTAGCCAAATGCTAGATTTGTCCACCTAATGCATACATAAGATTTTTTGATTGTTCATTTTTTCCCAATCCACATTTAGTGAATTATTAGGTGAATTTTTTTATTTTTTCTTTGTCCATTTTAACCTTTTCTTGTAGATTGAAAGGAAAACATTTAGCTTGGTCCTCATATACTTTTATTCCTTCTTTCTGTTCACATCCTTCGTTTGTCAGTCCATCAACAACTTGGTTAGCTTCTCTATAAGCACGTTTAATCTGAAACATCTCGAGCTTTTCTATCAAAGGTAGAATATGCTTCATAACATAGTTGATTTGCCAGTTTCTTGAGCCTTTTTATTTACAAGCATTTATAACTAATAAAGAATCTCCTTCAATTATCAGATTAGATATTTTATATTACACAGCTAAAAGTGAACCACGTAGCAGAGCATGCACCTCTGCCTAGTTGTTTGTCCCATTTGGCAATGAAATGGATATTGCACTTATTATTGAACCTTCATGATCTCTTATCACTGCTCCAGCCCCTGATAATCCAGGGTTCCTCGAGATGCACCGTCAAAGTTTAGCATGACAAAGCCATTAGGGGGAGGGACCCATGACACCTTTTTTCTGTCTACTTTTACATTCCTAGTGTTGAATATACTTCCTTTGAATGGTAACACTAAAAAACTCCATTGTTTCAATTGTGTAGCATCCCAATTAATAAAAGGAGAGCTTACATTTTTATTATTTTTCACATATACATTAGAAACTTTGTAGATAGATTTTTCAATCTTAGCCATAACTGAGTCCAGGCTTGACTTTTCTTTTCAAAAAATCCTTTTTTTTCTTTCCCACCAGATTCCTCATACTACAGATGATGGTATTATTTTCCATATGCTTGCATAAAGAGATGTTTTATATAAAGATGGCAAGGACATGAACATATCCCAAAGCTTGTTTGGAAAAGGGGAACTCCAACCTAACTTGTGTTGAATAAATTTCTAGCAAGACTGTGCAAAAGGGCATGTTAAGAATAAATGATCTACTTCTTCTGTAAACTCTTCACACATCACACATTTGAAAGGAGCTGCAATCCCAAGCTTAGCCAATCTCTCACTAGTTAACACCCTATGCTTAAGAGAAATCCATGTAAAACAACCTGCCTTGGGCAAAACCATTAACCTCCAACAAAATGACAATGCTCTTTGATTACACCCTTGATATTGATCCAAAATCACAACTTTGTACCCCAATTTAACAGTATAATTACCTAATTTTGAAGGATCCCAAATCAACTTATCATCTTCATTCTCAATGAACACCATTATATCTCTTAGAATATCTAGCAGTTCTTTTTGCTGATGTTGAGAAAAAATTGTAGAGGGTAGAAATTTCCATGTAACGGCCCCAGTTTGACTATCTAAGTCTTGTATGTAATCTTTAAGCTTTGACCCCCAATTGATTGTAGTATAATTGATTGCAGACTATAAATTGTAAAAAAATTCTAATGGAGGAGATCCATTCTAGGAATCTTGCCAGAATTTTACACTTTATCCATTGTGAACTTCCAAACATAAGTATTTAAATAATAACCCTCTACAATTTAGCAAAACATTTCACATAACAGAGCCTTGTGGGGGGTTGGAGACAATGAGAATACATGCAGGGTCTGCAGTATCAAGATATTTACCTTGCATAATTTTACACCATTTACCAAGAGGTCTTGAATATAAGTGCTATACCAATTTTTCACCTAATGCAATATTTCTTGCTGACAAATTGTGCACTCCTACCCCTCCTTTAAGCTTTTCTTTACAAATATCTTGTAATGATACTAAAGGAATTTTTCTTTTTGAATCCATGTTTCCTTTCCAGAGAAAATATCTAATTAGCCTTTCAATTTCAGTAATAACTTTCCTTAGAGCCTTTAGGACTACCATAAAAAAGTTAGCCCCTGGATTGAGGACAAAACTGATTTTATCAACAAAATTCTGCCAGCAATAGTTAACCATCTTCCCTTCCATGGAGATATTCTTGATTTGATAGTCTAAATTATCTTTTCCTAGTAAGACACTTTGTTTTTCCTTGCAAAGAATGGAATTCCCAAATATTTGCAAGGAAAAGATGCAATCTGAAACCCCATAATTTGTACAATCTTACATTTTAACCCTGCTTATGTGTTAAAGATATAAATCTTTGACTTACTTGAGTTCACCTTTTAACCCGAAGCAAGAGTGTAACTTTGCAAAACCTCTTTAATTTTTCTTGCTTCTGCTAAAGATGACCTACCAACTAAGATGGTGCCATCTGCAAATAGTGAATGAGTTATTGATAAACTTGTGGGAGGCAAAGTAATACCTTTCTATTGCTCTGCCAAATGTGCTTTCTTGACTGATTTGCTTAAAGCCTCTACTAGAATGATGAATAGAAAGGGTGATAAGGGATCTCCTTGTCTCACTCCTTGAGTGGACTTAAAAAAACTTGAAGGAGTTCCATTAATGAGAACTGAAAACATTGCACCAGAAAAACAAGAGTTGATCCACGTACACCACTTCTCATGGAAGCCAATTTTTTTGAAGATATGTAACAAAAATATCCAATACACTCTATCATAGGCTTTCATCATGTCTAGCTTGATTATAAAAGCTAGAATATCACAAGTTGAAACAAAGTGTAATACTTCATGGGCTACAATAGAGACTTCTGTAGTTTCTCTACCTAAAAAAAAGCCCCCCTGCTCCTCAGAGATTATACGAGGTATAATCTTTAGCAATCTCAAATAAATTGCTTTACTAAAAAAATTATATATAGTATTGTAGAGAGAAACGGGTCTAAACTCTGCAAGCGATGATGGATTATTTACTTTAGGTATCAATGCAATATGGGTCACATTGAGTTAATTTAACATTGTCCCTGAACTTCTAGATTCCTTCAATTCTTTCAATAAGTCGGACCCAATAAAATCCTTACATTTATGGAAAAAAATGGATGTGACACCATCTAGACCTAGAGCTTTATCTGCTGACATTGAGAAGACAACTTGTCTGAGTTCTTCTAGAGTGAATGGTTTCAACAAATGTACATTATCCTAAGAAGAAACAAGAGATGGAATTTTTGGTGACAACTCTTGTCTCACTAATAACTATTGGTCTGATATTCCCAGTGGAGCAGAAAGTAGATTAGGAAAAAAATTACCTCTTCTTTTTGAATGTCCTCCTCTTTTTTTAGTCTTTCACCAGTGTTACTATCATTAATTGAAAAGATTGAATTCTTCTCTTTTTTTATTTGAGTAGATCTTTGAAAGAATTTAGTGTCACCCTCTTTAAGCCACATTTCCCTTGATTTTTGATGCCAATATATTTCCTCCTGCATTGACAACTCTTCCCAATCATCTTGAAACTTTTTTTGAGGGTCAAATGACTGTGGGGTTAGGCCTTGGGCTATTATTTCATAATTTATCTATGATAATTGCTTGAATACATCATCCCTTTTCTTAAAAATATTCTTGAAATCATAAGTGTTCAAATGTTTAATTTTTCCCTTTACATGCTTTAATTTGCAGCAAAATATAAACATAAAGGTACCATCTACTAAAGGAGCTTGACACCACCATTTTTTTAAAAGATCCAAAAACTGAGGATGACGAAACCACATTTTTTCAAACTTGAAAGATGACTTTGTAATTAAATCCACCTTTTTCCTTTGAATATTGAGAGAGGTTGGGAAATGACCTAAACCTATCCAAGGAAAAATTTATAACATTATGTTAATATTTTGAGTGATCCAATTCAAGGAGACCAAGGCCCTATCCAAACACACAACAATTTCCAGAAAATCCTTTCATTTATTTGTTCAAGTGTAATTTCCATTAGTTGGTTGTATATCCACTAATGCATTGTTAAGAACAAAAGAATTGAAGTCCTCAGCTGTTTTTTGAGGAGGGATGATTCTATTCTTATCTTTCCACTAACTCATTTGATTGCAAAATCCGATGAAACCTTTCGACGAAAGCTATATAATTAGATGTATCGTTGGGCACTTGTACAAATTTTGATTTTTAAAATTTTTTATCCCCGACATTCATCAGAATTTCGATGGACCTGCAAAGTTAAATTATGGCGGACATAAATAAAAATGAGCTTGACTATTTATTGCGACAGTGTTTTGCTCGACGGTTTTCTTGGGGAAAATCAGAAGAAACTCAAGAAGATATTCCCAGGTTGAGGGTAGTCATTGTCTTTTTCCAGAATTCATTTGTGAAGTCAAATTTGTACTTCCAGGTTTTAAAATCATATTTTAAAGCAACATCTCATCAGATTTTATTTTTAGTCTTGTGCATTTTTAGAATTTCATTTATAGATTTTAGACCTGACTTCACAAATTCTTTATAAGGGAATTGTTTATAACTGATGGAAAATTATTGATGGATTTGGAAAAAGACTATATTTTCAAGGTTTCAATTTTAACCCTAATGATCAATTTTCAATAGATTTGGGAGCCATAGCTAGATAATATCAAAGGTGATTGTTGTTTTTTACTGTAACCAAGTTTATCTTTTAGACACATAGCATATAAAATCTCAAATAATACTGCCTTACAATACCATCAATCTATATTCTAACCCAATACTACTTATCAAATCCTTATATGAACATAGTCACCTATAGCCTCACTCAAGCATTTTACTTAATTCCTTGAATTAAAGCCAAAATGAGAATTACACACACCATAGTAGTGAGATGAACAGAATAACCCTTGATCATTTTATTCAAGATAATAATATATTCATACAATGGAGATACATGACCTTGAAATGAGTAATTTTCATTCAGATGTTAGTACTATCTTGAAAATTAAGTACCCATGAAACTAAAACCTACAACAGAATGACACCAAACCTAAAAATAGTATCTTCACTATAATATCAGGCTTTTTATAAATTCACTCTGCAACTTCACTTAGACTCGACCTAAAGATATCTAACTTGCTAACCTGTATTTGTGGTCCTTAAATCCTTCTTATAGGGAAAATGAAGAAGAAACAAGCATCGAACTAGAAATACACCTATCAGTAGTCACTTGGACCGCCTTATGACATTTCAAAATTTGGTTACAACAACTGAGTCTGTAGAGAATCTTCTTGTTCATCCCATCCATTGGAGAATTACTATTGCATTTTCCAAACTTCGAAAACTTGCACCAAAACTGCCACCAACACAACCAAAATTTGTTATAACCATAACCGCTGAGCTATTAACTGCCAATTGTAGACTCTGTCCTATTCTTGTTCAGTTAAGTACTTTTCTACCCATCCTTGATATTCCTCATCTGTTGGCTAATTAAAATTTACCACCTCATTTACCTTGGCACTGTAAGGTGTATACTTTACTACTACTTGATTCGCCTCCCTTTCAAAAGATTCCAAAAATGTTCTAGTGTTAATGATTTTATCCATACTACTCATCAACATGTCATAATCTGAGTCATCACAAATCAATTTGATTTGTGCATTGATGATTTCATCTACCCTATCCTGCCATTGCTGCAGTGATCTAACATTTCCTTGGGAATCTACAATATCTGGTAAAGATGTGTCCATACAGTCATCAAAACTCTTTACCAACTCTTTAATCCTCCTGCTGAAATCATCAGGTAAGGCCTGGAAACCTTGCAGTGACTTGAAAAAGTCTTGAGTAGGCCTTAATTGTTGAGGCCTATTAGCTGCATTTTGAGAATTTCATTTCCATATTTTGTTCTGCAAGTTCAATATTCTGATTTTAGGAGTCTGACAGTTGGAAATCATAGTAAAATCAGAATTTAATAATTTTTGGAATTAGCATTTGAAAGTGTTTTTTGGGGTCATTAACTTCAGACTATCTTCTCTTTTGCAGGGGTGGTTGCATGCCAAATTTTTTTAGTGTAAAATATCATAATTATTATATTTTGTTACCTATGTATGATTAAAAATTATTGGAGTGTGAGTTTGATATTTTTTGAAGATCTAAATATTCAAGCTTGGTAAAGAAAAATAATGATAGATAATATTAGTCTAGAACAAAATGAAGAGTCACTTGATAGATTGTGGGCTAGATTGAAAAGAAAGGGTGATGAGAAATGTTATTGTCCTTGCAATAATTGCAAGGGCTTAAAGACGAGAAGACTTTTAATCACAACAGCTGAGAAACATTGTAGGCAGCATGGTCACGTTGAAGGGGAGCATGGTTATTGTCCATTGGTAAGTTGTTTATTATATGTGTTTATATTTATTGAATTTGTAAATGTTTATATTGTTTTAACATTTGATATATATATAAAAAATAACTTGATCATGGTCATGGTTTATTTGTGTCTATCATTATTATAAAGGTGGGGTGCCCTAGGGCACAAGATATGGATTATCACGGCTTGGAGAATGTGGTTTTGCAAGTGGAGGAACATGGAGCTGTGAATATCGAAGATGAAGTTAATGATCCTATGGAAGAAGATGATCATGCACAAAAAAAAAAACAATTGAAGATGATGGTATAAATACATTGATCCATGACACATGTAGTGGCACATCTGATCATGTTGATCGAGATGACTTTGATGATGTTGATGATTTACCTGTACTTGAGAAGGCATACAATCCCGTTTATGAAGGCTCCCAAACAACTCTTCTCTCTGTTGTATTGTTGCTGGTGAACTTGAAGGTTATGATTGGTTTATCCAACATAGCAATCTCACAGATGTTAAGGTATGTCATATATGTCATCTTTTTTCATCTATTTTAATTGTTGTTAGTTCATCGCTAGTAAATAAAGGATGAAGTATGTACCATTAATATTCTTTATATTAAGAAATTATTTTTTGTTGTAGATTGATTAGTGAATTTTTGTTACCACCATCAAATATTTTACCTCGCTCATACCGAGATTTATCTGGTATTATGAAAGATATTGGAATGGAGTATCAAGCAATAGATGCATGTCCCAGTGATCATATTATATATCATAAACAACATAAATTTTTAATAGAATGCCAAGAATGTCATATCAGTAGATATCGAACAGATCAACTAACAAAAAAGGTGCCTCACAAGGTTCTTTGTTATATTCCCATTATTCCACATATGCAACAATTATTTAGGTGCGAAAGCTTAGCGCAATTTATGGACTAACATGCATGAAATAGAAGTGGAGATGAGATTCTCTGAATGCCTGCGGATGGTTATGCATTTAGGGACATGGAGGAAAAATGGCCACACTTTAAAGAAGAACCTCGTAACATCATGCTTTCATTGGCAGCGGACGATGTCAATCCATTTTGAGAGCTAAGATCTATTTACTCAGTGTGGCCTATTTTTGTTATCAACAATAACATTCCTCCACTGATGTCAATAAAGAAGGAGCACATAATGTTGGCAATGATTGTTCTAGGTATTTTTTTACATCAATTTTATTTAACCTAGTAGCATCTCATTTGTCCTATTTGTTGCATAATGATTTATATGTTTTTTCATTTAATAGTCATGTACATGAATCTCTATATATTGCAGTAAACTAGTTATAATAATTATGTAATGTTTGTATTCATTCAACTAGGTAAGTACAGAGTTAAAGATATGAATGTATATATTGAGCCTCTTATCGATGAGTTACTAAATTTATGGAATGGCGTGACTATGTATGACGTATCTAGACCAATAGGACAAAGATAATTTGAATTCCATGCAATGCTTGTATGGACAATTCATGATGCCCTAGGGCTAACCCATTTTTCTGGTATGTTATAATGTTCGACTGCATGGCTTTAACGATATTTAATTTTATGAAGTAGATATCATGCATGTTTTTAAAATAATCTATTCATTATATATAATTATAAAAATTGACATATTTAATCCAATTCTATATGATTTGCAGGTTTTCAAACAAAGGGAAAATTTGCAAGTCCAATTTGTGGTCCAAAGATGAAATCTCGTCGTTCAACAAGTTTAGGAAAGCAAGTGTTTGATGAGTATAAACACTTCCTCCACATAAATCATAAGTATTGAACTACTGAAAAACATCTTTTCAATGGAAAAGAAGAGACTACATCAAAACCATGAAGAATGACACCTCACCTATGGAATTTGGAATATAATAGAATTAATCATCAAGGTTATACATCGGATCAAATTGTTTATCTATCATATATGATATGTTTTGAATTTATATTTTTATATTGTGTTGTTTTTACTCATGCTGTAATTGATAATGATTGTCGTTATTAATTTGTTTAACTTATATGCTTCATGAAGGTCGTCAAGGCATTAATGGTCGGCTTCCACAAGGACTGAAAAGTTATCCTAGATAATTTAGTAGGTTGCCCTACTATGAGCAGCTAAAAATTGTGCATTTGTTTGATACAATGCATATCGGAAATAATATGACATAAATGTTATGGAAAATATTGGATGGAAGGCATGACAAAGAAAAAATTGTCAAAATTTGTAGTGACATTCAGGAAGCCAGTCATGCAATGAAAAATTTCATCCAATTAAATAGCGATGGATACCAAATTAATATAAGTGCCCTTCCTTGGTTATTAATGGAGCAGCAAAGCAATTCTATAAAAGAAGTCATACGAAAAATTCGATTTCCCACAGGATTTGTTCTGAACATAAACAATATCATAACAAAGAAAGGTGAATTTGGGTTAGGGATGAAAATGCATGATTGACATACCTTCATTAAGATAATTATTCTGGTATATTATATATATATTTGTATACTGCATGTACTTTTTAGTGTATTATGTTTACTACTTTTGGGAAAATAATGAAAAGATCATTTTATAATTGTTGCAGTACGTTCTACCTCTATATCTCCTAGACAACTTTGACAACAATGTCAAGCAAGTTATATATGATCTTGGAAAATACATGAGGTAAGTAGTGATATTTGTTCAATTCGTTGTATATTTTTATTAAATCTCATTAATATATTTTTTCCTTCAATCACTTGTAGATGGCTGTCATCTAAAGAAATCCATAAAGAAGATATAAATTATTGGAAGAGAAAAATTCCTCGTCTAATGTGTGCAATGCAAAAGTGTCTACCTTTGACATTTTTCAATGCACAAGAACACTACCTCATACACCAAGTTGAGGAGATTGAATTGTGTGGACTTGTACACACAAGGTCAATGTGGATGGTTGAGAGGCACTTGAAATTTTTGAAGGCTTTGGTTAGACAAAGAGCACATCCATAGGGTTCTATGGTGGAGGGATACATGGTATACTAGACCATGGTGTACATTACTGAATATCTTCCTAAGTTTGTAGCAAAGATCCATGTAGATCGCATTTGGGATCCCAACTCCATTCAAAAATTCTAAGGGGAGTACCTGATGGGGAAAGGTAGATTGAGGAAACTGACAGGTAATTATAATATGGTCATGGAGATTAATTAGAATACATTTTACATTTGGTTTTTGTGTATATTGTACTTATTTGATTATTAATCTTCAATATTCATCAATTATAAATTAAGGTTGTATACCATGGTAATTAACTAATTATATGTCATTTGTGAATTTCAAATTTTTTTGATATGGTTGGTCGAGAGTGGGATGCACTACATTTGTACGTCACAAACAATCTTGATTGGATGACGGTATGGATTGAACGATGTCAACAATCTGGCCACGCATTAACATGGGAAGGTGTGGCTTCATTGGTTAAAGAAGCGCATCGTAATGGAGATTCCAATGTTACATCAAGGGAAATTGATTTAGCATATGGTTTAAGAGATAAATAGGTATGTATAAATATATTAATCACCCATATTATTTAATTATTTTCAATTATATTGATGTATATATGTTGAGATTTTTTTCTTTGCATACATTTGGCCAAGAATAAATATGTTTATCAATTGATGATATTGCAATAAGTTTTACATGCTTGACATATTGCAAGTGAAACATCACAAGGCTATGTGGTGCAATGGTTGTAAATTTTGAATCAAAAATTTGAATGACACGAAGAAAACTTGTGATTCTGGGATAATTGCAGTCTTCCTGGTGACTAATGTTTCATCTAGAAGCGACATACATCTAGAAGTCTCAGAAAATCAATACTATGGGATTTTGGATGATATACTTGAGTGTGACTTTAAGTCCTTCAAATTAGTTTTGTTTTTTGTCCTATGGTACAGGCTACGATTGAATGAAAATGATCCCAAGAGAACTATTATTGAACATGATAATGGATTTACCATGGTTAATACAAAGTATTTTGAGTGAGTTGGAAATGAGCACTATGTTCTTCCAAGCCAATGTGAGAAGGAATTTTAATCAGAGGTTCCAGGTAAAGCGGACTGGTCATATGTTGTTAGACATGATCCAAGAGGAAGGCTGGTAAAGTATAATGTGGTGGAAGAAGAAGATACTGAAGAAATAAAAGATGATGTAGATGATGATCAGGATGAACAATTAGTTGATGATGTGCCTGACGAAGATGTCGAAGAGGAGGAACTAGATCATGATGATGCAGGAGTTAATGTTCATGAAGATGATATCCGTGTGGATGATGACATTATCAAAACTGATATCAATGACGAAGATGATGATATGATCAATCCTTACAATGTTGAATCTGGATCGGATGATACAGACAAAGAGTTGGATGAAGAAGAAGATCAATGACATTGAAATGTATGAGTTATGTGATTGTATTATCTATTTGATATTAATTTCTTGATAGAATTATATTTGACTTATGTGGTTACATAATTAATTTATGATGTTTTTAATTTTAATTATATTTGAATTATATTAGAATATGTTCGGTTAACAGATGTAAAAAATAAAATGGATAAACCAAAAGATGAAAGCGTGAGACCACTGCCTTGTTGGGTGTAAGGAGTCTAATGAAGATCTATAAAAGTGTAATCTATGATGGTAATAATTCAAAGTGTTTGGCACATAGATGTAGTTTATAACTTTTATAAATGTTCAAGTAAATGACTGACAAACTCTACTTGAGATAGAATGACAATCCTAGTTATGTGATTCTTCTTATTGATCCAATTAATAATCTTAAGTTACTATGATTGACTAGAAGGGTTTAATCTTTACTTGAAAGAACCAAATAATCACATCACACAAATACAACAAATGTGTATCGGTAAACTGAATATATATATGCTTGATATATCAATTTAAACAATAGAAAAGCATCAAAATGGAAACAACCAGATAACTGTATAATTCCACAAACAATTGATACCAAGATTAAGCCATAAGTTTAGACATCTTCATTAACTTCATCAAAATTAATACATGCATCTGAGTTTTTTAAAGGAAAGTTTCATTGCAAACTATCTACTGTATCTTTCTCCTATCCACCTATATATCTATTTTACATTATGAAACATATATAAATATATCAATATTATGAAAGGGTGCATCCTTTGAGAAATGTCTTTTTCTTAACAACAATAACAAACTAGAAATTATGCTCTATTAAGCCATAAATAGATGTTTGACAGATAATCTTGGTAAGCTAGCCGCTTGTGTGTAACATCCTCCAGTGCATTCCTTATGGATATCTCCATTTCAAACATCTTCTCATTCTGTTCACATGCCTTGTCCATTATTAAATCATTTCCTATGGTTGTCTCCATAATTGTTTACATCATCGTTTCGCATTCCTTCATCCATCCCGTGGTAATAGAAACTGTTTTACTCCTCTTCGGTTAAGTACTTGTCCACCCATCTCTGATACACTTCATTTGTTGGCCAGCCAAAATTCAGCACCTCATTAACCTTAGTATTGTAAGGTGTGTACTTTACTGCAACCTGATTGGCTTCCCTTTCAAAAAACTCTAAGAATGTGCTGGTGTTAATTGTCATATCCATACTGTTTACCCGCAAATCATAGTTTGAATCATCACAAATTGATTTGATTTGTGCATTGATAACTTCTTCTGCCCCATCTTGCCACTATTTCAATGTCTTAACATTTCCTTGTGCATCAATAATGTTTGGAAAAAATGTATCATTCCAGTCATCAAAGCTCTTTATCAACTCCCTAGTTCTTCTAATCAAATCATCAGGTAGGGCCTGGAATCTGTTCAATGATTTTAAAAATATTTGAGTAGGCTTCAATGACTGGGGCCTGTTGTCCACATCAAACCTAGAAGCTTTGTACATAATATCCAGATCATTGGCCCTAGGGATCCATTTCTCAACCAAAGGCAAAACTATTTCCCGATCCCTATTGATATTTTTTATTCCATCCAAGAATAAAGAATACAAAGAATGTACAGATGGTAATTTACCATGAACCTTTTCATTAAGATGCCTCAAAACTGTGTCAACCACCTCACTTTGTTTGGAAATTGCATCATCCTCACTTTCCTTTAAGGCAACCTACAATTCTGTGATCCTATTCAACATTTTCTTCTTGGTGGGATCCACCGAATATTCAACTTCTTCTTCAACTAGCCCTTGTGTAGGACTGAGAACAGGTGCCTGGATGGGGGACCCCAGAGTTCAAAAAATTGGAGTAGTACGGGGGACTGATCTTGCAATAGAAGGTAATGATCTGATATCAGGAGCACTGGAGGATTCTCCCACCTGCACATATTTCAACCTATTTACTTCAGATTGCAACTCAACATTCCTTTGCTGCATCCTAATATATTATGCAATTATCATATTATATTTCTCCATTAGACTCTTCTTTTCAACCTCTTCTCTCTCAGCTATCTTTTGGTCCAATTTGGCCACATTTACTATCAGGCTTGTAGCTTCTGTTGTTGAAGTTTTAGAAGCTCTCTTGATGATTATCCCTCCCCTTAGGTGTGGGCTAATATCAGTTACATTTGGCTTTCTTCCCTGGGGTGCCAATGTCCATATGGCCATAGTTTCATACTCGTCACTGAAGGCAAAGTCATGTAGAGCTACCTTAACCTCTTCTTCACTATTTTGTATATGGTGCTTGGACTGTAAGAGAGCATTGAATGCAATTGCATCAGCTATGTCCCATTCAGGAAAAAGTAAGACACCATCTTGAGTCACAAGTCTTCTTCCCTCCTTAGGATTGATGCCTTTGAATTCTTCCATTAATTCGGCCTTGACCTCATCATCATTCTCCTGCTCAGACCTATTAGGTCTCAATTCTCTCCTACTCTTGCATTTGTTCTGGTACTCTTCTAGTTTCATCCTCCAAACTAGTTGCAAGAATACAAGAGTCTTTACAAATGCATCATTGTCCAAGAATTCCTTGCAGGCCTCCATCCTAGCATCTTGTACACATTACCCCTTTACATCCATGTCAAAAAGCACCAATTGTGTTGATCTAGGAGGGGAAGGGATACTGACCTGCATGTCTTGATCAGTCACAATTATCTCATCCATCAGAGTTTCCTGCGTTTCCTCAACTCTTTGCCTCTTAGGGCTTGGCTCTAATGGTAATACTACAGGATCACCTCTTGGTGGTGACTCTAGATCCAAAATCCTTATCCCTCTGGGTGCTCTGATCCTTGGACCCAGCTGTGATGATGCTTGCATGACTTGTTTTCCATTCTTATCCCCTTCATCTTCATCACTTCTCACATTCCTCTTTCTCTTGTATAGAGGCTGATAAGGTGGCCTTGTTTCTTTAGGCCTCAGATCTGGTCTTTCTATACCAAAATCTAATTCCAAATTGATCCTCTTCTTCATCAAGGTGCCCATGATATATTTGAAATTAGCCATTAATAAGTCTATTCTCTTGTGAAATGGAGTGAACTCCATTAATGGATCATATTTTGGATCCATTTTATGTATTATAGCCAGCAACGTTTCATATGCAATCCATTTTTCTTTATTCAACTCCTGCCTATTCAAATCAAACTCATTTCTGATTAGGTCCTCAGGAAAGTTGAATTCATGTGAAAATTTGCCACCTTTAATTCATTGTCTGAACAATGCAAAGAATCCCTCAGGGTCATGTTGTCTCCTAGGACCATTCCTAAAATTGAAGTCATCAAAAAACCTTCCGAAGTGGACCCATCCTCCCTTGGAACACACAAAATCAGAAACAATAGTGTAGTCAGGGAACAAAGTCCCTTTTCCTTTCTTTGTTAGGTTTTCCTCATGAATACAACCTATTTTCCATATAACTTCAGAAAACCCCATCCTTGATGGTACATTAAAGGGGAGGATATGAGGGGTTCCTTGGAAACCATACACCCTCAAGACAGTGCTTACAGGGTACAAGATGATATCACCCCAATTATGACACACTTTTAAATTAGGCTTCCACACCTTCGGTCAGAGGAAGTCATGCAAATCGTCAAGGACTCTTGGAACATTTACCACCAACTGAGCCCTGAGTCTAGAGGCAAAGAAGTTATCAAACTGCACAAAGTTGGCACCTCCCTTGTTGTAAGACAAATCCACACTCCACACCTATACTGGTAACCTTTCTCCATTCACCTCCTGCCTCAACTCCATTTTTTCTGAGAAGAAAACAACATTCTTGTATAGGAACATATGCATCAACAAGGAGTACCAGAAAAAGGAGTACCAATATCCCCCACATGCAGCTTCATCAAACCCTCATGCATCTTCTCTAACATGAATGATTCAAAGTCATATACCATAGAGAAGTTGGGATGTTGAATTTGGGCTCCCATAAACATGTACACAATTGACATCACAGTATTAGGGCTAAACCCTAAAATTTGGGACAATGAATAAAATGTTTTCAAGAACTGACTGGTGAAACAACTCAGCCTGAAAGGCTCCTAGTCATTTGGGCTGATAAGAATTGTTGAATTGCCCGCCTTGGCCAGGTGAGGAGGAAGCAACCTCCATCTGAAAAGAGGCTTTAACCTTTTGTACTCCTCCTTCATCTCCTCAAAATCTATTTGGACTAAGAAAGAGCTATACTCAGTCAAATAAAAAATCTGCCGAATCTCATCTACATTTATGCTTAGCAGAATTCCACCATGATTATCCCTTATGACCCTTGTCACAAGATCATACCGTGGTGCTACTGCTCTGAGCAAGCCAACATTAGGGAACATAGTTAGCACTGTTAGTTTCCCCATGTCGTATCTCCAACCATTAGAGAAGGGGTGAGGTAAGTTTTTTTGTCCATACCACAACCTAAACATTTCAAGACCAGTCATAGGAATCTTGGCATCCGCAATGTTATAATTTCTGCACAATAGACCTTCGCCCAGGGTCTTTCCATTCATTAAAACCAAACCACTCTTCCTGTCATTTGTTGACAATGGGAGTTGATCCAGGAAGTCATCATACAAATTACTCTTCAAATAATCAACATGGCCAGAGTGCTGCTTCGATGATGCCATTTTAAAATACTAGGGATTCTTGTAAAAAATCAAATCCTCGAAGAAACTAGGGGTACCCAGAACATAAAAATACAACACAACTGTGCAATTCCAATAATTCAAATGAACCAGTAACCCTACAACAATAATTAACAAAACCCCTTGACCTGAACAATAGAACCCTTCGCAAATACACAGTCAAATTAACCTAGCAGTTTAGAATATAACTCAGAGGATTTCACGCCTTGCAGAGAACCAAACTTCAAGGTGATCGCTCGAAAAACTTTATCTCTGGCTCTAAACTATTTGGAAAATACTTGAATGCTTTTGTGATGAAGATAGAAAAAGAGTAGATACTTTATGTCGATTGAATTGATCCAGTAGACATCTTGTCCGCCATTAAAGCTCATTTGCATGTTGTGCCAATGGCTCCAATCGCATTTGATGCAAATTTAAACTTCAGTTGTCGATATTTTATTTTTGTCAGATCATTGAATGACCATCTTCAAAAGGGTTGATGAAATCTCCATGTCAGCATCAAGGGCCCACCATAGAAAGCAGCACAAAAGAAATACACATGGTGCCCACCCATGATACCACGATCACTAAACATCCTATATCTTTGGATCACGTGATGGTGGGCAATCGTTGATTCCTACCATCGGCGATCGTGCTCACTCATAGTAGTCAACAACACCAAACATAACCGTCGAGCAATTTTTTACCAAGATTATAAGATCACCATCAATCTCGAGCACATGCATCTCACAACTATTTTAGTAACCCACTTTATAACGTATTTAAGTCTGACACAAATATTAAACACTTTATTAATCCATTTTCGGCATCGACAGCTTGGGACACATGGCACTCGCCCATGATATCACAATCACCAAACAACCAGCGGTGATGTCATTGTGAGATCACGGGGAGCGGTCAGGATTAATCGTAGGAAGATTGACGGTCATTAAAAACACCCCCTACAAAATAAAACAGCTATTAAAAGGGAGAAGGGGACATCACCTAGGACAACGACAAACAATGGCTCAAAGTTGTTCTTAAAGCACGGGGCACGGACCAACCCAAACTTAAGAAATAATAAAGTCAAACAAAATATAAATGAATTAAATATTAAATAGAAGTACATGTTCCTTTTTAAATAATTCAACAATCAAAACAATCAAAGACTAAAATTTAAATTTAAAAGTATTCTTTATATTGTATGTTTTTTTCATTTTCACATACAAACTTTTTTATATTATAAAATTAAACTAAATTCTAATTTTAAAAATATAAAATATTTGAAGTTGATAAGTTTTAAATTTATTAATTATGATGATGTCCAAAAACTAAAAAGATTCAAAATAACCAAATAAATTAATTACAAGTGACAACACACAAAATACTAATACAAAAGTTGCATGAAGTTTTATTTGAACATTTATGAATCTTTTGGTTTATATCTAATTATTTTTTTAAATGTTTAAGTTGTATACTTTATAGGTAATTGAAAAATAATAGTTTAGATTGTATATTTTATTAATAATTTAATGATACTTGTATTGTGAGATTAAAATAATAATAATTTAAGAGTAAATGTTCAAAATGATAATTTATTCTATTTTTATATTTTATCAATATGAAAAAAACTTATAATTATCAATATTAGAGTAAAAAACAAAACAACAATTAAAAGAAAATGTTAAAAGATTATATTTTAATAGTGTCGGGCTATTGAATTATTTTAGATTAAACCTCTAAATATTATTTTTGACTTTGAGGGTCATTTCTCTGTCCACCTAATCGGTCCCTTTCTTTATGAATAACCTTTTTACATGTGTCGATTGCGCGCTTGTTGGATGAAGTGATTTCAATCTTGACCGTTGCTCGTAGACCTCACAAGGTTTCTGCTAACGTCAAAAATATGGTGCGAGGCGTGCGAGATGCTTCCATCTATCACATTTGATGGTGGGGACCAGTTTTTCTCACTCATCGATGATGAAGGCTGATGCTGATAGCTGTTTCCGTACCGATGCATCGTGGTTATTCCTCGCTGACCTCGCGCAATTAAAAATACAGTTTCAATAATACTGCGAGGTGTGCAATTTGGTGATGCTTGGAATCCGATGTTGTGCGCTAATAACAAAGGTGGGGCCCATTTCCTTGCTGATGTGGTGCCCGATAGGTGAATATCCTATTTGTTTGGTGATTGGAGGGAGAACATGGCATTTTCAAAACTATTTTGACTAAATCTGAGTCGTTCTCCTGGCCAATGTTGCGATTGATCAATGAATCATATTTAAAAATAAATCGGTATTGTACTATAGTTGTTTTATCTCACGCGAGTGAATAGTAATGGCCGAGTTCGACTCTGCCTACATAATTAAGTGCTAAAATTTGTGAATTACTATTCCCATGTTGTATCTCTACATTGAGGAAGAATTGCTTGGTATTGAGTGAAGCAAGCTATGGTTACGATTTATCAATTTTTCTGCCCTGATGTTTTGCGATTGAAACCGTAAGTAGCACATACGCCATTTCTTGTAAATTAAGAAGATTTTATGGTTGCTTGCTGGGCAATTCATGATTTTTTCTTATTTCTGTTCTTGAAGAATTGATTGAATAGATTCACTTTTAGTTGTCTAGATAATTGCTAGGGATTTTTGAATATTGAAGAATTTTTTGTTAAGGCTAAAGGAGAAAATTGTAATTATTTGCTATCTAAAAATAAGAAAACCCTAGTTTGAATTATCATTAGTCTAGTATAAATGGCACCCAAGGCCCAAAGTTCTGGTTCTGAAACCACTACCTGGTCTTTATCCCAAGATATTATTGATTTTTTAGAACCCTCTACTAGCAAGAAGCAAGAGGGAAAGGTTTTTTTCTTTGGGCCTCGAATCTTGGAAGGATTGGCAGACAAGCAATGTGCAATTCAAGATGCTGAGTTACGATACATCGGGTGGCATTTGTTCTCCAATTGGTTTGGGAACATGAATTTTTCAATTCCTTTGTGTAACCCCTGGAGGTTAGACCTGGGTAAATTGGTGGTTCCTAATGTTTATATGTATGTATATCTTTTAAAGGAAATTGCTACTAGATATGACCCTGTGGCCCGAATTGTTAGAACACATGTTGGTGTGTAGATGATTAAGATAACCAAAGAAGAAATTGCAGAGATTTTCAAATTGCACGAATGGAGTTAGGATATGGTTCCTGTGAACTTGGAGGTTTTCAAACAAAAATATAGAAATAATAGGGGTTTCTTCAAAACATCCTCTTTAATACCTCATTTGGCAGTCTGAGGAAGAGGAAAAAATCAAAAAAAGGTAGTAATTGGCAAGAATGAGCCTGAACCTTTTCTTGTGGACTATTTCTCTAGTTATTTCAAGAAGACTGTTTGTGCTTTATGCAAGTTCTAGGAGTCAGCTTAAAGAAAACCCTACCTACCGATATTATGTATATGGTAGTAAATCTCCAACACCCAGGTTTTAATGTAATATATGATTTTGCCACTTATTTGGAACAGAAGATGCACACGGGTCTAGTAGCCCTAAAGGAGGGGAAGAATTGGGTTGGATTCAGATGGTATTCCTTGTTAATCCACATGTTTCTATATAGGGGTTAGGCTGTGTTTGAAAATATATGGAATTAAAGAAGAAGGAAGGAAACATTGAAATGCTTGTCCAATATCGGACTAGGATTCTTGACATGCATGATCATAAGTTTGATTATGTAACTTTCCATAATGTATTTGGATCTAAATTAAGTGAGGCTCTAGTTCATGAACCCGCAAGGATCCCAAAATAAATTCATGACTTCTTGAGGCCGATGGAGAGAAGGCCTAAATTGAACATAATGCACAATTGGGGAGACATAATCCCCTATCATAATACCATAGTTTTCAGGGCTTTTAGCACTAATGTCAATCCAAAGGTTCTACCAAGGGAGGTGCCCCTTAGAATTGGATTTTTGGAAATCATGAGGCAGTTGGGGGTGCTCAGGAACTACACTTGCCAGCTGAACAGAAGAAAGGTTCTTTCTTCCCTGAATATACAACATTTTCTGATTTGTTATGGCAAAGGGAGGATGGAAGGAGTTGCATAAATTACTTGGGCCTTATAGGCTAAGGACTGTGCGCCCCAAGAATCATGATCTTGAGGGTTTTATCTCTCAAATGAAGGAAAAACATAGGACATGAGCTTTTGTCCACAACTTCTACTTTCCCGAGGACACCATCAAGAATATGTTTGATTTGGAATTACAAGATGAGAGAAAGGCACTACTCTAAAATGGTAAAATGTATGCTATTGATAATTTTGAGAGCTTGGTTGGGGTTTTGAAAGTTGAAAGGGTTGTGGAAGAAAGTGGAAAATCACAAACCATCGAGGAGTACCCCAAGGTAAAGGAAGAGAAGAGGCCTACTTATCAACCCCAAAAGAAGATAAGGGTTTTTTCTAGAAGAAAGGGAAGTAGGGCTGAAGATTTTGCTAAAAATATTGCACCATCTTCTTCAAGGTAGTCAGTACCAAATGTTGTTGATTTGGATTCTCCTCCAAGTTTTTCAGAACAGGCTTGCCCACCATCACCAAAGAGGTAGAGGGTTGAAAGAGTAAAGATTGTTGATTATGATGGTGATGAGGATGATGATATTATTGTCACTCTAGATGAAATGCATCTTGAGATGCCATTGGACCCAGTTGACATTGCAACAGGTTCAGGTATAGTTTCTTTGAGGTTAGGAAAAGCTGAAATCAAAGGAATAACAAGCAATGATGACTTGAGAATAGAAGCCTGCAGAGAGTTCATGATGTATGACTCTTTTATTCAAACTGGTGCTTTTAAATATTTTGTGTGGAGAGCACATACTGCATTATATGCTGAGAAGGTGGCACATGAGATAAGTCTACATCCAGAGCTCCCAGAGAAGGTAATTCAAGCTAAGGTTAGGGAACAGATGAGAGACAAATTCAAAGCAATAACACTAGAGTAGGGTCAGGATTTGGTACAAAAAAGTGGAGTATTGATACTCCCTGAATGGGATATCGTTGATGCTGTGGTTTTTGACACAATAAGAAGGGCTAATAAGCCACTTCTTGCTACTAAAGAGGAGGAGGCTACATTGACACTCAAGGGATCGACCTTTAGTGAGGAATGGGATGCATTGGCAATCTGGTCCCTATCCATTGGCTCTAAAAAGCCAATTGTTGCAAAACCTTCTGACTTCAGTGGTCACTTGGTTGTGAGGAGAGTTGCTGACACCCCAGCATTGGAAGTTGCTGATATGGTCATGAATGTTGCCAAATTCACTAGAGAAATTGTTGAAGATTTTACCAAGGACCGGGATACTCTGAGAGGCCAATATAATGACATTATTATTGAATATAATAAGAGTCAACAAAAGGTATTAGAGTTAAAAATTGAATTGGCTTTATTGAGGCAACAAATGGATACCATGAGATCTCAAAAGCAAGCTAGTTCTAGCCACACTATTCCCCACCCACCAGTAGAGCAGTCTCAACTTCCTGCACAAGCATAGTCTCTGGCTATTGTTCCATAGAATATGGGACAAGTTCCTATAGCTATTGAGAGGGCTACTAGCCCTGGAGGGGGAATTTCTAGGGAGAAAGTGATTCATCAGGTTGGAGAATATGAGGAGATGCTAAAGAAAATCCGGGATGCAGCAGGGAGAAGCAATGCAGTGATAGTGGAAACTGTTTTGAAACATTTAAACAGAAGGGTCCAGAGTAAGCTAAACAATGTTCATGCAAATTATGTCCTAATGTTGCAAGCACTAAAAATGTTTCTAAGGGATAAAGAATTGGCCATCCCATTGCTAAACAAATGGATCCCTAGAATGGAGAAGTTGAAATTCATGGCAGTAGGGGCAAAACAACATGGTGATAAATATCCTATTGTTATTGCAACATATCAATTGGTCAAGGGAATTGTTGAGCAGAAGTTTCAGGGATTTGCCGCCTGAATGGAATCCAAGATTAAATTGCTGAAAAATGTGTATGATGGAAAGGACCTGTCCCCATTGCCTCATATTTTACATAGTCAAGATGAAATCAAACCCCTACAGGTTTGGAAGGAGAAAATGAACAATATAATGATGTCTCAAACACATGAGATATGCTAAAATGCTGACATCCGCATGCTAGAGAATATATTGGAAAATTTGTATTTTGTTATAAGTTTCCTAGAGAACTTTGATAAAAAGGCCACATCGATAATGGTAAAGTATGCTCCCTATTAAAACAAGGTTGATCAGGTTGTGGCTTTCAAGTGGCCTTCCGAGGAGGAGTTTGAATTATGGAAAAAGGTGTTCACCGATGAACTGGAATTATGAGTGTTATAGTCGAGAATTGCAACTTGGTCATGTATAATACAGGTCTGACCTTAGATATTATATTCTAAAATTGTATTATCCTTTTGACTCCAAGTATAGGGTGTTGAGGTGGAGTTAATACTATAACGGCTAAGCATGCCTTCGATGTATGGGGAGCAGCCTTTGGAGTGATGTTTTCTTTCCTCCTTATCAACTAATGATGATATTTGTCTTATGCTCTCCACTCGTATAATAGAATTGTAACTGAATCAAGAGTTAGTGGTCCAATTACAAATGGACATGTGTACTCTTCGACCTATAGCTTGTTGGATCCCTTGTTTTATAAAAGGGAATTCTGGGCCAAGAGAGTGGTCGGTTGAAATATCCAAAATATGAGAAATAAGAGTCTAGTAATATTGAGAGTATGAATTGTAAGTCCGGGTTTTAAAAAAATTTGAGTCAGATTGGAGAACTTTGTTAATCATGGGGTTTTTGAGCATTTTTGTATCAAACTCATGAATATTTGGAGTTTATTTTCTCTCCTATTGTGTTATGTTACATGGATTATTAATGAAATGTCGATCAAAGATGAGTTTCATTGATTTTCATTTGTTCTTTACTGTGAATTATGTTTAACTACAACTCTAGTTCAAAGGATCAGTTAAATGCTTCAATTAACCAGTAAATTCATGTAATATAACAAATAGGATTCATAAAGGAGTAATAAACTTAGGTATAGATATAGGGGTCGTAATGCAATTCATAATAGATCATAAGTGCTCAAAATAAAATTTACCGTGTAGTTCAGTTTTCTCTTTTGACTCCGTGCACTGGGATATGGCACTGGAATTCTGATTACGTTTTATTCTCGTATGTTTTGTGTTATGGCATCAGGATATTTTACTCAAACATTTCCTATCAATTTACTTTATGTGAATTTTGCAATTCTCTATTAAATGGACATGAGTCTTTTTTAAGGAATAGCCAATTTCTTGAAGGATTTCATCCTTTAACATTAATTGGGGATCTATCTGTTGCTTACCTTTGTGCAAATAAATTGTTTAAATTTTGTATGTTAAGAGCACATGTTAGGGAATACCCTCCTGGATTTTACAGAGTCTGAAATGTAGGAGAATTAGCTTTATTGCTATTCTCGTTAAGTTGGCCAAACTGTTCCTAGTCTTTTATTATTGAATGTGGCGAGTTCATAGGAGCTTCTAGGAAACATGTGTGGGTTGCAATAAAAAAATGCCAACAGGTTCAATTGACAACATGATCTATTGATAAGTAGGAAGTATTTTTCACATTGTGTCAAATTTTGATATTGTTATTAGGATTCAATTATGTAGTTTTACAAGTCAAACTCATTGACCCATGTTTCATGATTAGTGTTTCACAAGAACCCATCTCTCATGATAATGAATGGTCCACTTCGAACTCATTGCATCTAAATGATTCTCAAAGCGATGAAGCACTAGGCCTTCCTAGGAGGTCACCCATCCCAATATTACACGATCCATGATTTTATTAATAATTGATCATTTTTGATTTTGACAAACTTGACATAAAAATGACAATTTGACAATGAGCTTAATGTATCACAATTAAGTTTCAAATTGAGTAACACAATAGAAACTAAAACAAATTGAGAGATTGTTATGAGGGTAGTGATGCAAATTTTCTAATTAGAGTGTATTCCATGAGATTACAATTCTTTGAGATATTTTGTCAAATAGTTCACAAGATTTGTCTATCCTCCCACATTTTACATAGATTTGAAAATGGAGTCTAAAACCACAAAATTTGAGAAAATTCATCTTCATATTATGCTTTGATGGATGTCCATACCTTGTTCCAAATCTCCCATAATAAGGAAATCGACAAGGATTTTGGTGAAGGTTGTGAAATTTGTCTATGCATCTACCAATTGCATTTGATTGAAAGTTTCTAAAACCTTTTACAAAAATCCATTATGTATATTCTACAATCATTATAGTCCATAATTTCACATTTATTTGATTTTGCATCTACCAATTGTATTTGCTTGAATTTTCCTATTGAATTTTCAATGTAGATCCATTCTGTGTATATCTTACAATCTGTTGGTGTTTTTTCCCACATAGGATTTGAAATTCTCTAAGAGGTAGGAAACCTCCATTATAAAGAACTGCAAAGGATAGTGGCCAACTAACAAGAGTCAGTCAAAGACTGACATCTCCTACACTTTTGGCTCTATGAAACCAAGGTGGGTAAACCCAAGTGTGTTCATAAGAATGTTTCATGATTGGTAAGAACACTTCTTCTTACAGATGCAGTCCCCACTAACACTAACAGACAGTCATTACCCTGGTTGTGGAAAAACCAAAGAATAATAACAGATATCCCAAAGCAAGGAGACTAAAAGTTATCATAATATGTATATCCCAAAAAGAGATAGCAGTTGATATTTGTTAAAATATTCGGGTATTGAATCACCGTGCTTAGAGTCACAGTCCTATACGTGGAAGGAATTTACCAATACTATCCAGTGCCTCATCCATTGGGTGGGAGTCATATAAAACATAATTCAGATGAAAATGAAATTATCACCATAGTGATTTGCTACCATGAGATTTGTCAGTATATTAAAACAATAATCCTTAGTGAATCCTGAGCATATAACCATAAACATGCAATTTTTGTTCAAGCATTTAATTAACTCATTAAGTTAAACCAAGAGAACAGATTACACTTTCAACTACACCATTGAAACTGAATGAAAAAACCCTTGATAAATCCATTCACAGTCCATGGCCCATACACAGGAGAGCAAAATATGTTAATTTTTTAAGATTTCTTTCGATATCAGTAATTACAAAAGCATAGTATACTTATTTCATACTATTCCCAACCCAGCATGATTACCAACATAATACCTTCAAAATCCTGCATTACCACTAATTGTACCTATTCTAAGCCTTTGGACCCAAAAAAAACAACCCTTAACAATGAGCCGTCAAATCTCCTTTATAAGATAGGAGAGCAACAATGCAATAGGCTACATTGTTCATTCCAAAATTGAATTTCATTTAGAATGAAATTCAAATTCACATTCCTCGTCATTAGAAAAAACCATAATCAATTCAAGGAATGAAAACAATTATACCATTGTAACCAACCAGAGCTAAAGAAAAAAGAGCGTGGTAGGAACGCGTACGTCCACATCAACATATCACCCAAAAGTAACAAACCCAGCAACTGCAACTACTTGCAAGACACACGGCCCTAGTAGAGGCGACCGCTCCTAGTCCTCACTTCAGTAAGAAGCGAGACCAACTTCCTTTTATCCACTTTAACACATGATCTGGTAGCATGGCACAACGCCATTGCAGTTATTGGGGAAACTACGAGGGGCTCTTCATTGATCCCCAACAACTCGGTCATGGATGCCAAGTAATGTTGGTAGTCCAAGTCAGTTTCGGACCCATCACCATCAGAACCAAAATACAACACTAGTTGGGACTTGGAGCTCCCTGACCCTTTATAAGAATCATGGACAACCTCGGGCTTGCTAAGGACAGGTTGTACCCCGTTAGGCTGCAAATTTCTCACCCTGAGTCTGGTACTTCTACGCACAGTCGAATGGTCCATTGCAAAGAACACCTTGCAAAATAAAGGAGAGACTCAACCACCTGCAAACAAGACAACTCAAAATGCGATGATAATACCAGATAGCACAATGAGCATTTATAGAGTTAATTGGTGCGAGAATATTAATTGCTCGAATGTAGCATGAGCATTCAAGCGTTTTAGTGGCTGATGCAGCCCCCACAAATTATTCCTAGCTTGTGAAGGCATGGCATACAACCCATCATTTCATTTATTAGGAGAACATTGTTTGCACGCAGGAAAATCAGGCGAGGATCCACTAAAAAAACCCACGCCATTAATGAGAACAACTTACAAAGAGCAAGAACTCCCAATGCGGATGAACAAGAACCCAACAAAAATCGAACCATTAATGCAGATCGAACATGGCAAGTCAGATGACTCAGATTGAGTCAACAATTATTTGAGAATCCACATCAGTGCCCTGGGAGAACCATGCCCAATCACAACCCAAGAAAACAAGAGGTTGCAACTGGACAATAGGTCCCACCTAGCCCTGTCGCTTGAAGAACTAGGCCACGTGTCACCTCTTTGTAGACCTCATAGTACCCTCAGGGGCCTTTAATCTGATCGTGCGAGATCCATGAGGAAGGATTATCATTGATCTCCCTCGTTAATACCCCACGGGTAGAAAACACCCACCTTAAACCGCAAAACCCTAGCCTCCATCCATGTAAATTTTAAGTCCCACCACAATCCTTGTATGGTCCACATGATTTTTTTATCCTTTGTTGAAGAAACTATTACAATATATCTCTTATTTATGTATTTATTTTCCATACATGTTTATAAAAGTTTGAAATTATTAATAATATTAATTTTGGCAAGACATTAAAAGAGTGTTGATTGTAAAAAATATGCATCCTAATGTGAAAATGCAAACAATGGAAGCAATGACTATAACTCGTAAATTTTTATGTAGTATCCAATTCAAAGAATCATGTTACCCTCTACCTTGAATTTTTTAGTATAAAAAGCTAAGGAAATGCTATAAATAAGATAATAAGTTGACTATTAGCATATACCAATTTTCATAGAGATATAGATTGTTGGATGTTGTGGTTGTGCTGCTCATGATATGTGGTTGTCATTGATGTCAACACTATTAGCATTAATGTCTTAAAGGTTGCATATGTTGAGGATATTGAGAAAATTAGAATAAATATGTTGCAGATAGTCTATGAAGTTGTGGAGATCAGAGTGGTGTAAATTTTTGTACGTTGGTATTCTGAAGTCGTGTATTAAAGGGTTTTTTTCTGAGCCTATCTAGTATATCCTTTGGAAGTTTCAGAGGTGTGCATCAAGATTGGAGCGAGTTATGATTTTTTGTGTTCCTATAGTTATTTTGTTGCTATAGTTGGTGTTTTTGAAAGAAGAGAATGTAATTCTGGTGAATTGAATTGTTGTGTATGCTCTTGAGATGTTCATTGATGTTTCTTTATCTCATACTATATCATTGTGGTATGTCCATGTTGATCAGTGTGTTCGTGATCAAAGAGTTTTCCTTTGCATGTTCGAGTTTTCATGTTCTTGGTTGACATGATGGTGGTAGCATGTTGTAGATCCTTGTGGATTAATTTTTGAATGCTTGGCATGTTCAAGGATGTTGATTTAGGTCTTCATTATGTTGTGACCGATTTAGGTTGGTGCGCATTGAGATTTGTTCATGAATTGGGCCGACAGTTTGTATTCATCTATTATTTATTTTTGGCCGATAGAGTTGTTAATGTAAATTCATGAAGTGGATATATAAGAGTGATTGTTTTATTCATTTAGAGAGAATGTATGTGAAGTGTATGCGAGATATGTGTGAATAAAGATTAGATCATTCGAATGCAGAGTAGAGTGTGAATAATTTTAAGCAAAGTACGAAGAAGTATTTATGTGCCTAACTAAAACTGTCATCAGGCTTTTGAAGAAGCTAATTTCTTAGTTCAACCTCATTAGATGGATTTAATTTGATTATCTTATGTAAGGCAGTGAGCCTTCCCTTTGAGTAGTGAGCTCTAGGCAGTGTTCCTGAATGCATGTGCATTCCTTATTCATTTCTTTTATACTTTTAACAGGGTATAAATTGTGGATTAACCTCCACCGTGGTTTTTCCCCTAACAGGGTTTGTACACAAAAATCTTGGTGTTATGTGTGTTTCTGATGTGTTGTTGATTCATGCTTTCACTGTTAATTATCAGATCTGAGATTAAAGGTTAATAAGGTTAAATAAGTTTCAATTTTGTAACAACTGATTCACCCCCCCTCTCAGTTGTCTATCCTTGTTTTCCAACATAGATATCTTCCATTTCAAAACACACAAAACAATATTCAGTAGATAATCAACCATCTTTCATTTGTATAGTTGATTATATTTATCCCTATAGGAAACAAGTAGACTATATAAAGAAAACTAACAAAGCCACAACTACCCCTATTTTGTAGTTTGGTGTGCATTCCTTCCTCTCCCTAATCTTCTCTGATTATTTTGAAGAGACCAAGTGTTGTAACTAAACTATGGTTCATTCTATGTGCATGTAATTTTGATCTTCATATAAAAAATTAAAAAAATATTAATCTACTCTTGTCAAAACACAAACAACACTCAGATTTAGTATAAGAGTCAACCAATCATAAGGAAAACATAATATGAAGATGAATTTTCTCAAATCTTGTGGTTGTAGATGCCCTTTTGAAATCTATGCAAAATGTGGGAGGATAGACAAAGCTCATGAACTATTTGACACAATGCCTCGAATAATTGTAATCTCATGGAATACACTCTAATTAGACAAGTCTCATCACTGCCCTCATAACAATCTATCAATTTTTTTTAGTGTCTATTGTGTTATACCCAATTTGGGACATGGGGTATAACAAAATAGAAACTAAAATAAATTGAGAGATTATAATTCTTTGAGACATTTTGTCAAATAGTTCACAAGCTTTTTCTATCCTTCCACATTCTGTATAAATTTTAAAAGGGCATCTACAACCACAAGATTTGAAAAAATTCATCTTCATATTATGCTTTGATGGATGTCTATACCTTGTTCCAAATCTCCCATATTAAGGAAAAAAGTGCTTTAATATTTATGTCAAGTTTTAATACATTATATGACAGGTTACTAAAGCGGCTGCAAGATGCACGTGCTCAAAATCGACGGTGATGTTATAATCTTGATGAAAAGTTGCTTGATGGTTATGTTCAGTGCTGGTGACTGCTATGAATGAACACAATTTCCAATGGTGGAGATTAATAGTTTCCCACCATCGTGTGATACAAAGATGCAAGGTGTTTATTGATTGTGATATCATGGGTGAGTGCCACGTGTCTTAGCCGACGGTGTCGAAGGAATAATCAAATTGCTTTAATATTTATGTCGAGTTTTAATAAATTATATGATAGGTTACTAAAGTGGCTGTGAGATGCACGTGCTCAAAATCGACCGTGATGCTATAATCTTGATGAAAATTTGCTTGATGGTTATGTTCAGTGCTAGTGACTGCTATGAATGAACACGATTGTCGATGGTGGAGATCAACGGTTGCCCACCCTCGCATGATACAAATATTCAAGGTGTTTATTGATTGCGATATCACGGGCGAGTGCCACATGTCTTTCCTTGGCGATGCATAATGTGGTGGGACCTTGGTGCTGAGATGAAGATTACATCAGCCTTTTGAAGGTAGCCGTTCGATAACTTCTCAAACACAAGAAGATGTGATTGTGGGCCTATTAGGAGAAGAAAAAAGAACAAAGGAAAAGATTCAAAAGTTTATTCTCAACATGAGAATGTATTATACTCATGAGGTAATAATAATTAAAAAATAAAAATGAATGTTATTATTGTAAGAAAAAGGATCACATAGTGTGGACTTGTATAACTCGAGCCAATGATGTTCTTGAGGGAGAACTTAAAGAAAAATCAAATGATGTTAGCTTAGACTATATATATTTGTTTGTTTCAATTAACATGTTTTGTTGTGAGGAATGTAAAACTTAACGGAGGGTGTTGGAATAGTAAGATTAACATTAATAAATTCACCTTACTAACTTTTTTATTTTTGTTATTAAATAATTAGTGATATTCTTATAAGATATTTGTTCAAATGGGAAGGTATATTTGAAAGGCTTTGTAAAAGCCATATTGTAATATATTCCCAAATGAACTGTATGATATAATTATTATTTTGAGTGTGTTTGTGTGCAGATATAAGTTCTCTTGACTTTTCCAATATATTTTGTATGCTGTATTAGCCATGACTTCATGATTAATTTTCCACTTTTGACACTACTTCTTACTATCTTTGCAAATGGCAGTTTACTTCTACTTAAAACTTGTGGTAATTTCATTAATCTCTTGCTACCTCTGGTGTTGAATTGGACTAGTTATGTCATCTAGGATTTGTTCCTCAATTTTTTTTACTTTTTCCAAAAAAACGTTATGATGGTTATACTTGTACCACCATGAATGGACATAAATTTGAGTATTTTGGGTGTTTTCATTGAATTTTTCATGTTTTCCCCTTAGCTCCTACTTTATGTGTGTTTTTTATGGAATCCTTTGGATATCTTTTGGCTAATAGTATTTCATGGAGCCTTATTAAAGGTGCTACTTTTCATAACTCTATAGCCCAACTATTCAATGGTAATTTTTCTAATGACTCCTTTCTCACTCTCTTGGAGGACAAATGTGACATTATTTAGGATATTCAATGCCTAGATATTTTCTGGAAAGCTTTAAGGTCAAATATATAGTGGAATAAAACTCAATGTTATAGGAAATCATTCTTAGCCAATCCCAATTGGTTCAATTCCTATGGATAGAAGGGGGTTGATCATAAGGAAGTGTTGAGATTCCTAAGCATCTCTTTTACCTTTTAGGTTTCTCCTTCCTCTTTAAGGAAACATATCATTTCTAGAGGTGAGAAAAATCATCATATTAAATTATGAAGCCCCTATCTTTGGTAAGGAGATTTCATGTGTGTTCAAAAATTCTTGTTTCAAACATTTCCATTACTCATGTTGCTAAGAACCTTGCAAATCTCATATTTGAAGATTGAAAAAATCCAAAGGTATATTTTATGACCTCCCTTTAACCAAGGAAAATGGTTTCACAAAGTATCCTAGGAGTTTTATTATTTCCCTCATGACTATAATAGGCTTGGATTACTTTATATTCACTACTCTAAATGGTGCCATAATTTTAAATTTAATTAACATACTCTAAAACCTAACTAAACTAGGTTGTAGCTCGTCAAATTGGACAAGTGAAAGGTCAATACCAGCACTGAGGAAGAGTTTGGAGGAGTGAAAACAAGGTCAATACCAACACTGATGAAGAGTTTGGAGCTAAAACAAGGTCAATACCAGCACCGAGGATGAGGTTGAGGGCACTCAGGGAAAATAGATGACCAAGGGACAATGAGTACTTTAAGTTTGGCACCCCATTCTCTTTAACTTGCAATTTTCATGCCTAGTTTCCAAAGATCTTCTCGTACATTGGCCCCCCCATTCTTGTAAAATGGTATAAGATAAGACAAAAGAAATAAAATAGCTTAGTCTTTCACATTTTTATAGTGATTACTAGAGGCACATAGACCAATTCTTCATAATAGAAGAATTTGATCATACTTTTTCAATGATGGCATTATGAGAAAACCTTAGGTTAAATGAATAATTCCTAGATAATTTCTTGAAATCATGTCTAACCATATAAGAGAAGACTGTCGCTATATGTACTTGGATAACATGGAGAAAGGCTCTTTGGGCTCTTTCATCAATCTACGTATTGTTAAATTTTAACACCTAAAAATGAGAATGAAGAATCTTTCCTAGGATGGTAGCCAATTATGCTTCTCAACACCTAGATTACAAAATCCTTGTCAATATCATTGCCATCATAATTAAACCTATTGCTTGAGATATAGTCATAGAGGTAAACAAATTGGCTTTCTTGATAGTAGATACATTCTAGACAATTCAATCCTTGCATCGGAGATTGTTGAATGGGCCCAACAAACTACTCATGATGCCCTTACTATTAAGTTAAAGTTTGACAAGTCATATGATTGCATCAAATGTCCTTTCATTTATAAAAGGCTCTAATGGATTTATTTTCAACCCTAAATTATTATCACGCATTCAAAATTACAAAATACCAGTTAATGAAGAACCTTCATTTGAAGGTGATGTCGTCATGACCTTTGAATGAAGAACCTTAATTCAAAAATAATTCCATGTCAAGACTTTCAAATGAAGGTATTTTTTATTTTAAATATTTCATGTCCAAAATGCTTTATAAAAGGAACCTTGGCATGAAGGACCTTCAATTCAAGACCTTAATTCAAAGGTCCTTCATTAGAAGATCCTTCATATATGAAGGTTCCTTTAATGCCATCCCATTATAGCTCTTAGAGTTGTTAGAGATATTTTTGTTTCGAAGTAGAGATTGGACCATCAAACAGTGTCACCATGACTCTACCAAGATATCCATCAAATTGATAAACCCTGACTTAACAACCACAAATTCATAAGAAAATTGCCCCTATCAACCCTAGGGCATCAATTCAAAACCAAGTTTCTTGCTTTAAAATACCCCTAAATTAAATGAACTTCTATCATACGATGATTCACACCAATCCACTGAGTTACAGTTCCAAGACAGTGGGTGGATTGGTGGATGTCATTTCTATTTAGCCCTCAAACCCTTACATAGGCAAAATAGGGCAATCCCTATAAATCTGGTAAAGATGTGCCACTCTAGTCATCAAAATTCTTTACCAGTTCCTTAATCTTCCTACTCAAATCATCAGGTAAGGATTGAAAACCTTGCTGTGATTTTACATAAACTTGAGTAGGCCTTAATGATTGGGGCTTGTTGTCTGCATCGAATCTAGAGGCCTTATACATAACATCTAGGTCATTGGACCTAGGGATCCACTTCTCAACTAAAGGAAAAACTAATTCTTGATCCCTAGTAATGTTTCTTATTGAATCTAAGAATAAAGAATAAACTGATGGTAATCTACCATCAACTCCCTAATTCAAATGCCTAAAAATTGTGTCTACAACTTCATTTTGCTTGGCAACTGCTCCCTTCTCACTTGCTTTTAGAGCTTCCTGTAGCTCTCTAATCTTATTAAGCATCTGCTTTTTGGTGGGATCTATAGAATACTCAACCTCCTCTTCAACTGGCTCTAATGAAGGACTAAGAGAAGGAGTCTGGATGGGGGACCTAGGAGTAGAAACAATTGGAGAAGTTGGAGGTTCTAATCTTGATGTAGAAGGTATGGCCAGGGTATCGGGAGCACTAGAAGACTCCCCCATATGTCTGTACTTCAACCTGTCTACCTCAGTTTGCAGCTCAACATTCCTTTGTTGTATTCTACTATACTCTCCAATAATGGTGTTATACTTCTACATCAAACTTTTCTTCTTAGCTTCTTCTCTTTTAGCTGTCTTTTGGGCCAATTTGGCCACATTTATAGTCAAGTTTGTAGGTTTTGTAGTTGAAGTTTTAGAAGATCTTTTGATTATTAAACCTCCCCTTAGGTTTAGGCTAATATCAGTAACATAGGGCATGGGCCAATCTAAACTTAGGAAGTAATAAAGTTAGGCAAAATATTTAACTCAATTTATAAAAAGGGGCCCGGCCTAGACAAAACAATGAGACATAAGTCATTTTAATACCCACTCCAAAAAGGTAACGACCGAATATATCTCACCCAAAGTTTTGCATGGAACATAAGGATTCTTATGAAAGCCAAGGTAAAACCCAACCTTAGGTTCCTCCCAAACAATGTTACAAGCCAAGACAAGGGAAAAACATAAATGAAATTCAAGGAACAAGATTTGAAACTCCATCAAATCCACCATGATGCACACCAATCCACCAAGTTACAGTTCCAAGATAGTGGGTGGATTGGTGGATGTCATTTCTGTTTAGCCCTCAAACCCTTACACAGGCACAACAGGGGCAGTCCCTATATTTGATTGTTTAATCGCACAAAATAGTGATTGAGAACTTCAAAACAAATGCAAATGAAAGGGAACACATATATTTATCTACACCAATGATCTTAGAGCATTTCAAGCTTGTATGGATCCATACAACACAAAAGAACTTCAAAAAAATTGTAAAAACATAGAAAATTGCTTCAAGAACGTGGCATCTGATATAAAATTTTGTTATCAATTCCTCCAACAATTGCAATGGGATGGGAATAAAATATGATAGAAGTAGGATAAAAAATGCATCGTTTGAAGCATCAAACCAATATGCAAAGATGAAATAAAGTGCTAACCCCTTAAACTAAAAAAGTTTCTTTTAACTTTAAGTTTGTTGGGTAGCCAATTCTTTTAAGTTATCAAATCCTACCATCATACATAATAAAAATGTTGTTATTTCAAATGACTATGAGCACTAACTTTCACTATTTGAAGATGTTGAAACCTTGTCATAGAGAATTAGAACATTGATGCGACCACTCATCCTACCTTAAAACATACCAAAAGTCTCCTAGCAATTAGACATAGGAAGATTTAAGATGACTTAAATATTTTTTATTGCCAAAGCATAAACTTATGATGACTTTACTAGGCCTAGTACAGACTCCCTCCCCATTAACCACTTAGATATATGGAAATTAAATGTAAATTTTCTGCTATTTTTAGTCATGTAGGTGTTTAATAAACCACTTGGTGGTGTTTCGCTTCAAGTTTATTTACTTGAACGAAGAGGAAAAGTCCTACAATTAGAGAATACATTTTATGCCTTGGTTGTGTAACTGGTAGGCCATAGTCAAATTTAACACTTGTTACAAAGTTTGGGAGTTAAAACATTAAGTAGATTTGATTTGTGATGGACACATTTGGATGGTAGTAACAATAACTTGCAATCTATCAAGACTTGATTACCTTATAACCTGTCAAATTCTAGTGATGAAATGATAGATTAATCATAATGTCACCTTCGGATCACATCACCATAAAAGAACTTCATCCAACATCCTTATGAGTGTAGGTACCACCAAATAGGTATTTGTCAGATTTGTCTTCGTCGAGCGAGGGAAATTCAAGAAGATAAGAGGAAAGCAAGACATGTAGTAGGTCTAAAAGAGGGAGATCAACTAGAGGTCAAAAGATTAGAAGAAAATTCCGTAAACGCATGGAATTTTTTCTTGCTGAAGGGGGGTCATGTTCTTATGATGATGAGAGCATAGGTGACATCGAGGTTCCCTTGAGCTACAAAAATCTATAGAAAGAATGGGTACCCAAGGAACTTCCTCCAATAAACACTGATCTTTGTGTCAACGAGAGGATATAGGCATAGCACCATCGTTATTATATAGTTTGGGCCTATTTTGCATGGATGACATAAAGGTCTGTTATGACAAAGTTCCTGAGTTGATGGAGTATGTTGGACCCTGTTATAGTTACAAAGATTGGATGCAGCTAGTTCGATATACACAAAGTATGCGTAGGTATGCACTATTAGAAAATTATATACAACTAAAAGACAAGGATCAAAATAAAGAAGTGGCTAGCTACATTGATGGGAGGCCAAAAACATCAGGGAATATTGTAGGATTTATAAATAGTACATGACTTGGGTCAACAAATAAGCAACCCAATTGTATATTCGAGGCGTGAGAGGGAAATCGTGTATTCGTATGTGCGATAAAATCAATAACTGTAGGGGAAGAGTTGCTAATCGATTACAATTTGAATCGCTTAGATAAAAACACAATTACTATGGGGGTGGTATGTACTATATACCATTTTACCCAACCTCCAATTAATGACTCCAATATACCATTTTATTATTATGTTTTTCTTTTTTAAGTCTATTGGTTTCATTTCGGTAATATTTTTTATATTTAATTTTTGTCACAACAGGACATTGATCATACAAGGAAGGCTCTGGCCCAAAGTGTAGATTGTGATCCATCTTCAGGCACTTCTATCTGACAGGTTTACCTCATTGTAATTGTAAAAATTAGATACGAGCAAAATGTTTTTTTCATGAGTTTATTGGGTTAATTTCGATAATGTTTTTAATATTCTTGTTGCAATTAGATGGTCGAGGAAAGGCACCAATAGTATAGGAGAACATCCATATGGAGGTGCAGTCACTATTATGCGATGATGACATAAAATTTTCCACAAACCCTGTGGATATAATGAGGAAGGCCCAAAAAAAATGCAATCAAGAAATCCTTCAGTTGGTATTCATAGTGCCTCAAACAGATGAGATAAGAGAAAGGGTTAAAATATTGTCTGAGAGAGCACATAAATTGCAAGTAAGCTATCATGAGATCTTTAATTATAACATAAGTTCATTCATGGTTTTATATTTTGTACTCTTTTATGTCATGAACTAAAATATGTGTTGTTTTTACAGGATTATTTGCGTCCTCATCATGCTGCTAGCCATGATCAAGATACTGCAAGTGTTTCCCAGGAAGTAGGAGATGGTACAAGTTTCAATCCTGATCTTCTTGCGCATTAAAAATATCATCCGACCCCATCATTCATGCCTATATTATCGACTGAAATGTCAGCAACACAAACCATGCAGACATTAGTCCACCCTCTAGCAGCGAACACATGCCACTACATGTGTCAATACCTATGGATGTAGAGGCCACTAGTACTAGTGATTTTTTAGCAACATTTCTTGGATCTTCCCATATTACTAGTACGGGAACATTGCCAGTCACATTTGTGGTGACCGAGGATTTCCTTCCCATAAAGATAGAGAAGGTCCCAGGTACTTTAAAATGTTTTAATTATTATTATATATAATCCAATTGAAATTCACTTATTGATCACTCTTTATAAACCAATGATCCCATGATCATTTTGTAGGAAATGATGTTTTTTATAAACATCTAAGTGATATTACATTGGAGCTCTTCGGGCCCACCATACATACATGGTGGAATGCCCAAAATCAAGATTTAAAAGATGAGCTCATTAACCGTTTAGTTGTGTTGTTTGATGATAAAACATTCAACCAAACCAAGGTCCTTAAGAAAGTTGGTACCTATCTAAAGTATGCGAGGGACCAATATAGGTCACATTTAGAGAACACAAAGTACAAGCGTCTCCCCATGATTCCAGAAAGGGAGTGGAAGGACTTGGTGTTGGATGGAAAGGAGAAGGCTGAAAAGAAGAAAGGAAAGACACCACCGGGCCAAGGAAGGTATGTGATACTATCAACAATTTAATAATATATTGATTACTCTTTCTTTTTACATAATCTAACGTATTTCAAATTTTTCATAGGCTGCTTGACACATCGAAGGCAACAAAGGAAAGAATAGAAAAACAAAGGCAACACAAACTTGGCTCTGGTGGTTATATGAAAACAACCACATGATTTGTAAGTATCAATAAATGAAATATTTCATCCAAATAATAAATTGCAAAATTTTTTGGTTTTATCACACCATAGAAGCAAAATTCATGACCGCATGCGAAAATGCAGGGCTTTGATTTCAACAGAGTGCCCATAGAAGAGGACTTGAAGATTGCCTTCCACCAAGGCTATGGAGCCCTAACTGAACAACTAAGAGTCTTGACTGGGCAAACACAATCTTCCACTGCATCCAACATGCAGGTAAATAAACTCAATAAAGTTTATTTCAAATTGAATACTTGTGCAATCTGTTCAATATTAATTTCCACCATAATAATGTGCCTATTTGTTTTACACATATAAGCAATGATAATATTGCACATGACATTGGAATGTAGCCTAGTGAGGGTGGAGCACAACCTGCCGATGAAGGCCATGGTGTGAATCTCGGTATTGGATGTATTCATGTGCTATACAAAACATAGTATGGATTAATACAATTAAACATATTTAATTGCATTTGGTGTATTAATCAATGTGACCTTTCGTGTTTCAACTTTAGAGAATGTAGAGCGTGATCAACATGTTGAGCATGATCAGACTAGAAAAGATCAGGAACATGATGTGGCTCCATTAGGTAAAGAGGACCACTCTAATGTTCTTTTAAACATATTTAATTGCAATTGGTCTATTAATTAATGTAATCTTTCATGTTTCAACTCCAGATCAGAGTTTAGAGGGTGTTCAACATGTTGAGCATGAGGATATAAGAAAATATCAGGAACATGATGTGGTCCAATTAGGTAAAGAGCACCACTTTGATGTTCTTTTAATTAATGAAATACATGTAACAATAATAATAAAACATATCAATTTAACATTTCTTTGCTATTGCAGTAGATGCCCCTTTGCAGCCGCGTCCACGTTGTGAGTACACGACTAGGCATACATTAAGATCATGAGAAGAGCTCAGAACAACTCAAGGGGGGACAGATGATTTTGAAAATGATACTTCACTTCAGCTTTTTTTAGCTGTAGAAAAGAAACAAAAAAAAAAATGATTGTAATCATATTATGACAGACATATTTTTGATAATATGTAAAAACTGAAAAAATGAAATATGTTAATGAATGAATGTGAATATGTTAATGAATAAATGTTACATGTTAATGAATGAATGTTATATGTTATTAATGGATGAATGAATGAATTTCATATGTTATTAATGGATGAATGAATGAATGCGAATATGTTAATGAATGAATGTTATATGTTAATGAATGAATGTTATATGTTATTAATGCAGGATAAATGAATGAATGTTATATGTTATTAATGGATGAATGAATGATTAATGTTATATGATTAGGTATGGGGAATTGAGAGTGATGTGAGGGTGGGGAGGGGCCAAATGAGCTTCCACCTTCATGTGGTTGGCCCTGTTAAGTAGAGAATATTAAACTATTCTCAAAACAAAGAGAAGCTCAATAAGGTAAGTAATGCACTTTTCAATATAAGAAATGCATTGTTTGAAGCATCAAACCAATATGCAAAGATGAAAGAAAGTGCTAAATTTTCCCTATGAACATTGTGTTGTGTGTGGATTTGGTTTCAAAGCTCTATTTTTTATTTTTATTTTAGTGGTCTCTAAAATTTGACTTTTGTGCATAATAGGTTAGTGGAAAATTTGACAGCTTTGAAGGGTTTAGAGGATCGATTGAGATAGATACATGGATATTTGGATCTTGTTGTTGATGGGAGGCTTCCACTTAACCATGAAATTTTGTATCATCTGCAGGTATGCTAAATATCTCTACTTACATTCATTCAACTTATTGTAATATAATATCTAACAAAAATCTCCTTTTCATTATACTTAGATGGATTTTCATGCCCTGTTCCAAATCATATGTTTTAAAATAGGCAAGAAGGATGTTGGCAAGGGTTAATGAATTTGGTTTTACACCTGCCAATTGCATAGTTTACTTCATTCATATAGCATATTGCCAATGCGTTTCATAATTGTTGGAATCATATCCTATAATTACAAAACTAGTAAAATTAAAATATGTAAGTTTCAAATATGGAATTACATATCTTTCTATGATTTTTTGAAAGAAAATATTGAAATGGAGAAGAATTAAAAAAATAATCTGCATAATTTCTAAGAGATCAGGGAATTTTTTTGCAGAGTTATCTTGAATATATTTAAGACAAAAGTAACTTATACAGATTGAAGCAGAATATCAGTAGTCTAAAATGACCAGTCAAAACATCTTAGTAGTATCTTAATTCAAGAGAACTGGGTCCACTATCCATTAGCTAGTAAAACAAATAAAATTAATTCATAAGATTATTCTATTCTAATAGGGTTGACTGGTTGCTTGTTTCTTTTTGATTGTCAGGAAGTCGTCAATATACACCTGGTTTTCCCGCCTTCTCTTGCCTCGTGGCCAGAGAGTTTTGTAGAAGGCATCAAAGTAACCTTCAAGATTGACAATGGAAATGAGTACAAGTTCAGTATAACTTAATGCTAATTGGGTATGATTTTATTTGTTGAAGACCAATTTCGATTCATTTTCTGCTCACACTACTTTTATTTACATTTATGTTTTGCTAATATCCATTTTCCTTTACATTCATATTATTCTATACATATTGTGTTTACAATAATGTTTTCCTTAATTTAATCTAGGGGAGAGGACCCAGTACCTGAGAAACTTTCAATGTCATGCTGCTAGGATTTACTGTGAAGCTAATCTAAAGTTTTTCATTGCTGCTCGAGGCCATATTGCAGTGCTTTCTCTAGGAAGCCCACATGATCCCCATAAGGTATCTTGATTTTGTAGTATCTAAATTTATTAGAAGAAATCAACAACTAGTTTGTCTAAATGTGGCTCCTTGTTTACACATTAATATCTCTTTTGGCAGCAATGGATCATAGTGGATTCATGGGGTCTTAAAGAGAAGGCTCTCAAACATGGAGATCAAGAGTGGGACAAGGTAAAACCATTGATAATCATGCTCATATTGTTTTATTGACTGCCTAAGAGCTAAGTATCTAGGATAACATTCTGTATATTTCTATTGAATTTCTAGAGTGAGAATAATTTTGGGTTTGCAATCCTATTTTTTAGTACACTAGCTAAGTATCGAAGACGTACTGCAGGTACCTTTTCTCACCAAATTTCTCATTCTCCACAAATTTAGATTCTAGTGTGTAGTTTAATATTCACTAGTTTGATTTTTTCGTTTTTAGCAAAATTAGAATCCAGTTCATAGGTTGTGCTTGCTATCCATGATAGTCCCCTTGATCTCATGACTCATCATAGGTTTTATATTTTTCTCCAATTGTTGATCAACATAAAATGTGGCCATCATAATATCATCCATAGCCTCCATATTCTACAATTATTCATTGCTTATTTCTCATACATAGTAACCAAATAATGCAGGCCTAGAGCTTGTACTGTAGATGTATGCAAAAAATGATAAATTCCTGCCTCTGTAAGCCTAATTAAACACAACAATTGACAGGTTTTTTGATATTTTAAATAGTCATATGAATGTCCTTTTTCTACCTTGTAAACACTTACTAAATGCATACAATAATTTATTGAAATGCAAAGTTGAATGGCCTCTTAACTCTTGACACTAATGTCATTGCATTTGTCCAAACAAGGTTAATCATATTGTGATCTAAATTTTCATAATGAAGTCTTCCAATCTATCCTTTAAATCTGAGCATTGATGACAATCCATCTTGTCTTTTACTAACCCTATTAAATGCTCATGGTCTTGGCAAATCAACTTTCTCTCTTTGATTGACCTATCCTTATGTTCTGCCATTATCCCTATGGATGCACTTTGGAGCCTCCTACTACTTTTATATATCGCCTAGAGTCACCCTGATAAGTATTTTGATCCGTTTGTATCTTCATCGACAAGAGATCATGTATCACTAGGATATTCTATAGTTTCCCCGATGTGGTGAGTCTCCCCGATGATTATTCTTTCGATCTCAACTATGTCGCCAAGATTCCTGCCAATGTAATCTTATCGGCATCACATAGCGGGTCGGGTAGACATTCAGAACTTACTCCGATGGTATATGTCTTACCGATATGCTTCCCTCGTGCTTCATTGATGAGACAAGATGTGTATCTTGCCGATGAAATGTCATCGCTGAGACCAAAATCCAATCCTCTCGATATATCTTCTCAGGCAATTTTGATCACTGTAATAGTCTTGATCTTTCACCAATATGCCTACATTTCAATGAATAGTTTTAAAAAAAAAAATTGCATTATTCCATCGAAATTGCGACGAACCGCAAAAAGCATCCGATGAATCTGCAATGTATCAAACGAACTTTCACCATAATGACTTGCCTATTTCATCATGAGTTCGACAAACATATTTTATTAATCCAACAATTTGGCAACAATATGTCGCCCGTGCTCCGGGTGCTGTTCGTCGCTAGAGTGACGAAATTATCATTTCGGTTCCGGTGAATGTATGTCACTGCTTCGATGCTTCAGTGAAGGTATGCCATCCGTGCTTTGAGTAGTGTTCATCACTAGACTGATGACACTATTGTCTTAGTTTTGACAAATGTATGTCGCTACTCCACTGCTTCAGTGATGGTATGCCACCTGTGGTCCAGCCACTGTTTGTCGCATGATCGACGAAGTGGGTGTCGCGGTTCCGACGAATGTATGTCGTTGCTCTAATACTTCAATGAAGGTATGCCGTCCGTGATCCAGGTAGTGTTTGTCACTAGACCGATGAAACTATCATCTTAGTTCCAACAAATGTATGTCACTGCTCTAACGCTTTAGTGATGGTATACCACCCGTGGTCCAGCCACTATTCATCACGCGATCGATGAAGTGAGTGTCGTGGTTCCGACAAATGTATATCGCTACTCTGATGCTTCAACAAAGGTATGCCGCTCGTGGTTCGACCATTGTTCGTCGCACAATTGATGAAGTGGGCGTCGTAGTTTCGACAAGCTTGCATCGCGAGGTTGACATTTTATAGTCCGTCAGGATATAGATGAAAAGTGAGCGACGACGCTGATTTCTGTGATTCGTCAGTCGACCGACAATAGATCATCGAAATTTTGACAAACGACCGTTGGAAATTGGGGTCAAATTCAGTAGTGTTCAAAGATAGAATTGCATTGAAATCTCCCAATAATATCACTTTCTCAGCCCCAACTTGATCCAAGACTTGGCACAAATCATCCCACAAAATATTTTTCCCACTTGTTGCATTTGGTGCATAAATGTTTAAAAGATAAAACTAAAGGTCAAACTGCACTACCATCATTAAATACCAATGATGTTCAAGTTTTATAATTTCTATTGACACCAATTGGGATTTCTAGAAAATGAACATCCCCCTAGAAGCCCCTTGGGCAACTGTCTAAGCTGATTTCCAACCAACCCATTTACTAATTATCATTTCATAAGATTTTTGAGATAACTTTGATTCTTGCAAGAGTATAATTTCTGCCCTAGAAGCATCCATTTGATGCTTAATGTGGGCTCGCTTGTTAGGGGCATTAATACCCCTAACATTCCAAGATCTAATCTTCATTCCATATTCGGAGAGCTACTGGCTCCCCTCAACCTTTTTTTATACTACCATCTAAAGTTGACTGCCTACCTGAGGCAATTTCCTCTTGTATTTTTACTACATTTGATTTTCTGCCTCATTTCCTAGGGGATTTATGAGTTGGTGGGGACAAAAGAGGGGACTGTTTAATTTATAGAATTTGAGAGAATTGAAGGTCTTTATTTCCCTCATCCACATCAATGTTAACATTTGAAAATTCAACTGGCGAAGAATCCAATTTTGACAAAGTATCACCCTTTTCAGTACTTGCTAACTCAAAAAAATATTTAAATCTTGCAGCAGACAAGTCTTCAACAACATTTGCTAGTTCCTCTATGTTCTCAAGAAATTTCATTGATGAAAGATGAACCAACCAAATTGAGATAATTCTTTGCTATTTTCTCTATGTTATCCAATTTAAAAGAAGAGTGTAATTCCTCATATTCCAAACCCTCAAACTTGCATTGGCCCGAAGGTATGATAACTGCTTCTGAGTTTTTCTTATTCATCGAAAATTGAGAATGAATTAATGGGCAAGGTTTTAAAGCAAAAGAATCCCATGTTAAAGCAAAGGAAATACTATTGACTTGTTGAATTGAGATATGGAAAACTAAAGGAGCATGAAAATGAAGAGCTTTGGAATTTACAAAGAACTATATGTCTGCAAATTTTCCTTTTGAATTAATATTCCAAACAGATCTATGAACTCTCCTTTTTTCCAAAACCCTCCTCAGAACTTGAGAATGAGAAACAAAAGGACTACCTTTATTGGAAACTCACACCAACTTTACTGGAAACACAAAGATCTGTGTGAAAACCATTTACAACTTTAAAAGGAAGAGAACTTTGTTCTTCACATTCCTGAACCAACAGATTCAAGGAGCACAAAAAAGAATTAGAACTTGAATGGATATCAAAGTTGATACTTGGAATATAAATTTTATCCTTTCCTTTATTTTTACCAGTTAGCATGGTTCCTAGACATCAATATTATAAGAATGAACTTCTGGAAGCTCATTAACTATTTCATGTCTCATATTTGACTTTTGAGAAATAGAACCAGAGTCTGCATTTTTGAACTTATCATCTTGACTTTCTAATCCTTTACATAAAGAAGTAGAGTGGCCCAAAATATGACATTACTTTCAAATATTTGTGTGATTTTCATAGAAAATCTCTTGATTATGAGCACCAGAGTAAGAAATTTTTTTAATGCTTTTAGGAAGGTCTGACATCATATCCATCAAAACAGAAACCCTAACTTGTAAGTTTGGTTTTTTAAGAAATTTCATATCATGCTTTAGGAAAGAGCCAACTCGATTAACAAGAATTTCAACAATACTTGGCTCCCTATATTCCAAAGGTAAAGAAAGAAGTTGTAACCAAAAAGGAATAAATCTAATTTTCTCCTTTTTTGGATTAAAGTTAGGGACCCAAGGCTGAATATGCAAACCAAGAACCCCATACACCCAAGATTTAACATTGAATATTGCATCTCTAGCTTTCTTAGTAGAGAAGAGAACAATTAAAAAAATAGAGCCATTGTCTATATAAAAATCTTGATTTACCCCTTCCCAATCATGATAGATTAAATCTTTCAACTCTGAAATAGAAGGAGAATATTGCTAAAACTTACATATTAAAGTCATATGCCGAAGATTCATAGACTAATCTTTAAGAAGATCTTTTGATAGTTTAACAAAAGGAGTCTCCATAAAATGCCTATTTTGCTTCTTCACCCAATGTTGTTTATTACTATGCCACACATCTTTTGGAAAAGTAGATCGGTAATGTCTCTATGATTTCCACCCATTTGAAGATCTAGCCCCCAGATCCACATTATTAGGAAAGGTAGCAGGAGAAGATCCTTTGATTCCTAGATCCATATTGTTAGGAAAAGAAGCAGGAGAAGGACCTCTTAGAGAAATATTATTTGGAAATGTTAATGAGACCTGAACACCCTCTCCCAAATCAGATCCAACAATATTTGAGTCTGAATGCAATGATACTAGTGAGAGGGAAGCCTTAGTGCTACTTCATTTCACATTATGAAGCTGCAACTGAAGAATCCTATAGCAATCTTCTTGATTCTTGACAATATTATTAGGGAAGGTTGAGAAAGGCACGACAAGACCTGACTCAATATACTTGTCAACCTTTGGAATGAAGGGAGATCCAGGACTAACAAGATCTATAGAAGGAACAAAGGAATGAATAGTAGAAGCGAGAGAACCTACAGAAGCCTCTGAATCTAAACCACAAATGTCGAAGGGCAGCTGACGAGCTCGACTAAGATTTTTTCTAGGATGAGAAGAAAAACTATTTTCACTAAAATGGAAAACCCCATTATTAGGAAAACCTTTGGACGAAGGATGAAAATCTCCAGACTACCATTTTCTTGGATAGTTGGCAGAAAAGGGTCTGTTTGAAGAGCGAAGAGGGGATCTATAGACATAGGCAACCAAATCCTTCGAAAACGAAGTCTTCGCAGGGATAAATCCTCCATTAAACCCCTTCGATAGCACAAAAGGACTCATTTTTTTTGAAAAATTCCCATTAGAGCACTTAGACGCTTCCCAAAAGTTGTGCTCCATTTTCCTCCTAATTCATGGAAGTTGTTGATATTATAGCATAATATAATACTTACCAATTAATGTATATTTATAATATTGTAATACAAATATTCAAAAAGTTACTAATATTCTCCTATAACCAGGTTCATATAAACAATTTCTTTTTTACTAATATTCTAATTAACTTTTGATTTTAAATTTTTATTAAAATAATTATTAGTAAAAAAAATATTATTATTGGGGCGGGGGCCCTATCTTGGTTGGCTAAATATTTCCTATTACAGGAGGTTGGTCATGAGGTCTAGTCTCCCCCACCCCCATGTTATCGAAGGGCGTGTCGCGCTAGTACACGCCAGTGCCACTGATCATGTTAAAAAGTTTAACAGGTGCATTGTAGTTTATAGGGGGTTGTTCTACTCGATTCTTGCAGTCTATATATATATTATTAATTATTAGTACATAATTATTTTTACTAATATTTTATCATAATATTATTTGGTAATACTAGTATTTTCAATCATGCTACACTTTTTTTTTCAATAATTAATATTTATATATCTTGCATTAATTATATCAATTATGTTTTCAACATTCATAAACCAACTATTCAATCTACAAAGCCTTCTATTAATAGATCACTTTATCATTAATATTTAACATATATTTTTTTGATGTGTAAGGGTAATTTATATTGATATTAAAAAAGAGAATTACAACTTCTACAAGTAGATGAAAATATATAGTGTCCCTACTACCATGACTAGGATCCATTTACCACCTCTGATACATTTTCATTACCAACCCCTGATACAATCCATGACTGGGAAGCCCACGAGCCATACCCAAGATTGAAATCCAAAACTTTGGATACATATAATGCTATTTCACTAAGAACATCCAAAAAACTATATAATAATACTTAGACTATATACTGACACAAACTATATACTAACCAAAGAAACTACTTAAGAAAATTACGAACCCAAAATTACCATAGTGATCATATGAACCCATGGGCACAAGCAAAGGACTAAAACTCCAAAACCCAATTGAATTGACCCTACACTAGAACTAATTGTAGCGTTTTATTCAAATAATTCACCCCAATCACAACAAATTTCTTGTGCTCGATGAGTTCCAACCCCTTGAGATCAAGAAAGAATGAGTAATACTTGATAACCTCCCTAGGATCCTATAATAGAGGCTTATCTTGTGGTCGAGGAGTTTTGACCCTTAGTGTTTCTGCATAAAGAATTTCCTTCAACCCCACCAGCAAATCAACCTTTAAAAATTTCCTTACCATTGTCTCTACCATGACTTTAGGAGTGCTAATGTCCAACAAAACCACTAAGAACTGAGATACAATATTGGTGTCGACTCGGTAAACATCACAAACCTGTAGAAAACCATTACCCAAAATGATTTTTACTACCACGAAGGTTAGGGCATCATCATTGAGGAGTATCTGATTCAACCTCTAGTCTATCACCTTGCCTTTGAAGGCCATTTTCATCACCGTGCTTTCCAATTAAATGGGTTTATTAACACCAATGCTCATGAGAGTCTTTGTAGACATGTGCATAATAAACCTTGATCTACCAACCATTTCATCACTAAAACTCCCAATACCCTATTCCTTGCAACTATTCCTCAGTTATATTATTATAGCTATATCAAAATCAGTTTTAAGGATTATTGTACAAGTTTGTGCATGCTTGTCCACCTAACTAGCATATAATCAATGTTTAACCTCCATCTTGCACTTGCAGAGGCCAAAAAATGATTACTTGTGTTTATGTGAAATGAATTTCCACCCTCACAATTTGGATATTGTGTAGTCCATGCATAGATCCGTGAAAGGAAATATTTATTTGATTAGATGGAAAATATTGCATTATCCAAAGAATGATGCCACCAAAGATAGCCAACATCACCGATTGATGAGGTGGCACACCAAGTGTGATTATACGTTTGTGTAACTATCCACCCTAGTAAGCACAAAAAATACCTTCCCACCAATGTGAATATGAATTATCTATCACCCATGCTAGTTCAAAGGAGTTTGAAACCATAGAACACCATCCATCCAAGCCTAACCAATCCGACTTCGACGGTCTTCCCTTTCTACAACTATTTTTTTGGAAAGCACGGTTATAATTGAACTGCCATCCACTGAATATAGACCCCAAGCAAGAAGACTTTCCATGAGAACCTGCAACTACCGTTGAAGTTCTTGACTTACTCCCAGACTTTCCATAATTGAAAGTGTGGAAAGTTTCCCACCCAACCACCCACAAATATGTCCAATTTAGTTTATAATCAATGAACCCTAATCGTTAGGGTTAAAATTTTCCTTTATCGACCTACCATCCACTCCCAAATTGGATAGGTTGTCAACCTCCATATTCCCTTCTCTTAGAATGTGATTGATCATGATGAGCTTGAAACCTTCCAACAAATTTAGTGCAATGTATAACTTTTCTCCCAATTTCCAATTCACCAACCTTCTTGATCTTAGCCCATTGATGACCAACGAAGAATCTCCTTCGATTACTATGTTTTTAATGTTTAGTTCCTGCCATAGTTTGAGACCAAGGACTAATTCTAGTAAGTTTACTACGCTATTGGTACCAAAAGGGAGGGGTTCAACCAACCTACCAATGACCTTCCCATTCCAATCCCGAATAATACAACCAATACCTGAAACACCTGGGTTTCCCCTAGCCATTCCAGCAAAGTTCAACTTATACCACCCAACATCCAAAGGCTCCCAATGCACCAACTTTCTAGATTCTTGAGTTTTGATACCCCTTCCCCAAAAAGTGCTTGAATCTTCAAACCATGCCAATTCATGTGCATATCAACATCCTAGACTATGAAGTTCATTTTTTGTGGCCTAGGTCTTTTACCCTTGAGTTAACCACCTCAACAATGCTTGCCTCGACCTTGTTTAAAAGTGACTGCTTTGACATTTCTTTGCCTTGGAAGAGATGCCTTTTTCTCTCCTTCCATATTTCTCATACTAACACCGAGGGGCTTGTGGTCCAAAGGCCTTCAAACATAGCTTTCCTATGAAGGGATGGCTAATAGTTGAGCATATTCAAAAGATTATTTGGAAACACGAATTTCCACTGTAACTTGGAAGTAAGCCAATACCAACTAATCATAGAGAAAGGATAGTTGATGAAGAGGTGATCCCTATATTCTTTATCATACTTACAAAGAATGCATCTAGTTGGACCTACATAACCCATTCTGGTAAATTTGTCAGCAATGAGAAAACTGCCTTGAGAAGCAACCCATGTGAAAATTCCTACCTTTGGAAGATAGTCTTTGTTCCAACAAAAATTGATCAATAGCCTAACAACTTCCATGCTATTTCCCCTCAATACCCTATATCCATCCTTCACATTGTATTACCCAAAAGGATAGGCATTTCATCTTAACATATCTTGGCCTTGTCTAAAGCATACAAATTGGCTACTTAATATAGTCTCATAGGCTTCAATCATCCTATTATCTAGACCAAGGCCTCTTATGCTTTTCCATTGATGTGAGAATCCACCATTTACCAATGTGATCAACAATTAGTCCCTTACTTTGTCACCCCAAAGATTTTTGTGATGTTTTTTTTCTTGTGCTAGATCCTCCCTATTAGCAAGTTTTTTATGTCCTTCCCAAGAAATTTCCCAGAATAGTGCCTTGCTTCCATCCTTGATTTCCCAAGTCAAGTGTCTAAGAATAAAATCGTTGCTACTCCTAATGAAGTTCCAAATCTTTAACTGTTCGAGAGTGATTATGCAGTGAAAATGTTGTTTTCTTCATCATCTGAATATTTCACCTTTAGAATCTTGACCCATTTGAGATCCTACTTTGTATGTATCGACCACACCAAATTTGCACCCAATGCCTTGTTTTACATGAAGAACTTCTTTATACCTGCACCATCTGCCTCTTTCCACTCACATATCTATTTCCACTTGATCAGTTATTTGTGTTGCTCGGAATTGCCCTGCCAGAAGAAGGTCATCATTTTTTTACTAAGTACTTTGCATGTTGTGCTAGATAAGAGGAGACATGACATCATGTAAATTAGGATTACATCAATAACTTCCTTGAGCATAGTTAGCTTTCTAGCCCAAGAAATCCATTTACACTTACAAGTTGTCAATTTTTTTTACCCTAGATCCAATAGAGGATCCCAAAGCTTTCTTGGAAGGAAAACCTTTGCTAGAGGTAGCTCTAGATATTTACAAGGAAGAGTGCCCTTTCTAAAATTCAAAATTCTCAAGATCTATGTTTCTCTACTAATATTTGTGTTGAAATAGAAAATTTTTGACTTTGCTTTGCTAACTTCTTGACCTGAAACCAATGAATATTGATCCAAAATATATTTAAAATTTCTTGCTTCCCTTTCCTAAGCTGAACCAAATAGCATTGTGTCATCATCAAATTGCTGATGCGTAATCTCTGGTATACCATGGGTTATCTGAATCCCTACCACCTGACCATCATGCCAAGCCTTGGAACATGATCTCCCAAGGGCCTCGCTCATGATGATAAAAATAAAGGGGGATAGTGGGTCCCCTTGTCTGAGACCCTGAGATGCATTAAAAAAACCTTCTAGGGAGCTGTTTATAAGAACCAAGTACCTAGGACATGCAATCCATTTGAAGATCCAATTAAGCCAAAAATTCTGGAAGCCAAATGCCTCCAAGAACTTAAACAAAAATCTCCAATTAACTTTTCCATATGATTTATTGATGTCTAGTTTTATTAGCATGGACTATTTTTTTGTTTTTTGGATTGAACGAATGGCCTCTTGAGTGATAATCACTCCATCCAAGATCAACCTTCTCGAGACAAAACTTGTTTGTTCCTTTGCAATTATTATGGTAAAATCTTCTTAACTTTGTTCGACATTGCTTTGGCAAGAATCTTGTAGAGAGTGTTGCAAAGTGCAATTGGTCAAAATTCTTCAAGAGTCTCTAGTTTCTCATTCTTTGGAATGAGAACGTTGAACGTATTGTTTACCTCCCTAAGAGCCCTCCTTGAGCACTTGGAATATTCAATCTCCTTGGTCACCTCCTTTCCCAAAATATCCCAACACCTTTGAAAGAAGGTGGTAGGAAACCCATTAGGGTTCAGAGCCTTATCAAGGTGTAATTGAAAAAGGGCCTCGTTAATTTCAATCTTTGTGAATTTACTAGTCAACATTTTGTTTTGGGCTTTAGAAACTAGCCTGGAAATGCATTCCAAAAATTGTTGCTACACCTCCAATTTGGACCCATTCCAGTCATTTAAAAGGTTCTAAACAAACTCAACTATAGCTTCTTTAACTTCTTCTATTTTGTCTAGAGTTCTCCAATCGGAGGTCCTAATGGACATAATCATGTTAGTGTCCCTTCTCACTCTTGTTGAATTGTGAAAGAACTTTGTGTTTTTGTCACCAACTTGCAACCAAAGATCTCTTGAATTTTTCCACCAAAATATCTCTTCTTTGGCCAAAATATCCCTCAATTTACTCATTAGCTCCTTTTCTTGGTTGAAGCTACTAATATCCATTTCCTCTTTTATTACTCTTTCATTTAGTTCTAGAAGAGCTTATTCTATTTTCCTTTTCTCCTAAAAAATGTTTTTGAAACACTCCTTATTTCATTTCTTCAAGTTGTGTTTGATCAACTTTAATTTGGTCACCACATTCAACAACTTAGAGCCCCCAGGGTTACACTCCGACCACCATTCCTTGATTAGCTCTAGAAATTTTGGATCTCTAAACCAAATGTTTTCAAATTTGAAAGGACACCTAATAGGTTTCCTCTCCCCAATTATCTCTAGGTTGATGGTAAATGGTTAGAACCCGACACCGACAAGATTGTGCACTCTAGACTAAAAGGAAAATGACTCATATCCCATTTGAAAAGATATCTATTTAACTTCTCTACAATGATACTAAAACCTTTCCTCCTATTTTTCCATGTGAATTGTCCATTTCCCATATGTAATTCTAATAACATATTTCTTTCCACAAATTTTTTGAAATCAATTTTGGACTACAATTTCCTCCCCACACCACCTTTTTTGTCTTCTTCTCTCAAGATGGCATTAAAATCCCCCCCAAGTAAACAAAATTCAAAGGCAGGATTATTACATATGATATATAGCTCATTCTACGTCTCTCTTTTTTGAATAAAAGTGATAGGACCATATAAATTTATTAATAAAAAACACAAGTTGGATGTAAGACTCCTTACCTTACTTGTGATCCAGCACTTATTGGATGCCACTTCTTTTATCAACACATTTTTTAGTCGCCACAAAGTTAGTAAACCACCAGAGGGTTGGTAACATTAACCCTAAACACTTTCCACAACTTCAAGAATTTACTAAAACACTCCTTTTTTGTTGGCCAAGTTTTGTTTCCTACAATAAACAAATATCTACTTGGAAGGAATCCAATCTATGCCTAAACAAACACCTTTTGTTAGGGCCATTTAAGCCCCTAACATTCCAAGATATGATTCTCATTGCTATCTAGGAAGGGATCCACCCTTCCCTACTTTTGACATCTCACTGATATTTAACTGCTCACTAGCTTTGTCATCCCATTTCAGTTTCTCCTAGTTGGGGATTCAACCTCTTTTCTTGTTTTCTCCACAATCTAGAGATAGCTTGGTTGCATCTTACTAGAAAATTCCCAAGTCGCCAATTACCAATTTCTCATTGGGCATGACCTTGATTCACTTATTTGATTTGGGGGAAATCATCATCTGACTCTGGATCATCATAAACAAGCTTTGGACCATCCAATCAATCCTCATCCAAGCTAGTGGCCTCCAAATTGAAAGATTCACTCTTGGTTGCTTTTTCCAATTCAACCAATTCATGCCCTACATCGATAAGGGAATTAAGGTCCTCTTCATGAATGTTAGGATGCATCAAGTCCAAGGCCTCTAAAATTTTCTTGTTAAGATTTGCTTTTGATTTTCCATCTACTCCATTGTAGGTGTCACTTTTGACACCAAGTCTGGATCTGCCATGTGAACCTTTGGGAAATCATATTCAAATTTCCCAATTGAATTTTCCTTAGAGGGACCAAGGTTGCATCCATTGACTGAATGTTGCATTGGAACATCCCTGCTATCATCACCTCTATCACCCGAAGATTGTCACCAACCTAGTGTCATGATAAGGGTGCTATTGGGGCACAAATTCAAAATCAAAGTTTGCAACCAATTTCCACAATTAGTGAATAGATCAATCTCTCTCTAGTGTGGGCTATTGGGATTGTTTTCTACACACAATCATACATAGGTACTAATTCCATCCTCGTCGATCCTCTCTTCAATGCATATGTATTTTCCTAAGTGATTTATGATATCTTCTAGTATTCCAAGTTCCTAGAATTCTAGGGGAGATTAGGAAGTTTGAACCAGTCCTGGATCCTATCCATGTTGTGATGAAGGGGGTCGAAGCCTACCACCTACCTGTAAATGTACAATCCACAATCATCCATTAGCTCGATCCCACTTTCAATGTCTTCTTTGATTGCTTCTCACAAACAAATCACTATGAAATATCCATTAGCCAGAGCTTTAAATTGCATTTCTTCCCCCCAACGCCCATGCCACCAGTTGATAATACTATCCTAGTTGAGATCCTTCCCATACCATTTTACCAGCAAACCCAATTTTTCCAATTGTGTAATTTTCGGTTCAAGTTTGTTTGTTCCAACAATTCCATTTTTTTTATATTCTTTCTTCTTAGATTCAACTTGTTCTTGTCCTCTCGAGCCTCATTGTAGAGGTTTTCATTGAAATTGGAAGGCATATCTCTTTCCTCTGAAGTCAGATCCCATTGTTGGGGATTGGTTGTGTGCCTATTATTGTTCCATACATGTAGATGAACCTAATTAGGGTGTTTTCCTCTGCCCCAGCTCCTTTTACCACCAATAATTTTTTTGAAACCTCCTTGATTGGCATTAAAATTTCGTTGTCTGTGTTGGAAGGGCCAAGGCATATCATAACTAGACACCCCATTCTAGCCAAAACTATTGTGATTTCCTTCTCTTGTCATGGGTTCCACATAGTTATTGTGTTTTCTCCATTATTCATCGATCATTTGATCCCTGATCTAATCCATCAGAATTTCATCTTCCACCACCTTCACCCAAAAATGGGGATCCGATCTTGATTCGACAACCCCAGGAGAACCCTTCTGAACCAAACCCATGATATTGGATACAATGCCTTTTCACCTTTGTTCGACACCATAATCACCTTCAATTAGAGCCTTCACATATTCTCTCTACTTTTTTTCCACCTCGTTCTATGCCATTTGTGTGTTTGTCCCCTTAATTATTATGTCGTATTTAACAAATATTTACTATAAGAAACAAAATCAAATTTAACTAACTCAATTACAACTATACTAATTGTATTACAAAATAATTACTTGTTACTAGTGGCACTTGTTTAATTATTTTAATCACAATATTTCATATTTTCTCTATTTCACCTTTTCAATAATCATGAATACTTGTGTAAATTAAAATGGAATTCAATATAATTTAAAAAAATATTTTCATTCTATAATGTTGGCCCACAACCTTTTAAATACAAAATAATATCATTATGAAATGAAAGGTAAAAGCACAAACCTGTGTTACACTTTATAAAGGAATCGACAAACAACAAAAAAAATTATGAACTTCGACCACATAAAAGTGGTCTTTATGTTTTGAATTTAAAAATGGTGTACACTAATGAAATGCATAACTTTTGATGAAGTTTATTCTTGTAATTTTTTAAATTTAAAAAAAAATTGTTTTCATTATTTTTTTATCAATTTAAGGATGAATTTTGGAATGCTAAAAATTCTAGAAAAGAGTGACTTCATAGTCCGTCAAGAAACAAATTGAAAAAAACTTTATTTCTCCCTAATTTTTTTTTCTCAAAATAGGTAACTTAAATATCTTGTGCATGGAAAAAAAAAATGATGTATATTTTTCTTGTAATAACGTTTTGAAGTCAAATATGTCAAAATTTGTCAGTTTTCATGGGCCGTCATCTATCAATTTTTTTAATCATTTTCAAAAAACAAATTATACCTTTTTGAAGAAGACTCTCTCCTCTTGTGCCCCATATAAGTTTTAATTTTTTTTAATATGTAAATTACTATATTTTTTTAATTTCTTATCTGCCTCTTTTTTAATTTTAACAACCTACTTATATTATTTTAAAAATACCATATATTAAAACTAATCAAAATATTAAAAAAAATTATATATTTGGATTCACCACTTCGAGCTCTACAAAAAGGTATTTTTGTATTTTGCAAAAAAAACATCCTGACTAGAAAAATACTTTGTCAAAGTTGAATGTTTCAGAAAATTCTAAAAAAGGTGAGTTGGCTGCCATGTAGGATGCCAACTACACATGTTTGACTGAGCATGTTTCGGCTGAGTAGGTTTCGGCCGAAACCTACTTGGCCGAGAATAGCTCGTCCAAAAATTGCTCAGTCGAGACATAACCAGTTGATAGGTATTCGGCTGAAAATGGTCGATATAATTTTTTTTTTCAACTCACATAAATTCGATAAAATACACATTTCGACCAAGGAAGGCTTATTTTGACAATTTAGAAGACTTATTTCAACATTTTAGAAGGTTTATTTTGACAATTTAGAAGATTTATTTCAATAAAAGAAGGTTTATTTCGACAATTTAGAAGACTTATTTTGACAAAAGAAAATGTATTTAGACAATATGAGAGCTATATTTGAAGGTGCATTGATTTTCAACTTATTTAATTGATTTTGTCTTTATTTTCATGAATGCATTTGAAGTTTGTTTTCACTATTTAAATTCTTAGATTTCATCATTATTGATCACCAATTCTATGTTCTTCCATTCTTGTTCTTACATCCTCTTTATACCTATGTTTTATTAAATTTACCTTTTATTTTACTTTTATTTACAACTTGGACTTATCTTTTATATGTATATATTATTTTTCTATTTTATGTTTTGCATGCTTATGTTTATTAGACTTTTGTTTAAATTACTCGAAATTTTATGATCTTCTCCTTGAAATTTTGGTTTCTCATGTTGCCCCATTAATTCTTAAATTTTCATGCATGTATTGTGATACTTTTTTAGCGTGTACAACTTTTCCACAAATTATTCTTTGACTATTGATTATTTTCTTTGATGCTATATTTATGTTCATGGACCACACTTTTAGATCTAGTTACCACATAGACTAGAGGGCATCATGTGCATTCCATTACATCTTAAACCTTGAGTCATCATGTTTCATATTCATATTATGGGAATAACATGTCTCTATCCCTTTACATCTTATGCTTATATGATCGTATCCTTACATTTTAGGTCATTAATCCTTCCTCCTTTTAACATAGTGTGATTTTATTTGTCACATCCTTGCATTTAAGGAATCATGCCTTGAACCCCTTCACATAATCTTATCCTTTCATTTCTGAATACCTTTTCATAGGAGATATATATATCATGTTTTCTCTCTTTCACATCAAATATAAGTGGTGATCTACACATTTAGGTATATATCAAGCTCATGATTTGTTTCTCTTTCTATGTTTTATAGTACTCATTTTATTAAAAGATCCACATATATTTCAATGCACATTTAGTGGTGATCTAGTAAGTGATGTCATGATCTAGCACGTGCATCTAGTTACATACTTTAAATATTTTTAAGTGATATATTCCAAATATGCTCATGATATGTTTGTAATTTATGTATTTTAAAAATAAATTTTAATTGATTAACCTTTTTTCAATATATATATATATATATATACCAAATATGAGCTCATGATATACCAAATTTTCTAATGTGATATGTTTGTAATTTATTTGAATTTTTTTTTTACTTTGGCTTTAAAACAAATGAACAATTTAAAATTTAGTGTTAGATATTTATGCAATATTAACTATACATGTTTCATTGAAAGATCATGTGTGTACAAATTTGTATGTAGGTGAATTCAAATTTGAGTGCAATTTGTGATGGCGAATAAAAGGACTATATCAAGGAAGTATGATCGAACACAAATAAGACAGAGGAAGAGAAGAGCAGGTGAAGGGACATCTACTGAAGAACAACCCATGGAAAATATTGATGACCAAGGTGATGTACAAGAACAAGAACAAACTAAGCCTAATAATAGAAATTTTTTGGACTATGGTATAAAAAATCTGATGAAGATGGATGAGGATTCTCTTTTCAAGAATATTTCATCTAAAGATATGTTATCTAAAATAATTAAAATTACACTAAAAAAGAATATGGGATGATTTTTTTGAAGATAAATCTCTAATTGGAAGAGCATAGTTAGTTGCAACGTTATTTAGACAAAAAGAAATGACCCATGTTTTGGAGTTCTTAGGGGTTGATAATAGGAAAAGTTCATCATATTTAAAACAAAAATTTGTTGAAAACTTGCATGAAGCATTGCAATGTATTGAAAAGAAGAGTCGATCTAGTGATCTAAGTGTTGCACGTAGAGCGTTGATGATTGTAATTTCTAGTAAGAAATTATCACATAGAAGACAAGTTGAAGCAATTTTTGAATTGCTGAATGTTTCTATGAGAACTATTCAAAGGTATATATTGAAAAGAGAAATGAAATAGATGGAAAATTTGAGAAAAAAATGGGTAAATATTTGTAGGGTGCCCCAAAAAGATAGAATTTCAGAAGATGTAAAGAAACGGGTGGTTGAATATTGGACCACCCACTCTCGTGTTTCTTCCAATAGAAGGGATACTATAAAAATAATAGGTGAAGATGGTACAAAAATTTCTCATCCAAAAATTTTTATAGATACAACACAAAGTGAACTTTTTGAAGCATTCAAGAAAGAATTTTCAAATGTGAAGATTTGTCAAAGGATGTTTGAGACACTACGACCATCATTTGTACATATAAATAAAGTACGTGAAACTTGTTGTTGTCAAAATCATGTTGAATTTGATGTACACCTACAATTATATAGAAAATATATGGCAGCAATTGATCAAAATTTAGCCATCCTTGGAAGCACAACACAATTTGTGAAGTCTCTTGTATGCAAAAAATCAGAAGATTTAGATGAGTTCAATGTTCAGTGTATAAAAAATGTATGTAATGATTGTGGTGATTTGAAGAATCTTTTATATGTTGACAATAATGAAATGCAAGTTATTTGGAAGAGATTTGAATATGAGACATACTTAACAAAGTCAGGATTTGAGGCCAAAAAATAATTCTCAAAGAGAGTGGATTGCCTTACACTGAGTTCACAAGTAAATTTCACAATATCATATATCCACATATCCATCATTTTCATGGTGCAAGATGGCAAGCTAAGCAATTTCGTGATTCAAAGAATTGCTTTTCACCAGGTTGTATTCTCTCTATTGTAGAATTCTTTGAAAACTATACATTTAGTCCTCAAACTGAGATTCAAATTCAATATTATCATTCAAAGCAAGTTGCAATCTTTGTGCAAGTTTTCTATAGGCATGCCGAGTTAGAGGTTGATGGAATACAAAGTAGCAAAGATGATCGAATTATCATCAAAGAGGTTCACTTTTATATTAGTGATGATACGAATCATTATAGAAGCTATGTAGCTCATTGTTTCAAAATATTTTTGAAGACTTGAGCTGACATGGCATAAACCAAGAACAACACTGGATATGGTCTAATGGATGTGCTGGTAAGTACATTGTTTTTTTAATTTATATTTAATTTTAACTTTGAGACTTAAATTGTTTAATTTATTATATATAATTACTTTTTTGAAGCTAATTTGGTTTTAGTGTAATTATTTGTAACTTCATAGGACAATTTAAGTCTGCAAAAGCTTTTGTTTGGTTAAGCCATCAACATGCTAGATGCAACACCAAATTTTTGTGGAATTTTTATGAGAGTGGACATGGAAAAGGAGAGCACGATGGAGCAAGAGCATGTGTGAAGTGTGCACTTCATCAACATGAACTTGATGGTAACTTTCACCATATATATATGGAATCTAGAGATATTTTTTAAAAGATTAGATATATTATTAAACTAAATTAAACTTTTTTAAGTTCCTTGAAAGTAATAGGTGACAAATTGTGCCAACATGTGTACTTGTAGGTAATGCCATACATAATGCAAATGAAATTGTTGAATGGTGTAAAAGTCATTTTCCGCTTGCGACTCAACATACAACACATGGTATTTTTGGGAAGTTACAGGTACATCTAGTCAAAATTTGTTAAAAATTTGAATTTCAAAGTTCAAGTGTACATGATTTAATTGAATTTTCAAATTTGAATTTATAGATATTTATCAATCAAATCCTTATAATTGTCAAGCAATTCATGGTTCTAGAAGTCTGCATCAAATCATGACAATGGGAAGTAGTAGGCCTTATGCAATTAATGTGAGAGAAAAATCATGCTTTTGTGTTGGTTGCATTGAGGGCAATGCAAATATTGTTCAATGTGAGAATATTAGAGATGGGTGTGTTTCAGTCAATGGGAAATCAAACAATTAATATCAATGCCTCCTTTTGTTGAAGATGACAATGTCGATGTCTACGATCCTCTATATTTAGTTGTTATAGGTATGGAAATTGATTAATCTAGTTAAAACTGATTTAAATATATTCTATGTTTAAGTAAGTTTCAAGCATGTTTATATATATTAAAAAACTATTTACAAATTTTGTATTTACTCTACATGTGGTGTGTGTACATGAGATATTTTCGCTGTTGTTGCAGATCCTGACAATGTGGAAGGTGTAGTGTATTATCTACTAAGATGTACGCAACCAAAAAGAAAATTAGTGGAGTCGATGATAGATGGTGATGGACAAGAGTATCCCATTAGATCAGTCGTTATTGAAGGCACATATTATCAACAAATAAAGATAGATAAAAATGGTAGTATATTTGTTGATTATATGCCAGGACAAAAGGTTCTTCATTACAGTCACTTAGTTAAATCAACAAAAATAAATTTAGAAAATTTACCTAAAAGAGGACATGCCAAACAAAAGTGGAGGTTTCCTATTGAAGATCATGAAAATATTTTAGAGATAATTAAAGATAGAGAGGATCTAGATTTTATGTACTAGGAGCTTTAAGTTGTTTTTTGGATATATGTACATGTATGACTATATATATATATGTACTCAAACTTTTTATAGATCTAGATCTATATATTTATATTGATTGGACATGTGGCATGATTTAGAATGGGTTTTTTTCAAAGGCTTGGTCATTTATTTTTGGAATTGTATAGATAAATTTGTTCCATGTGGAATTCTTAATTTAGTTCAAGAATCTTTGATTTCATAATTTAAATTTGAAACTCCACTTAAATATGTATGTTAGATCATATATGCTTGATACAAAACTTAGTGACTTTAAAAATGTTTTCAAACATTTTTTCTAAATTCCTTTAAATAATCTATTTCTAATTGTATTTTCATGTTGGACATGGAATTATTTTAAGTTCACTTGAATCTTAGATTTCCTTTGTTGAATCTTAGATCATTTATATATGTATGCAATTTACAAAACCTTGTGACTAAATTATTCAGTTCACATTTTTCCTAAATTCCTTTAAATCATCTATTCCTTGATTGTATTTTTATGTTTGACACAAAATTGTTGAGTTCACTTTCAAATATTCAAATTCATTTGTTTAACTCCACTTATATGAGCTAGATTGAATAAATATGCGTGCAATTTACAAAACCTAGTTTATGTTCCAATTTTGCATTTAAATTTATGTTCCATGGAATTATTAAGTTCAAGAATATAGTGATCATTCAACCCCACAAGTATATAACTTGATCATCCATTTTTATATCCTAATCATCACATCCTAATTATTATTTTCATCATAAGCATCCCTCCTCATCCTAATCATCTTTAATCACCTTATCCTAATAACCCATAACCATAATCATCCTAGAATCATCCCTTCCTAATCATTCATTATCATATTCTAATAATAATCATTCTAATCCTAATCATTCATATATAACCATTATAATTCTAATCACCCCATCTTAATAATTCATAATCATCCTTAAATTTTCACCCTAATCATAAAATTATCTTCCATAATCATTCTAATTATCCACCTTATCTTAATCATACCCAATAATTCAATCCATATCATGTCTCTAATCCATCCTATCTCATTCTAATCATCACATCTAATTCATCCATAATCACTATCATTATCATCCATAATCACCCTAACTATCCCCCTAATCATGCGCCATCTATCCTAATTATTTAATCTTAATCATCCATCATCATCCTTAATCCCCATCCTTCATGGTCATCATCTTAATCTAATCACATTATCAACCTAATCCCATCCTAATCAAATCCTAATCTAATCTATCTAGATCCATCTCAACCATACATCCAATCAACATCCTTAATAAAAAAACATCAAGTTTGAACATCAAAATTTGGTTAAGGTCACAATCTCATTCATACATCATATCCTTTCATCATCGCCCAAATTTTTCATCTCGGGACCTTATCCTTAATCCCTATAATCCATTTAAAATCCAATCTCCTAATAAAAAACCAAGACCTTAATTTGATTTCATCTTTAATCTAAAATTGTTTAAGAACATTAGCCTATCTGAAGTATAGTTATCAAATCCAATCAAATCTTGCTTAGGAACATTAGCCTATCAGGTAAGTATAGAGAATCAACCTTAATAAAATCAAATCATTTTAAGGTCTTGAAAATTGATCCCAATCCTAATCCCATTCTCCATATTCATCCTCATAATTTATTCTTCTAATCACCCAACTTGTCCTAATTATCGGGTGCATTATCTAAGGTCTATAGAAATTACATAAAATTTCTCTTCTTTCATATCTAAAGTAGCAACCATGATTTTCTATAACCTTTGGTATACATAACTTACACGTATCATTTTATGAATGTTCTATTGTATGGGTTCTCTTGGATTGGTCTTTCTTGTTCACCTTGGTGCATTGTAATAAATTATTCATTGTAGTGAATCATAGTGATGGTCTTTGGGGTGCTTGAGATAGCTATATTTTGGAGTCAATAGTTGTTTACCATGTATATATTGAGACCACATGTAATGGGATCTTTGGTAATTATATATGGATTGATCAATTTTTAATATTTAGAACTGTCATGGGAAGATCTAAATACTTATATTATGTGCATAACTTGATATTTAAATATATCAATTTCCAATTGCATAAATGTTCCATGAAATTCTCAAGTTCAAGAATAGAAATTTGATTTCATTTATATTTAACTCCACTTATAGCTCATCATCTAGATCACTTTTTTTGCATGAACAATCAAATTCATGTGTATTAGATTATACAAAATTCTTAAGTTCACTTGAATATATTTGATTTCATTTACGTTCAATTGGACACAAGTATAGCTCATCATCTAGTTCAAGAATTATTTGCATGCACATTCAAATTCATGTGTATTAGATTATATGGAATTTTGAAGTTAATGTATAGCATGATATATGCACAATTTACATTTAACCTATCTAGTGACTTTAAAAATGAACATTTAGAGCTAAGAATTCAAGTTGTTATCTATTTACAATTGCATTTTTATGTTCCACTTAAATATAGCATTAATCTCTTACATATTTGTATTCAATTTTTTTTATTTATTGACCTATTTATTTAGACAAATTCATTTCTATTTAAAATTAATTGTACATGTCCATCTTTTTAAATTTACAAATAGCAACCAATGTTAGATAGTCCAACATTTTGATTTCACAATGTAAATAGATGTACAACAAGTGTGAACAAACCATAATAAATTTAAATAAAGGTAAAAACTTGCTAAATAAATAAAACCATAATAATGCATGATGTAAATAGATGTAACAAGTTTTCAAACCATAATAATGTGTATAAAAAACCTATTCCAACCATAAAACGTAAATGTACATGAATGTGATGTAAATAATAACAAGTGTATACCATAAAACATAAATGTATGTAATGTGATACATAAATCATAAAAAGTGTCTCCAACTTAATAATTTGATCTCAAACCATAATATTGTAAAACATCTCAAAGAGAGGGATATCTAGTGTGAATAGAATCATCAGATCTCTCGCCCGATATCTCCCTTGATCTCTCCCTCGATCCATGGCCCGATCTCTCCCTCTATCTCTCCATTGATCCATGAATCAGTCCCTCTCCTGATCCAAGATGTGTGGATCCATGTCACGATCCAAGCTCTCCTGATCCATGTCCTGAGCCTCGTCCCAAGCCCTGCATGTGTTCAAGTACACACATGAACTTAAATTTATTTTTTAATACATGTATATATATGTGTGTACATATATGCAAAATTATCTAAACTTGTACAATGTACAAGTTCAATGTGTTCAAACTTACATAAATTAATTAAAAAAATTATTATTAAAATGTACCTTATTTGTGTGCTGCATGGGATCACCATCATGTGAAAAATTTCCAAACTCTGACAAATCACCATACTGAAAAAAAATTTCAAGTACATAATTTCAATCAGGAGTTAAACAACTAGAATTTAAAATGCATTACATGTATCATACATAAATTTTTAGAATATAATTATATATATATATATATAAATTACTCAAGTACCTGTCGTTCCTGATAGATGAATCTACCAATGTCACTAAGATCATGAGAATGCAAGGACAATGTAGGGGGATTTTTAGCATGTATAGTATCAGTGCCAAAAAGAAGCTGACTATATATGCCATGGACAAGATTAGGTGCCACAATAACCTCAACATGATCTATAACATCCTGATGACCTACACAAGCTAAAGGATCGATAAAAATATGATGCGCATGGGATCCTATAGGCTGCTGTGGAATATCCCCTAGAGTTGCCACCCCGTGGCTTGTATGTGTACCAAGATATCACCTTATAATAAAGTCCTATACATGGTCAAGAGGGATCCAATGGTCCTCACTGATGACCTAATATGCTGCTAGTAAATCCAAAACTAAGACTCTACACATACTACACAAAGTCGTGTGGGTCATATGCTTGACATCTAAAGGAGTAGGTAGATCGACACAAATAAATGGATCATAAGATGTTGATGTAGCCTTAGTGAGAGGAAGGCTGATCCACGAGCATAATAAGTATCTACCAACTCGATTAGATGACATTTGATCAGTCTATGTTGTAATAGAGGCAATGCTATCAATAATCTGGGGTCGAGTGGAGCATGTTGTTGACTCCCCTGCTATTGACATTCTAATTTTTTTTGGTAAAACCAAAAGGTTTGGGCCAACTAATGCCCTCTTGTCTATAGGAAGTGGAAAACATGGATGTCTAAACTATTGTTTGTCATAAAAACAGCCTTTACCTTGGACAATATGCTTAGGATAAGATGTGTATTCCACATCTATCTGTAAATGAAATTCTACATATAACTGTTTGACAAAATATTATGGCAGCTCATCATTGTGAGGCCATCTAGGGTATAAGAATGGTGCAAAAAGAGGATATACACACCTTGTAACCACATATCCTCTAATTCTATTTTGTCCTCTATATTGAGGGAACATGGTTAACACATTTTTGCCTGAAACTAATTTTCCAACTTCTCTCCATTTCATTGTGCCAGTAACACTCCTGGCAAGAGACAAATAAATTTTCTCAATGTTGATATCATCATAAGGATTGAATGATCGAATTGTCTCGATCATTCAATAAATCTAATCTCTAATAGTGACTAATCTGTCTCGATTAACCAAATTGGGGGAGTTGTGAATTTTTTGCTCTAAACATCTTAGAGCATTATCTAATCTAGCAATACTATCTTGATATAAAGTTATTCTATTTTGAGCATCTTGATTAGAACGTGGGGAATAGTGATATCCCTCATCGACCATGATATATATATATATATATGTAAATCTAGAGATCTGCATATCATTAAAACAAAATATACATGATGTTAAACAAATTTAAATCAAATTTCAAAACTAAAACATGTATATATATCATTGAATTTTTTTATATCCAATGAGATAATTCAAGTTATATCTCTTTATGTTCAATAGTTCACCTTCTATGTGAATTCAATAACATAAGAAATTTGACAACTTCAAAGACACTTGATACATGTGTACACATATATATATTTATATACATGTGCATGTACATGTGTACATGTGTATGTATATATATGTATGTATGTATGTGTAGATGTATGTACATACATGTGGGTGTGTATGTACATATGTGTGTACATATATGTATATATATGTGTATGTATGCATCTATGTGTATGTGTGTATGTATGTATATGTATGTATATATACATACATGTACATATGTACATGACATATGTATATGTTTATATATACATAAATATATATATGTACATGTGTACATATACATACATACTTGTACATACATATGCACATGCATACACACATGTACACATATATATACATACATATATACACATGTATGTATGTATACATACATACACACATACACATATATGCATACATACATACACACATGCACGTGCATATATGTGGGTAAACCAATAATAGTGGTGTACAATTTTGATGAGGAAGGAAATTTGTAAAAATGCTCACACTTTCGAAATTTCATGTTTTTAAGGGTTCGTTCAAACTAGGGGGCTCACACGAAACCAAAAGAGGGGTTCGGTCGAACCCCTAGTTCAAGCGAACCCCCGTTTGCATGGTGGGTTCACTCGAACCCTGTGATGTCATGTTTCTTGATAGAAACGAATGGAAAATTCAAAAAAAAGGGGGGTTCGAGCGAACCCCCCTTCACCCTTTCAAGCGAAGGGGTTTGTTTGAAGGGGGGTTCACTCGAACCCCCCTTTTTTGCCCTTCTCCCCCTCTTCCACCAAATTTTAGCAGATTTTTGCCCTTTGAAGCTCGGGTTGAGGATGAAAATGGAGAAGAATTCACAAACCCAACTGGAAGATGGTAGTCCTCAGAACAAGCTATCCAAAAAATTAAATTTTAATATGTTTTGGTTTTATTATGTATGTGTTTTTTTAGTTTTATTAAACATAGGTTTTTCACCGAAAATCAAGCTCTCTATTTTGCACATTAGCAAAAATAGCAGATTATCAAAATAAAAATTTTAAAAATACATTGAGGGTGGGTATTGATGTCTTTGATCCATTAAAAAAAAAACAAATTGAATTTCGATTCATACAAAAAAAGTTATGTTGTATACAATCCGCCTATGTCTGAATTGCAATTGGTTTGACTTTGAAACTTGATTAAGGAAAAAATATTCAATAAAAAATTATGAGACCAAATGAAAGTGCTAGATATTGTAGTTACAAATCTAATTTAAAAAGAAAATAGAATTTTATTCTTCATACAAAAAATTGTTATGTTGTATACGGTGAGCGTCACTTTTTAAAAATGTTGTTTTCTAAAAAAAACCAGTTTTCGTGGGAGATGGAAAAAAAAGTGCAATTTGATTCCAAAATTTTTGAAAAAAATATTTTTAGAATCTACAGACAAAATGTGATGAGACTCTAGTTTGCATCATCTTCAAATTCCTCACAATTTAGCCGCTATAGGTTTCCGAATATGAATATTTAGTTAAAAATAATAATTGCAGTGTCCAGTTTGGCCAAAAATTGTAAACCACTATTGTGGGATCGCCCATGTACATACATACATACATGCATGCATGCATACATATGTACACATATGTATACATACATGTGTACACATGGCGAACTAAAAATTTGGGGTTTTCAATTTTGGGTTTACAGAAATGTAAATTTATTTAGGAAAAATTTATGTATGTACATACATGTACATACACATATGTATACATACATGCATTTACATATATGTGCACATACAACAAAAAAAAATTATAGACATTATAGGCATGCTATCGTTAAATCTTTTGATTTAATTTTGTAAATATAGATAGGCATGCAAAACATGGAAGAAAATAGGAAATTGAAAATAGGCATATAATTGGATTATATAGGTACACAACCCTATGCATTGTTTTAGTAGTTTTTTCGTAGGTACATTTTGAAGGTATAGATGCTACCACAAGGTGGAATATACAATTCTTATAAAAAAATGATTATGCACTTAAGCATGAATTAATAATTTTGATATGTTGATATTAACATTATTTTTAAAAATGATTAGAATTAATTGTTTTACATAAATGGAAGTTGATAGGTTTATAAGGAGTAGATTCTCTATTGAAGTATTTGACAAAAGGATATATGTGAAATTGATAAGAATATATTACAGTATAAAGAGATAGTATACATTTAGTGCAACACAAGGTTTATGTATGGTTAAAAGGGAATTGAGATTATAAATAAAAATGTAAGAATCACAAGTGAAAGATGAGAAGGGTATATGAATGTACAAATATATAAAAGTATGCATAAGTAATGTTTGTAGGAATTTAAGAAAACTATAAGGGTGTTGTAAATGTTAAATCAAAGGCTCAAACAACAACAAGATATTTATAGCCTCAACAACAATTGTGTTTTAAGAAAGGCTCAAAATATTGATATGAAAGCTATATATCAATTTATTGATCCTTTGATTTAAGCCTTTGATTATACTTGCATGCTCTCCTATAAGGAAGTTCTCATTTACTTTCAACACTGTCAAATAGATAGAGTTGATGTCAACACTAACTCTTGATATGGAATGTGAAGATTAAGGTTTGTATCCAACATCCAAAGAAGTTGAAATGCATGAGAATGACAAGCATGTCTAATGTCAAAGGAGATTGAAGTTGCATGTGAATTTGCATGTGAAGATGTCCTACTATATCTACATATTGATCATGTATGCTTGCACAAAGTTAAACACATAATGTTTGTGAAAGGTTTTCACAAATTTTCAAAAGTATTCAAATATCAACAAAATTGGCATGATCCATCTCATGTAATAGTGACATTCAGGTGTGATGGGAAGAAAATCTCAAGGGTTTTTGGTTAAATGTTAAGATACTCTCTTTATGTTGAAACCCTAAGTCCTAGAAGACTATCTTTATCCTAAACCCTAAGTCCTTAAAGGGCTTTCCACTTTACTTTTATTTTAAAAGTGACTTAGGTTTGCAGGTCACTTAAGACTTAAGTGACAGCTTATGTGGGTGTTCTACCTGTATAGTATATCAATAGAGTGGGAATTATTTTAATGGAGAATGACTATATGGGATGGTGAGTAGGAGCCAAAAATACTTGATGAAGCTACTAGAATCTATGGTAGGTCCCAAAATTACTTAGCCTAATGTTTGATGCATATTTTTAAAAATTATGATTGATTCATAATAAATTTCATTTTGTTAATATTTAAATTGTAATGAAAATAAAACCTTTAAAAAATTGATAGTCCAATTAGAAATTTTTAAAAAATATACTTTAAAGTTTGAAAAACTATGACAAATAGTATTGTTATGAAACCAAACATTTAGAAAGTGAAAATAGTTAAAATACAAACATTTGATTGGTCATTTGACTGAAGTTAGGGATATATCATTTGGAGGTGGTTTTCTCAATTTTCATGTGGGCAACACTAGTATGACATACTAAAGGGTTTCCACCAAAGAAATTTTGGAAGAATCAAATAGAATTAGTCAACCCTTAATGAAAGATATGCATTGTGCAAACATAATCATCTATCATAAGGTTACTCTCATAGGTAGCCAGTTTCTATATTTTGAATGTAATTGGAGTATTATGGTTTTTGTCTTCTTAACAAAGATAAATTGTAAGAAGGAATACATAGAACTCTATTTTTTTTTGAAACAAATGATAAATCTTCATAAACTCATCGTTGCCAAAATTCATATGTAAGTTGGTTTACAATTATGTTGGAAATGAGGGTGTAAATAAGATTTTGTGTTCTATTTCATTGCCAAATAGATTTGATTATTTCATTCATATGTTGTTAAATCACATAAAATATCCCAAAGAGGAGGGCATGAATAACTTATTTACATCTTGAAAAGTCTCAGGAAACCCCCTCCTTGTTATCAAATTTTATGCTTTCTATTGGGTAGTAACTATGGTGCTTTCTTTCGGTTTAGAGTAAGGTTCTATAATCTAAATGAAGTATTGTACATTTTGTGCAAAAAGGATATGTGGGATTGTGTAAATTTCTCTGGAGTATATGTATGCAACTCGTGGGCGCATAGACAAGGATTATGAACTATTTGGAAAAATGCCTCTAAGAAATGTGATCTTGTGGATAACAACAATTGTAGGATATGCAAAAAAAGAACTTATTGAAGAGGTTTAAGATAATTTTGTGCAAATGCAATCCATAGGTGTACAATCAAATCTCAGACCAGTAGTCCTGTATGCAAAATGCAAAATCATAGACAAGCATGTGAAGCATTTTCCAAAATGCCTCAAATAAACGTAATACCATTTGCCGCTATGATTGCAATGTGCAAGTATAATGCCAAATTAGATTAGTTGAAAAGACTTTAGAATATTTCAAGTAAATGCAACATGTAGGCTTTCATCTGAATTCCATAGCCTTTGCCAAAATGGAAACTTTAAATCATTGTAGGGACTTTATCAAGAATAAAGGTTAGAAAAATTTGGTAGAGACAATAAGTACTGTAACTACTATCCATACTCTTGATACTACAGATACTTATGATTTAAAAATTATCAATGAATACCAAATTGTGTAACATGCTACCCTTTTTTATCATATTTTAACATATATAAATGCAAAACTGAAAACCCTAAATTGAAAACCCCAAATTTGAGTTTTTATTATAACCTAAAATTGAAAACCCCAAATACCTAGTTCACCATTAATAGCTTAACACATACATTTCTTTCATAGAATCACAAAATTCCATATCGACCAAGCATACACCCAATAAAAATTGAACACATATCCTTCGGTGCTACAAAATTTTTCCAAATCTCAAACACCAAGGCATTACCTGCCAAGCACACATGAAGAAAAAATATAGATGGGAACTTGGGAATAACGCTCTCAATATGGGTCTTGTTGCTATATGCCAGCGCTTCCAAACCCCTATTCAGCCGAGCTCCTCTCGCTATGGAATGCTTTGCGTAATGCCCTGCCACGTAACCCTAAAGGAAGTTGCAACACAAAGCAGAAGTGAACAATTTTTTTTTTAATGTGCATTAATATCAAGGAAGATGCACAACTCTAGTGCAACAACCTCAAAGGTACGCGACAAGATTACATCTAATATCAAAACACATACATTACTCACATATAAAGCATTTATTAATTACACAACAAGAAATAAGATACATTCATTCAAGCATTAAACTACAACACATAGGATACAATATAAAAAGTTCTAGATTACATTAAATTACAAGTAAGTTTACAATACTCATTGTCGGAATGAGGTAGATCAAATAAATATGATTACATATTACAACCCACCACCTTGAATACAACTGAGGAGTGAATTAATTACAAATACCAATTGAAATAAAATACATCAAGATAATGGAATGAAACCACTGGCATCCATGAGCTCTCCAACTGGAAAACCTCGCCATCATGATTTGTAAACCAAGGGGGACCCAATGGCGTAGGGCACACGTTCCTCCCAATCAAGTGGTAATCGAAGGCCCACCTCGTGTGCTAGGAGATAGTAGCAAGGATACATGGTCATCCTACGACCTCTAGATACAAGTTGACTCATACCGACTCAACCAAACATATGAACCATACAACCAAAAGGTCACATTGTTTCCAATCAACACAATCTTTTACTTCACAAAACCAACACATAGTTGACCTTGGAGAAATGTCACCACATAGGTGCATGAGTTACCCGTCAGATCTTCACCAATCTTGACCCCCATCTAGTACCACTCTCCTACTATTACCACATGGATCAAAACCTTTCCCAACCAGGAGGAGACAAATAACAACATCCACTCTATACCAAAAGAGGCAAAACATTCTCGTTTGTAGAAACTGGATAACTTACTAATCTGACTCTATGCTCTACCCAAGGAAATTAAAATGGGTTAACAACACATAGTAACAACCCCCAATCTAATTAAGAACCACTGGAAGGCTTACAACTTACTGACTAACACTTAACCCATTTCCTCAACATGCCATTAAAAGAAACACAAGGGAAATCAACACGATAAACAAATCTAATAATTTGATTTCCTAAATCCATTCCCATTTAGGGAATAACATCTAAACAAATTGACCAGATTCACGAATTAAAATAAAAGCCCTTTCAAATAAAATAAACAAATCTAATTATCTAAATTGCAATTTCATAGTTACATTTATAATTAATAAATATTTATTTCTTCTATTTGAATTATTTCACTTAACATTGTTCTAATCATGCATCAAATACATGCATTTAAATAAATTATTTATACTTAATCTTTAATTATACATTTGCATGCATCTGACTATTTATATCTAGTAAATATACATTAAATATATATACGAACATTTTTAGAAAATAATACTTTATCTTAATCTTAATAAAACTTCACTTGAATACTTTTCCAAAAATACTTATATATGCATATATATACACAATAGATATATGTATATAATATATACATTATATATATATAAAAACATATATACAACATATATATCATATGCATATATTATTGTAATATATATATTATATATTAAAATCAAAACTTATAATATAAATCCGAATTAATAAACAAACTTAATTCTTTAATATCGATGGATGAAGCAATTCAAAGATCACAGGTTTAAAAAAATAAGTCTTCATACCAAGTGTCGGGAGGGTGCTTGTATTAACCCAGCCGACCCTCTCCCCAAAGGCATTGGCAGCTGTGTAAAGGGAGGGGGCAGCGCGTCCCCCTAAGTGGTGGGCATGTTGTTCCACGGCAACACTCCACCCTTAGTAAGGTGTGGGCAGTGGGGGTTTTAATCCCCCCACCAACCACCGTGCAAACTCCTTTTAATCACAATTTAACTTTCAATTTCTACATTAACAATCTCACCGTACAGACGGTTTTTGATAGATAAACCATTTTTAATATTTTAATAAACATGATATATATATATATATATATGTATGTATATATGCAAATACATATATATACATATACATGTATATATAATATTTATATATATATATAAAATAATTTCAATATTATAATTTAATTGGGGGAAAATTTCCAAAAACAACATCTATAGGCAATTAATTGGAGAAATTTTTTCCAAAAAAAAAAACCATCTACTTGGTAAAATCATGCAATTTTCTAGAAAAGTCCCAATTTCCACATAAGATGTCTAATAACTTTATTGTTTCATTCTTTTGTTTCTTCTAAAATTTTCTATTGTTTAAAAACAATTCCCTACAAAAGCTTTCAACAAATTTTCTTACACATAAGCTTTCAATGAATTTTCTAAATCTTATATTATTTTCCTCTTGGTTTTTCCATGACAATTCTACAAATACAGAAGCTTTACCATTTTTTTTTTTTAAACAACTAAAGCTTGTACTAAAAATACAAAATCTTCTTACATAGACAATCTTTCAATTTCTTTTTAATCAATTTAAACAAAGCTTCTACATAATTGAATTTTGTACAGACAAACTTTCTAAATCAACTAAATAAATTAAACAATAAAGGAACCTGTTTTCTTGAAGCTTGAAGAAATGAAGGTTGGAGCAGAGTCTGGCCTTCATAATTCAATTTCCAAAATTACCACTTCCAAAAATATACAAAAAAAATACAGAGCCCACAATATTTTCCCAAAACCTCCTTTTCCATTTCAACCCCACAATTTCTAAAAAAATTATCCCTCTTTTCATTCAGGTGAAGTAACCTCTTACCTCCCTCAGTTATGGCAAATATTCTCTCTGAGAATAATTTCCCAACAGAGTGATTAATAAATTATTTTCACACACATGTCTAATTAAAAATATCTTCTCAACAACCCACATATATTTCCTCTAAATTAATTTTGCATTTTAATAATTTCAAACCATAATTTAATTTCTAAATAAATTTAAATCAATTAATATATTTGCTTAATAAATAAATTTAATCAAATAATTTATTTACTTAATAAAATAAATTTAATCCCAAGGATTAAATTACTTTACTAATTAAATTTAATTAATTAAATTAAATAAAAAACTTCCAACAATATTATTTAAAATTAGTTGAATAAAAACTAACATCATTTAATGCATAATTTAATATTTATTTCCATAACATAAACCTTGCAGAATTAAATAGCAATAGACAAGGCAAACAAGACACACCGAACATGGATTGACGACACATTGTGGCTAGGGTGTAGATCTAACATAGACAACCTAGCTACTATCTCCCAATCAACATACTATTGGGTTGACACGCTCTAACCTGTGAAGCCAGGTGGAGTCGATGTCCTGTACTTGCAAACCTGTATCCAATACATCAATAGCACATATATATAAAATCATCATAAAACACACCGCAAAGAGGAAATCACAGGATCAGAGGGTGCTCGCAAGCGAGTGATGCGATCTCATCCCCTTCACCAATATAGTATCACCAACTTGACACTTCCATCATTAATAAAACTCATGAGCAATAATCATATCATAATAAACCAACATTATTCTTAATCAAAGCATGTCACGTTTAACATCAAGGAAAGTACATCTCATCACACACATAGTCCATGTTGTTCTATAAAAAATGATAAAATAATAAAGCATCATAATCTAACATATGAGCAAACAGAGGGGTGTAACACTTTCGCCTGAGCATGCAAAATGGTTAGGCCCCATTTTTTTTTAAAATTATTCAAGGAATCTTTTCGGTCGATTCATTTTTGGCCAAAACCCTTCCGGTCGGAAGGGTACTACCACGTCGGCACTAAGTCACTGCCACGTGGTTTTGGCCGAAAGTCACTCGGCCGAAAACCTTCTGACCGGAAATAGCTCGCTCAGAATCGTTTTTGTGACCGAAAGTGTGACACACTATTGTGCTTTTACCTTGACATCAACGTCAAGACAATGAATAGAATAAAAAGTTATACGAAAACACTTAGTTGTGCTATCAATATCAATCGTTCCATAGTCAACATGAATAAAGTTATAAAGATCCCATCAACAATACAATTAATTATGGGGCCAATAACTTATATGGGACAAATAAAACTATTCACATACATAAAGTAATTTTATGTCTTGAAAAAAATTTGAAAAAAATTACGTGTTAAATATCTAATCCAATTATTTTAATTCTATTTTTTCATTCATTCATTTATTTTTCCCCCAGAAATTAATTCATAATATCATTTCTTTTTCCCTCGAAAAATAGTTCATAATATCAAATTGGTTAAAAAGATATTACATATTGAGAAACCCTGTATAACCTTTACAAAGAAAAAAACAAGAAGACAAATCAAATGATTCATTGATTAATTTGATACTAATTAATAAAACACTGAGAATGTAATGATATTACTGCCTCAATAGAAACTAATAAACCTATAAATGTGCAAACCAACAAGTCAAAAATCCCTCTAGATCTTGTTTGTAACACCATAATTCTTCATAACATTGACTTCAAATCATTAATATTGGTAACCTTAACGTCTGCATCAAACTGTAGTGTAATGTTTTATATAATCAATTCAATTTACACACCGGCCCTTAAAATCAAAGTTCTGTACCATGTACCATATACTCCTTTTTGACTTTGTCTTATAGAAATTTATTATTTGTATGGTATGATCTCCGTAGGTCCTCATTGTTCTCCACTGTTGTCCTTTTGTTTACTTTTGATGTCTCAATCTTGTACAAGGGATAGATCTTGCATTATCACCCCAAAATACTAGAATAATAATGAAAGCCTGCTCCATTGAATGATTGTGCCTTCCCATTTCATGTTCCAGCAAGAAAAGCAAAAAGGATTCGAATATTACTGTTTGAGCCACAGAAGATCACACCATTTTAAAATCACTGGCAGTATGGGAAACGCCAAATGCTGTAAAGTACGACAGGAGATAGACATGACAGTCAGTGGGACATGTTGACGAGGAAGACAATTAGCAGGAATAAGACAGTGAGGTGGGGCATGCTGACAATGAAGATATTGAGCAGAAATAATGGGGGCACTAACATATTTATATGATATAAGGTACAATCAAGTAAGCTGGTAATAGACAGCCACCAAGTATTATTTATAATCAAGTTATATTACTATTCCTTTCCAAGTGCACATAATTATTCTAAGGATATACTACATGAAAAAGTGAATACTGTATTGGGTTAGTGATCTGCACAAGATTAGAAGAAAAGTGAGTAGCAAATTCACCTACCCGGAAGATGGGTATTGCTTTTAATACCCAGATGAAAGGATGTGCAAAAGGAGAAGATGAAAATGAAAGTGATGCTGACGCCATTGAAGATGAGCCATGACTCTCCCGTTCCAAATGGAGGTGTTAATGGCCACAGTAGACGGATTACTGAGCCAGCTTTTATAAGCACTAATACCATCATGGCATAGCATAATTTTCCACTCAGGAACCAACTCTTTTTTCATGCTGCTGTTTACAGCCAAGAAATGGTTGACATTGATTTGTTGTATGTCATCATTCTCCTAGCAATGTCTTAGGCATTGAATCATCATTGGTATCAGCTATAAATTTTCTCTACTCATTCTTTTGGTATATGGGTCTCTATTTCTTTGCAAGTAATACCCAAGAAGGAATGCAAACTCCTCAAGCTTGAAGGAAAGGTTTGAGAATATATCTTAAATGGTGGCTTTAAAATGAAAAGAAGGGTGAAACTTTGTAGATTTTTGGATTAAGTTATATGAGATTTCTTTCATCAACGTTTTGAATCACACTATATAATTCATTATTAGGATGGTAAGTAAGAGAAGAGAATAGATAGTCGTGTAACAGATCAGCTGGCTAATAGATGAGAAGAGGGGTGGCTCAAGATTAGAAGTGAAAGGGTTTATTGTCCAAGGCAATGAAGTTTGGAGTTGGGGTTGCACTAATAGGATTCACCATTTTCAGCTCTTTGCTGGTTGCTGAATCATCAAGTTGTGCAGGTAAATGATCTGTCATTCCCTTGTATTACACTAAAACAAAAAGTTTCAGCCATAGATATAGCTAGATGGTTCTACTTCTGAATTGTATCAATAATTTTAATATGTTGATGTACTGGTGTGAAGAACAGGTAGACAGTGTTTGAAGTCTGATCTGCACTCTGATGCAAAATCAAAGGTATATACACTGACCCTGTAAAATTCTTAATCCATCCAGTTAAACATAATGAATTTAAGATGATAGTTGTATTGTTGCAGGAGGGTAGTCGTAACCATTCATCTGCAGTAGTAAGCATGTCTCATCATGGGAATGACAACACAGACAATGCTGAAAATTCAATGGATATGGAAAATCAAGGTATGAGTAGAAAATCAACGAAGGAGCAAGAGTCTAAGGACTTTGAGACACAGGATTATCGTTCATATGATCCTGCTCCTTCTTTCAGACAGCCCCCACACAAGCTAATTCCAAATCGGTGATGGCTGAGCACTTACAGAGGAAGAGTAGGATGGTAAATATGTAAGAGAATAGTATGTAAAATCAGTTAGTTATACACTAAGCTTATCATATCTATGTTTTCTTGTAGATATTTTGTAGAGATCAGGGATGTCAGTCTCATCCCCTTTAGAGTATTTTACCAGAAACAGTTCCCAAGAAAAAGAGGATTGTGAGCAGAGATCAGCTAAGAGAAGTAGAAGCATATGTAGTTACACATGTACTAGGAAGTATAGGCCTGAAACCCAAAGAGTTTACCTTTTTGTATCTTAATCTTATATAAGATCTAATGATTATATTTGTTTGTTACTATATAATAGCATGAAGATTATATAAAACTTCTGCTCATAATTAATGATGTTCACAGCATTTATTGTCTGCAGTATTTTCTGAAAATTGAAGGTCTGCCTCAAATAGCTTTGGGTTTAATTTCCAGACCACTTTTAAGAATTGGATTTTATATTTCATAATTTATGATTTAGATGCATGTTCTTTCATATGTCAGTATTAATATAATTAAATTATTTAATTATAAAAATAAAAAATAAAAATGAAAGACTAAAACTGTTGAAGAAAACATCCAGTATGATATACATACTAATAAAATTGCACAAATATCTTATTAGAAATATTGTATGGGATGGTGTATGCATATTCTGAGCCGTATGGAATACACTCCATACTTATTGAATCTGCACCTTTGATGTTTGTAAACTTAAACTATTTATTTCAAACATGACTAAAACACTCAAATTCAAAACTACTTTTAATCAGCATAATATATATACAAATTAGATTGTTTGGGTTCCATGATGTAATGACAATTTGCAGGTGTTGAGAGTTTCTTGAACTTGTTCAGCAATAGTTCTTATTCATTCATTGTATATGGTTTGATATTAGTGACATGAGTACCAAAAAGTCAATCTTGTAGAATTTTCTTTGCTTTTGAAGCTACCTGGAGGTGTATCTGTGTGTTTAGTTTTTTGAATTGTGTGTTTGCATTTGTTGAGAGATTATATATATATATATAAATATAAATTTTATTTATTTGATAAACATTTAAATTGAATTTACAGGATCTTTTTAAGAATTTAAGTGATTAAATGTTTTCTATGGAGTTAGCAAGTAGAATATGTAATTAGTGATTGTTTAGAAAGTATTTTTAATATTTTAAAAATCAAAGTAGGATTTTGATATATTTATAAGATTGTGAATGATATAAAAGTATATTGGATAGTTATTGTAAGGTTGAATCATGGTTGGTTTTTTAAATATTTTGGTTAATAACTCTTCAAATTATATCCAAATTTAAGATTTTCTATTTTTTCTTAATCATTTTATTTGTAGATTTCATGTTAATAATGTTTCTCAACATTAAGATTTTCTTTGTGATTAATTAACTATTCATTAATATTAATTTGATTTAATGAAAAAAAAAAAAATATGAATAAAAGGGTGTGATTTAACTTAGTGTGTGGTTTTAATTTATTTATTATTTAATATTTTTCAATTCAATTTAATAAGTATTGATTTAATTTGAATGAATTGCCATTATTTATTGATGTTAATCTTAATATGCATGTTTTTTGGTATAAAATAGATTTAAAATTACCTAGACATATTCAATTAAATAAAATCTTAAATGACAAAGGAAATATTGACCTAAATGGTGATATTTAATCATACTAATTCAAAATATTGATTTATGTCTATGCTAGTGATGCATCAGTTTTATTTTAAATTGTATTTATGAGGTAAGTCAACTTAATTGAACTATTGATAGGAAAATAGAATAACTATATTTTCTTTGCTTTTACTATATATGTAATATATCAATAGCATGGATGAACTCCCATACAAGGGCATTCTAAGGTATTATAGAGAATATTCATTATGTTTGGAAAGATACTAATATGAGGTAAATCATGTGTTTGATAGATAGTTGAAAATATATTATGAAGAAAAGTGGATGTGTTTCACTCAACAGTAGATTAAGTGTTGTTGTTTCAATGGTATTGTTGTGTGTAAATGATTAATATTATAATAAAGTTTCAGAAAATTTAAAAATGATTCAATGATTTAATGAACCAATTCTTACAATTTAACAAAGATGCTTAGTTATAATTTATATGATTTACAAAACATTATTTTGAGTTTGTGTCAAAGGAAAGATATTTTGGAAGATTGTGCATGGATTTCTAGGAGGATATTGATGAGTCACATGGAGATTACCCACCATTGGAATTCATAAGTTTTTAATTGTAGGTTAGCAACATGTTTCATGTGGTTTGGGGCTTAGAGAAAAAATGAAGCCAACATAGATTATTTGAGAAGATGGAGAAAGGTACAAATATGAGATTTCAAGACAAATGGAATAATAAAAATAAGTTTAAGGATAGTAGTTGAGTTGCAATAGGGAAATCACAAGGGGAAAAGGACTAAGAGGAGAGTGAGGCATCAAAGAGTATAATGTGGAGTACAAGAAGGAGAGTGGGTCATGTGAGGACCTTGTTGTGTTGTATGGTAGCCTATGTGGAAAATTTAGAAGTGGTTATTTTATTTTGCATATGAGGAAAGATATTGTGGTAAATTATAGCTTAGTTTGTGAAATTAATAAAAAATTGAGATATTTTGGTGGCTAGGTTTTTCCCTTGCTAAGAGTTTCCTCAAGGTATAATTGGTGTTATTTATATTATTTCTTTTTACTTTTGTGTGTTTAACTGTTTAAGTTACATGATTGGATAATCCTTCTTGTGATCCTTTGGCCATGATGACATCATATGGTATTAGAGAAAGTTTGATCTAGGATTTGCGTTAGTGTAGGTGTGATCACACCTTGTTGATATATTTTTCCAAAATGTGGGCATAAGAAAAAATATGTAACACAAAAAAGAAGCCACTTTCTTTTTATAACCGAAATGAGCTTTTGGCGAGCGCCAATTTTTGTGCTCCAAATATGGCGAGCACCAAATATGATGCTCACCAAATTTGAAATATGATATAAAATGTAGAAAATAAACTTTATTTTTATTTCTCCAATCTTCAACCTATGATCTGTATATTTTTAGCTCCTCAACTCATGCTCGCCAAAATACATTGACATTTTTCACCTCAAGGTTGTGAAATCTTCATCAAGATGTCGCAAAAATGTTGGGGAGGTCAAAAAGGTACAAGTATCTCTTCTTTTTTAGTTTCAATTTTTGATTAAATTGTAGATTGAATTATGTTTTTTATTATTTTTTTAATTTCCAAGATATGATATTCCATCTAGGCCAAATATTGAAAATCCTCCATCACTTCCTCATGAAGACCCTCCTCAACAATAACCACAAAAAACACCTCCATCAATTCCTATACATCCACCAAGAACATAAGAAAACATACTAAGGAAAATAGAAGACAATAAAAAATAGCTTACGAAATTGATCACAAGGTTGTAAGATCTTGCTACAACAAACCCTCATAGGAAAAGCCTTGTTGAATCCTTGCAATATATCATGTATCATGTAGGATCAATAAGTGCATAAATTATTTTTTGGTCCAATAAGAGGGAAGAATAAAAATAGTTTTATGCAAGAAAACTATCCTATGAGCAAGTAAAGGAAAATAAATTTAATAAATCTGACTTGTGCGCCCTCTTCATTGACCCATGAACTAATCAACCTTAGAAACTAGATGCAAGAGGTTCCATATCCATTGGTGCCACCATGGAGAGATAAAGAATCACTTTTGGGATAGGTGGTGTATGGTTTTTTACCAGCCTTCGTGCAATAATGATGAGGGGCCACAATACTTTTTGAGGAAACTCTATTGTGAATTTTTCCTCAATGAGTTTCTAAACTATTTTTAATTTATAGATTTCTAGGGTAGAGGTGGTGGATCCTCACATGATAGAGTAGGGGCGTAAAATAAGCCACACTTGGCACTAAGACCCTTGGGTAGACCTCTAGTGGTGCATGTGACTATTCCTTGTGTTGTGAAGGAAAGTGTCGAGGTGGACACCTTAGACTCCATTAGCTCACTCATTGAGAGCCTTATACAATATCTAAGGCCTCTAGTACAAGGTGATGTGGATGAGTCTTCTAGGCCATGAGTTCCAATACATTTTTTGTCAACTTTGCATTATTGTTTTCACTTATGATCTTGAGAGTAGTCAAGATGAAGCTATGTAGGATACACTAGTTGTAGAGGAGATTCTTATGATAAAATATTTGTTGAATGAAATATTTTGGAATTGGTACTCAAGTAAATTTCGGCAAGTTCATTTAATTATGTTTATTACATTTTATTTTGAAATGTAATAATAACTTTAGTAGAATTATTATGATAAAAATTTAGGGTCAAAGTGCTCATGCTACTTGCAACATTCCCCCAGACCCCTATTTCATGACATCGACAAGTCCACAAGTATGTAACTAGTAAAGAAATACAATTTTATTACATGTGAATAGTTGAACCTTATATGATTTGTTTTCTCATAATTCACTTTGGATGTTGAATATTTTTATGGTGAACCTTTGACATCGATACCTCGTATTGGTCATCATTGACGAACTTTCACCCAAGTAACCTTTATTCATTCATGGTGTTGTAAGACAATGTTAGGTAGTTTTGGTAATTGAACAACATTCCTTGTTTCATTTTTGGATGTTGACATAAAATACTCATCTTGATGTCCATGCCACATTGGACCATGGTGTTGTTGTAGTAGTAGTAAGTTCCACTCCTTTGATAGAGGTACAAGATAAATTAATAAATTTCACATTATATTTGTTCTTTTATTAGTCTAGATTTTAAAAAAAATTAATTATACTCATATTTAGTTTAATTGCTATCTTGATTCTTTCTATAGAGACTTATGACTCCAGGTTGTCAATGTGTCCCTATTGCAGATGAACATCTTGATTATTTGTATATGGTAAGTGATTATTTTGTTATATGTCATTCTATAATTTAATTTCTATATATTAATGTCTATACTTTGTATTGTATTAGATGGATGTCCAGAGAAATCTAGAGAGGAGGATGAGTGAGCACAATTGAAAGACACCATCATATGCATCTCCATCTAGTCGAAACTCACAAGAAACTCATGATCTATTTCCTTCCCCTAGTGGGAAATAACTACATTAGGGTCCTTTGTTGTATGCCTATGTGGCATTTTTGAACATCTATTTTTTATTAAAGATATGTGACATTTTCTATCCACATGGCTCTTTTGCAAGTCTATATGACTTTATTGGATACATTTTATACTTTTATCGACATATAACGTTGTATGGCCTTATGAATTTTTGAATAATATTGTGGCAACATAAATTGTACTCCCTTCTTGGATATAGTATAATTCCTTGCTTTATTTGGACTTATTTTGGTACCCTTGCATTCATGACCCTTTAAATCATCATTAATAGCCCTCTAAGACCCTTTATTTTGGATCTCAAGGCTTATTTCAACTAAAATCTTGACGAAATCAATAGAAGAATTAAATTTTATAAACCATCATTGGTCCACCTTGAAAAAATAGGATGGGACTCATACACCACCTTGGGCATATGAGTCCCCCTAGGTGGGACCCATACACCACAAATGGCATATGAGTCCTATGTGGCCTATTTTTAGGGTTTGAGTAGGAAATTCAAGTTTATAATACAAAATTTTGGTTGATGTCAGCTTTTGAGATCTAAATAACGATAAATTAGGTGTATTTTCTATATAAACAAGCTTCCAGGCCATTATTTTCATCTAGAGAAAGAAATTCAAGATCTAAGCATTCACAAGCATTCAAGTATTCTTTCACAAGAGCATTCAAAAGTAAGTAGCAAGAAAAGTTAGAGCCTTGGAGAAACATTGAAGTGTTTTTGTAGGTCTTCAAGCTCACTTTTATTCAAGATCTAGCATTGTCAAGGATTGGTTATGGTTGCCTATGGTGAATCATGATGGATTCTATGATGGGGAGATGCAACTAGCCATCAAGCCAAGCCTAATGGCTTGTTTCCTAAGTGATTCCATCCTCCATTATCACTCCACTTTCAGCCTAAGGAAGGTACATGCATTATTATGACTTATTAAGGTGATTAGGGATCTCCCAAAGCAATTCATTCATCTTCATATTTCATTCATGCATCTCATTCTAGCACATTAGAATAGGGTTGCATTGCATTTCAAATTTCTTAATCTTAGATACACTTAAGGTTAAGATTTACATTCACATTTACATTTAAGATCCATTGTTTCTATCAAGGTTTAACTACCGAACTAGGGGTTTGATCGAGGCAAACCCCCCATAATCAAATCAACACTATATTATGTTTTGCAGGTCTTTTTTAATAGATTCAAATCCATAAATCAGATTGGGAAGAAAGAGAAGAGATTGGAGAGTAGATCTGGAATTTGATTTTTTTTTAAATAAGAAGGGGGTTGATACACCACAAGTGGTGTATGATCCTAGCACATGAAATTTTCCAGATTGATGAAGATCTTTAGTCTACAGTGCTAGATTCTTGTTTAAGTCTGGAAACCCTAGACTGGGAGTGATATGTCCAACCTAGCATATGAGTCCTAGTGTTCCCTAAAGTATGCATTTTCAAATTTTTAGAGATTATTCAAAGCATATTTAGGTCCCCAGGTGCATCATTCTAATTTCTCAATTTTATGTTTTGTTTTGCATTCATTTATAGGTTATTTATTGAAGTTTCCACATTATTAGGTTTCATAATTTGGTCTTGCATTTCATTTGTCTTTCTAATCCCTAGCTTGGTGGTGAACCCCATTTTAGTCTCTAATCATACCCTCAGACAACCTTTAGTAGATCTATTTCCTTCATTTCATCCTTGGATTGAGATATCTAGGGTTTCCTTGAGTGAAACAAGTGTGTGAAATAGGAACTGCATCATTGTGCTTCATATCCTCAAAGATAGAAGGCACCCTATATTTGTTGTTTGATTTTGGTCAACTTGCATTTACAACATCTCAATTCTGATTTGGAGTGCATCATCATCCTAGATCTAGATTGCATTAACAGTGCATTAGGGTTTTCATTAGTTAATTGGCATTCTAGGGTTTCTAAATCTTGCATTAGTGAAAATTCTTATAGGTTGAATTTTCGCATCTTGCATCATTGAATTTCATTTGAAATTTTCATTTTCACTTAGTTTAGACATCATACAAACCAAAAATCATAATTTTCACTTACAATTTTTTGAAATCTTTGCAAAAACCCTAAACTAGGACTTATACACCCCACTGGGTGATTTAGTTCTAGTATAAGATATTTTGCCTTCTTTCTGGGTATTTTGTGGTGACTGTTATTCAACATTTAAACCCCTTAAAAACCCTATTTAGGACTCATATGCCCCTTTGGATGATTTAGTCCCATTGTCGATTTTAAATTGTATTTTCCAGCATTAAATTCTCTATTTTTGTGTTTCTTTTGGGTAAGTGTAGAAAGATGGGTCACAATTTTGTCGCCAATTTACTTTTTCATCCCGAAATAGAAAAAACATGAGCACATTATAGTAAAATGCACACTTGTTATGGCTTGGTAATGACCGAGCCTAGGATCGATCATTACCAAGCCATAATGCAAGTGTGTTATAATACGTTTGCATTATGGTTTAAATTTCAAAAAATGCGCACATTTTGAGTGTAAAAAAATGCGCATTTTTTGAAATCAAAAAAACATTTCCAACATGCGAGCATGTTATAACACACTCATGTTTGCTCAACATTGAAATTTTTTTCTTCTCTTTTTCTTGTCTCTTTCTTCTTGTTATCTTTCAGAGAAACTATATACATGAAATGAAAATTCAAGTATAAGTTGAAATTTACATATATGAACATTTACTTTCTTATACATGAAACTCTGCAAATTGAAACCAATGACTAACAGAAGAAAATAGGGTAAGTGCACCAAGATGGTTCCCAAAAAGGGGGCTTAAGTGGCCACTTTTTTTTTTTCTGAAATAGGGAAATACTTACCTTGGACATGAAATTGAGGATAGTTACACTCAAAATTTTGAGATAGAACAAAAACAAGGATTGAAGTGCTTCGAGTCTCTTTCTAAACTACTAATTTATTGTTAAAATGGTTGAGATTAAGGGGTTCAAAAGAGGGACATACACAAACTAGTATTTTTTTTGTCAGAAAAACATAACATAGCAACTCGTGTATGACCCTAGCACGGTGAACTTTTTGTAGTATTTTTAAAATCACTACAGTCAGAAGTTAGCTAATAGTATGTAGTTGATGCACAATTTTTTTGATAATTTTTAATGAATATTTGACTTTTTACTAATTTTCTAAGTGGACACTTCTTGAAAATAAATTTTTTGGCCGTGCTCCCCCTACAAATTTTGGAAAGACATTAATTTAAAAAAAATAAAAAAAATTGTAGAATGGATTCTAGTTTCTAAAAATGTAATTTATTTGAAATTTCAATGAACAGTTAATTTATAACAAAAAAAACACCAAACACTTCTTTTTGGAAAAAAAGAGACATACAAACAAAATAAATTATGGATGAAAGACTTAACATTGTCAGAAATTGAAAAAAATTACATCGTTGGATAACTAAGAGAGAACCTAAGACTATCCATGTGTTTGAATTTTTCGATATTGAACCACATGCAATTTTGACAATGAGCACGAACCTGATTATGTGAAAAATTATAGAATTTGTAAAAATACATCTCTGGTAGTTGGGAATGCTCTCCAAGCCTTTGGGTTTGTATTGCAAGGAAAATACCAATCCTAAGGCTTGGGGATTCCCAAAACAAGATATAATGCACGTGCATTATATCTTAGTTTTGACATATTTTTTTGTGTTTTGTGAATGCATTGATGCTCACATTTTGATCTACATTGAATTTATTTTTCTTCTCTTTTTTTATTTTCTTCTCTTTATCTCTGAGGGAAACTATATACATGAAATAAACATTTAAGTATAAGTTGACATTTACATATGGAAATTTACTTTTTTATAATTTAAGTTATATTTCATGTATATAAGGAGGATTTTTGAGAGTGGTTTCAGATCTCCAGGATTTAAAATGCAAATTCTAGTTTTTGGAAGATTTTAAAATTTTAGACTTAGTAAAATTTTAGTAATCAGCATGTCAAATTTCAATAATCAGGAGGTCAAATTTTAGTAGTCAGCAAGTTGTATCATCTTTCTCTCTCACTCTCTCCCTCTCTATACTATCTATCTTTCCACTCCCCCTCTCTCTTTGTTCCTCCCTCTCTCCCCTCTCTCTCTCTCTCACGCACCCTTTTATCTCCTCCCTACATCTACCTTCGTCCCTCCCCTCTCTACTTCTCTCTATCTCTTTTCTCTATCTCTTCTCTCTATCTACATCTCCTTACCTCTCTACTTATCTTTATCTCCCCTCTCTCCCTCTTCCTACCTCTCCCTCCATCACTTTGTATCTCAACTATGTCTCACTCCCTACCTCTTTCCCTCCCTACTCTCTATATCTCCTCTCCCTCTTTCTACCTACATCTCTCTCTCACTCTCTATCCCTCTCTATCCCTCTTTTCCCCCCTCTTTCTCTCTAACTCTCTCCTCTCTATCTCATAATTCTCTCTCCCTCCCTCTAAATTTCTCCTCTCTATCTCGCCATTCTCTCTCTCTCTCTCACACACACACATACAAACCTCTATCTCCCTCCCTAACACTCCCTCCCTCCTTCCATCTCTACTTCTCTGTATCTCTCCTCTCCCTCCCTCTCTCAACCTCACCTTCTCTCCCATTCTTTTGGTCTCTCCTCCCAATCTCTCTCACTATTGTCCCTCCCTCCCCCTCCCCTCTTTCTCTCTCAATTTCTCCTTTTCTCCATATCTCACCATTATCTCTATCTCTCACTCACACACACACACACACACACACACACACCTATCTATCTCCCTCTCTACCTCTCCATCCCGCCCTCACCTATCTACTCTCTATCTCTCCTCTCTCTTTCCCTCTCTATACCTACCTCTCCCTCCATCACTCTCTCTCCATACCTCTTTATCTCACCAATGTCTCCTTCCCTACCTCTTTCCCACTCTACTCTCTATCTCTCCTCTCCCTTCCTCTAGCTACCTCTCTCTGTCTCTCCATCCCTATCCATCCCTCTCTTTCTCTCTCAATATCTCCTTCTCTCTATCTCACCACTATCTCTATCCCTAGCTCTCACTCCCTCCTCTCTAAATCACCATTCTCTCTCTCCCACTTTCCCTCCTTCCCTCTCACTCCCTCCTCTCTAAATCACCATTCTCTCTCTATCCCACTTTCCCTCCTTCCCTCTCTCTATCTCACCTATCCCTTTCTATAGGAGCTCACCCTCCCTCCAACCTCCGTCTCTCTCTTTATCTCTCTTTCTCTTTCTCTCCTTACCTCTAAACTCTCTATCTAACCACTATCTCTCCATCTCACTCTCCCTCCTTCCCTCTTTACCTACCTCTTCCTCCACTACCTACCACTCTCTCTACCTATCTCTCTCCCTCCCCCCACTTTCTCTCTTACTCTCTCCTTCTGCATCTTTACTTTCTATCTCTCCCCCCTTCCCTCTCTACTCTCTTTCTCTCTCTCCCCCTTCCTCTCTCCGCAAATTTTCTCTCCTCTCCCTCTCTCTCCCTCTCACACACACTCACCTCAATCTCCTCCTTTCCTCTCCTTCCATCCCTCCACCCCTCCACTCTCTAATTCTCTCTATATATCATCTCTCTACATCTCCTTCCCTCTCTATTTATCTTCAGCTCCTCTCTCCCTCTCTTTACCCACCTCTCCCTCCATCACTCTATATCTCACCTGTGTCTCCTCCCTACCTATTTACCTCTCTACTCTCTATCTATCCTCTCCCTCCCACTACCTCTCTCTCTTGCACACACACACACACACACACACACCTCTATCTCCTCCCTACCTATCCGCCCCTCTCCTATTTACTTCTCTCTATCTCTCCTTTTTCTATATATCCTTCCCTCTCTACCTATATTTATCTCCCTTATCCATTTGTTTATCTACCTCTCCCTTTATTACTATGTATCTCACCTATGTTTCCCAACCCTACCCTTAAGGGTTTAATGTATAGGGTAGAGGGTAAATGGTAGAGGGTAGAGGGTAGAGGGTAGAGGGTAGAGGGTTTAAGGTTTGCAGGTTTAAGGTTGAGGGTAGAGGGTAGAGGGTAGAGGGTAGAGGGTAGAGGGTTTGAGGGTTGAGGGTTCATGGATTAGGGTAGAGAGTTTACTTGAGTTTAAGGGTTTATGGTTTGAGGGTATAGGGCTGAGGGTAGAGGGTATTGGGTTGAAGGTAGAGGGTTTAAGGTTTAAGGGCTAAGGGTTAAGGGTTAAGGGTTAATGGTTAACGGTTAAGGGTTTAGCATTAAGTGTTTAAGGGTTTAAGGGTTGAGGGTATAGGGTTGAGGGATTAGGGTAGAGAGGGAGGGATGGAGGTAGGGAGATATGGACGAAGAAGTAGAGAAGAGGAGGGAGGGATTGAGATAGATGAGGGTTAAGGGGAGAGGGGAGAGAGATAGAGGGAGTGAGTGAGTGAGTGAGAGAGACCTAAGAGAGAGAGAGGGGGTAGGAGGGAGAGAATTGAGAGAGAGGGGAAGGGAGTGGGAGATAGAGGGAAGGAGGGTTAAGGGTAGAGGGTAGAGGGTTTAATGGTTAAGGTTAAAGGGGAGAGAGATAGAGGGAGTGACTGAGAGAGAGACCTAAGAGAGGAAGAGGAGGTAGGAGGGAGAGGGTTGAGAGAGAGGGGGGGAGAGTGGGAGAGAGATAGAGGGATGTAGGGTTAAGGGTAGAGGGTAGAGGGTAGAGAGTTTAAGGGTTAAGGGTTTAGAGTTAAGGGTTTAAGAGTTTAGGGTTTAAGGGTTGAGGGTATAGGGTAGAGGGTTTAGGGTTGAGGTGAGAGATTTGATGGAGTGAGTGAGTGAGAGAGAGACTTGATAAAGGGAGAGGAGGTAGGAGGGAGAGACTTGAGAGAGAGATGGAGGGAGCAAGAGAGAGATAGAGGGAGGCAGGGTTAAGGGTAGAGGGTAGAGGGTTTAATGGTTTATGGTTTAGAATTAAGGTTAGAGGGGAGAGAGATAAAGGGGTTGAATGAGAGAGGGAGAGGGTTGAGAGATAGAGGGAGGGAGTGGGAGAGAGATAGAGGGAGGGATGGTTAAGGGTATAGGGTAGAGGGTTTAAGGGTTAAGGGTTTAAGGGTTTAAGGTTTAAGGGTTAATGGTAGAGGGTTAAGCATTATGGGTAGAGGGGAGAGAGATCAAGGGAGTGAGAGAGAGAGACCTAAGAGAGGGAGAGGGGGTAAGAGGGAAACACTTGATACATAGAGAGAGGGAGGGAGTGGGAGAGAGATAGAGGGAGGGAGGGTTAAGGGTAGATGGTAGAGGGTTTGATGGTTTAGTGTTTAAGAGTTAAGGGTTTAGGGTTAAGTGTAGAGGGGAGAGAGATAGATGGAGTGACTAAGAGAGAGAGAGAACTAAGAGAGCAAGAGGGGGATGAGGGAGAGATTTGAGAGAGAGAGAGAGGGAGTGGGAGAGATATAGATGGTAGATGGTTAAGGGTAGAGGGTAGATGGTAGATGGTTTAAGGGTTTAAGGGTTAATGGTTGAGGGTAGAAGGGAGAGAGATAGGAGTGTGTGAGAGCGAGAGACCTGAGAGAGGGAGAGGGGGTAGGAGGGAGAGAATTGAGAGAGAGATGGATGGAGTGGGAGAGAGATAGAGGGTAGAGGGTTTTAAAGGTTAAGGGTTAAGGGTAGATGGGGGAGATAGAGGGAGTGAGTGAGAGAGAGGGAGGGAGGGAGTGGGAGATAGATAGAGGGTAGAGAGTATAGGGTAGAGGGTTAAGGGTAGAGGGAAGAGAGATAGAAGGAGTGAGTGAGTGAGAGAGACCTACGAGAGGGAGAGGGGGTAGGAGGGAGAGATTTGTGAGAGAGGGAGAGAGGGAGTAGGAGATAGATAGAGGGTAGAGGGTAGAGGTTTTAAGGGTTTATGTTTTAAGGGTTAAGGGTTTAGGGTTAAGGGTAGAGGGTAGATAGATAGAGGGAGCGAGTGAGTGAGAGAGAGACCTAAGAGAGGGAGAGGGGTAGGAGGGAGAGACATGAGAAAGAAAGAGGGAGAGGGAGTGGGAAAGAGATAGAGGGTAGAGGGCTAAGGGTAGAAGGTAGAGTATTTAAGGGTTAAGGGTTAAGGATAGAGAGGAGAGAGATAGAGGAAGTGAGTGAGAGAGAGGGAGGGAGTGAGAGAGAGATAAAGGGCAGAGGGTTAAGGGTAGAGGGTAGAGGGTTAAGGGTAGAGGGTAGAGAGATAAAAGGAGTGAGTGAGTGGGAGAGAGACCTAAGAGAGGGAGAGGGGGTAGGAGGGAGAGACTTGAGAGAGAGATAGAGAGCAACGGAGTGGGAGAAAAATAGAGGGTAGAGGGTTAAGGGTATATGGTAGAGGGTTTAAGGGTGGTGTAGGGTTTAAGGGATAAGGTTTTAGGGTTTAGGGTTAAAGGTAGAGGGGAGAGAGATAGAGGGAGTGAGTGAGTGAGAGAGACCTTCGAGAGGGTGAGGGGGTAGGAGGGAGAGTCTTGGGAGAGAAAGGGGCTATGAGGGATATTATCTATATCTGCCCTCCCTCCCTCTCTCTCTCTCAAGTATCTCCCTCCTACCCCCTCTCCCTCTCTCAAGTCTCTCTCTCTCACTTACTCATATCTCTCTCCCCTCTACCATTAACCCTTAACCATTAAACCCTTAAACCCTCTACCATCTACCATTAACCTCTACCCTCTATCTCTCTCCCACTCCCTCTCTCTCTCTCTCAAATATATCCCTCCTACCCCCTATCCATCTCTTAGGTATCTCTCTCTCAGTCACTACCTCTATCTCTCTCCCCTCTACCCTTAACCCTAAACCCTAAACCCTTGACCCTTAAACCCTCTACCCTCTACCCTCCCTACCTCTATATCTCTCCCACTCCCTCCCTCTCTCTCAAGTCTATGCCTCCTAATTCCTCTCCCTCTCTTAGGTCTCTCTCTCCCACTCTATCTATCTCTCTTCCCTCTACCCTTAACGCTTAATTCCTTACCCTTAACCCTTAAACATTAAACCCTTAAACCCTTAACCCTAAACCCTAAACCATTAAACCCTAAACCCTCTACCCTATAACCTTAAACCTCCCTCCCTCTATATCTCTCCCACTCCCTCCTTCCCCCTCTCTCAACCCTCTCCCTCTCTCAAGTATCTCTCTCTTAGTCACTCCCTCTATCTATCTCCCTTCTACCCTTGAACCTAAACCCTAAACCCTTAAACCGTCTGCCCTCCACCCTTAAACCTACCTCCCTCTATCTCCCTCCCACTCCCTCCATCTCTCTCTCAAGTATCTCCATCCTACCCCCTATCCCTCTCTTATGTCTCTCTCTCTCACTCCCTCTATCCCTCTCCCTTCTACCCTAAACCCTCTACCCTCTACCCTCTACCCTCTACCCTTAACCCTTAAACCCTAAATCATTAAACCCTTAACCATCTACCCTTAACCCTTAACCCTTAAAATCTCTACCCTCTACCATTAAACCTCCCTCCCTCTATATCTATCCCAACACTCCCTCCCTCCCTCTCTCTCTCTCTCAACCCTCTCCCTCCTACCCCCTCTCCCTCTCTTAGGTCTCTCTCTCCCAGTCACTCCCTCTACCCTTAATCGTAAACCATAAAAACTTAACCCTTAATCCCTTTACCCTCTATCGCTCTCCCACTCCATCACTCTCTCTCTCTTAAGTATCTCCATCCTACCCCTTCTCCCTCTCTCAAGTCTCTCTCTCTCACTCATTCTATCTCTCTCCCCTCTATCCTTAACCATCTACCATCTACCCTTAACCCTTAAACCCTCTACCCTCAATCTCTGTCCCACTCCCTCTCTCTCTCTTTCTCTCAAGTATCTCCCTCCTACCCCTATCCCTCTCTCAAGTATCTCTCTCTCTCACTCACTCCTACTATCTCTCTCCACTCTACCCTTAACCCTCTACCCTCTATCCTTAACCCTTAGACCTTCTACCCTCTACCCTTTATCTCTCTCCCCCTCCCTCCCTCTCTCTCTCTCTTCAAATCTATCCCTCCTACCCCATCTCCATCTTTAAAGTCTCTCTCTCACTCCTAACTCACTCCCCTCTACCCTTAAGCGTCTACCATCTACCCTTAACCCTTAAACCCTTAAATCCTCTACCCTCTACCCTTTATCTCTCTCCCACTCTCTTCCTCTCTCTCTTTCTCTCAAGTCTCTTCCTCCTACCCACTCTCCCCACTACCCTTAACCCTTAAACCCTCTACCCTAGCTTTCCAATTCGGTGAAATTGGGAATGTAGTGGCTTGTTTGAAAAAATGGGTCCAAGAAATGAGGTCTCCTAGTGATTTACACGACTAGGAGACCCCATTTCTTGGACCCATTATTTCAAACAAACAAGCTAGGTTGCCAATTTCATTGAATTTCCAAGCTAGTGGGTCCACTGTCTTGCCATTTCAATGAAATTAGCAATGTAGTGGCCTGTTTGAAAAATTGGGTCCAAGAAATGAGGTCTCCCAGTGATTTACATCACTAAGAGACCCCATTTCTTGAACACATTTTTTCAAACATGGCAAGTGAGGCTGCTGATTTCACTGAATTAGCAAGCTAGTGGGCCCACCGACTTGCCAATTCAGTGAAATTAACAATGTAGTGGCCTGTTTGAAAAAATGGGTCCAATAAATGGGGTCTCTTGTTGATTTGCTGGTGATATAAATCTCCAAGAGACCCCATTTCTCAAACCCAATTTTTCAAACAGGTCAAGTTAGGTTTCCAATTTCACCAAATTAGCAAGCTAGTGGGCCTACTAGCTTGTCAATTTGGTAAAATTGGCAATGTAGTAGCCTATTTGAAAAATTGGATCCAAGAAATAGGGTCTCCTTGTGATTTACATCACCGGGAGACCCCATTTCTTGGACTCATTTTTTAAAACAAGCAAGTTAGGTTGCCAATTTTAATGAATTGACAATCTAGTGGGCCCAGTAGCTTGCTAATTTGATGAAATTGGCAATATAGTGGCTTGTTTGAAAAAATGGATCCAAGAAATGTGGTCTCTCAGTGATTTAAATCACTGGGAGACCCCATTTCTTGGACCCATTTTTTTAAGCAGACAAGTTAGGTTGCCAATTTCACCGAATTGCCAAGCTAGTGGGCCCACTGGCTTGACAATTCGATGAAATTGGAAATGTAGCGGTTTGTTTGAAAAAATGGGTGCAAGAAATGGGGTCTCTCGGTTATTTAAATCATCGGGAGACCCCATTTCTTGGACCCATTTTGTCAAACAGGGCAAGTTAGGTTGCCAATTCACCAAATTGGCAAGCTAGTGGGTCCACTAGCTTGCAGATTCGGTGAAATTAGCAATGTAGTGGCCTATTTGAAAAAATGGGTCCAAGAAATGGATTCTTTTGGTGGTTTACATCATTGGGAGACCCCTAATTTTTGGACCCATTTTTTCAAACAAGCAAGTAGGTTGCGAATTTCATCGAATTGCCAAGCTAGTGGGCCCACTAGCTTGCCAATTCAGTGAAATTGACAATGTAATGGCCCATTTTGAAAAAATGGGTCCAAGAAATAGGGTCTTTTAATGATTTACATCACCGGGAGACCCCATTTATTGGACCCATTTTTTCAAATAGGGCAAGTTATGTTGCTAATTGTAGACACTCAAATTTATCCTCACATCACATTATTCGTCTATTGATTAAAATGATCAATTCATTCAATACTTTCTTCTATTCATGCATTTCATCAAATCATTAAATCATCTCATTATTGTTTGCATCTATCGCATTATCATCTTTGCACTATCATTTATTATCATAATCATTCACTAGCATTTCATAATAAAACTATATTATCATTTAAATTATATCATTTGCATAAATCATTCACTTCATAATGCATAATAAATCATAATCATTCATAATCCATTTGCATAATAATTCATAAACATCATTTCCATATTAAATCAATTATCATTACCATCCATAATTGTTTCATATTCATCTCCATTAATAAATCAATTATCATAGTCATTGATTATTATTTCAGAATAAACTAATTATCATAACTTGCATATAATCATATCATTTGCATAAACCATTCATGAAATATTACATTTTATCACTTTTATTCTCATCCATAACATTTAACCCAACAATGTGGGATAATGGCATTTCCTTCTCTCACATCTTTTATCCCACATTTCATCTTCAACCCCTCTCCATCCTCGGGGAAATCTTATTTAAATGGGATTTTCCTCTCATTTTAGCTCTCACAAATTCTGCTCACAAATTTACATACTCATACCATATTTGCATCTTGATTACATTTCTCATTCATCATAGCCTCTTTATTGCATTTTTTGCTCATAAAATCTGAGAGCAAATGCATGAATAAAGATCTTGGTGATAGGGAGACAATGGAGATGGATTTCTTTTAAAAGCATTGTTTTGTTTTTGTAGTTTAGATTTTTATTTCTGGTTTTGCTTTTAATTAGAATAGATCTATTGATGTGAGCTGAAATGGTGGTTCTTACTCCATAGAATCATGCATTTTTCTGGCTCTACACTAATTTCACCAAATTGGCAAGCTAGTGGGCCCACTGGTTTGCCAATTCGGTGAAATTTGCAATGTAGTGGCCTATTTGAAAAAATAGGTCCAAGAAATGGGCTCCCAATAATTTACACCACTAGGAGACCCCATTTCTTGGACCCATTTTTTCAAGTAGGCAAGTTAGGTTGTTAATTTCACCGAATTGCTAAGCTAGTGGGCCCACTGGCTTGCCAATTCAGTGAAATTGGAAATGTAGTGGCTTGTATGAAAAATGGGTCCAATAAATGCGGTCTCCCAGTGACGTAAATCATTGGGAGACCCCATTTCTTAGACCCATTTTTTCAAACAGGGCAAGTTAGGTTGCCAATTTCACCAAATTGGCAATGTAGTGGCATGTTTGAGAGAACGGGTCCAAGAAATGAGGTCTCTCGATGATGTAAATCACTGGGAGATCCCATTTTTTCAAACAAGCAAGTTAGGCTGCCAATTTCATCAAATTACCAAGCTAGTTGGCCCACTGGCTTGCCAATTCAGTGAAACTAGCAATGTAGTGGCTTGTTTTGAAAAAATGGGTCCAATAAATGGGGTCTTTCGGTGATTTACATCATTGGGAGACCAATTTTCTCAAACAGGGCAATTTAGGTTTCCAATTGCACCAAATTGGCAAGCTAGTGGGCCCAATAGATTGCCAATTCAGTGAAATTGGCAATGTAGTGGCCTGTTTGAAAAAATGGGGTCCAAGAAATGGGATGTCTTGGTGATGTAAATTATCAGAAGACCCCATTTCTTGGACCCATTTTTTCAAATAGGTCATGTGATGGAGAGGTAGTGGGAGGGAGATAGAGAGATATATATATAGAGGGAGATAGAGAGATATATATAGAGGGAGAAAGAGAGATTGATAGGGTTTGATTGAGCAAGAGGTACATAGAAAGAGGGAGAGGGTAGATAGAGATAGGGTAGGAGAGAGGGAGGAAGAGAGAGGTGAGATGTATAGATAGAGAGGACGGAATATGGTTTGAGGGTATAGGGTTGAGAGATTAGGGTGGAGGAGCTATAGGGTTGATGATTTAGGGTATTGGGTTGAGGGTATAGGGTTGATGGATTAAGGTTGAGGGTAGAGGGTATTGGGTCTCTACCCTCAAGCCAATACCATCTACCCTCAACCCTTAAACCCTTAAACCCAAGAAAAATATCTACCCTAATCCCTAAAACCTAAGAGGGAGTGGGAGAGAGAGGGAGTTGTGGAGAGGTAGTGGGAGGGAGATAAAGAGAGCTAGATATATGGATCAAGAGAGAGTGGTAGGGATTTATTGAGAAAGAGGGAGAGGGTAGATAGGGACAATTAGAGAGGGTAGGAGAGAGCTAGGGAGAGAAAGGTGAGATGCATAGATGAAGAGAAATGGATAGGGGTTGAGGGTATAGGGTTGAGGGATTAGGGTGGAGGACCTATAGGGTTGATGATTTAGGGTGGAGGACCTATAGGGTTGAGGGTAGAGGGTAGAAGGTTTAAGGGTTTAGGGTTGAGGGTAGAGGGTTTCAGGTATAAGTTTGAGGTTATATGGTTGAAGGATTAGGTTGAGGGTCCAATGTATAGGGTAGATGGTATAGAGGTTGAGGGTTAAGGGCTTAAAGGTTGAGGGTTGAAGGATTAAGGGTTTAGGGTTGAGAATTGAGGGTAGAGGGTAGAGGGTTTAAGGGTTAACGGTTGAGGGTAGAGGATTGAGGGTATAGGGTTGAGGGTCCAATGTATAGGGTAGAGGGTTTAGGGGTTGAGGTATTAGGGTTTAAGGGTTGAGAGTTGAGGGTAGAGGGTAGAGGGTAGATGGTTTAAAGCTTGAGGGATGAAAGGTTGAGGGATTAAGGGTTTAGGGTTGAGGGTTTAGGGTTGAGGGTAGAGGGTTTAGGGTTTAGGGTATAGGTTTGAGGGTATATGGTTGATGGATTAGGGTTTAGGGTTCAATGTATAGGGTAGAGGGTATAGGGGTTGAGGGTTAAGGGTTGAGTGATTAAGGGATGAGGGTTGAGAATTGAGGATTGAGGGTTTAATGTATAGGGTAGAGGTTTTAAGGGTTGAGGGTTTTGGAGTATGGACATACACTGAGAGGGGGGTTGAATCAGTGTCTGATAGATAGACCTAAAATTCAAACCTTTTTACACTTTGATAAAGGATTTTGGTGCATATTCCCTTTCTTTTGATAACATGGCAGAGTAATTGCTTTGAGATCATTTATGACAACATTAACTTAGTTCATTTTTGACAACTTATGCCAATAGAACTTGTGTGAGATATCTTGCATTTGCAAAAGTTATGATTGGCATTGTTTAACAATCATTGCACGATGAAAAAACATGTGCAACTCATAAGATTGTACATAAAGATCAACATTGTTTAATCACTTTAGGACTACCAGATTTCAATGTAGACTTATGAGATACTAAAACAATTGTGCAATGGAGTGACATATGATAAGCATGAAACAACTAAGAGCTTCAGGACATCATAACAATTATTGATCCATGAATCAAATGAATACTTTAATGCTTTCTTTTGAATCATATTTTTCAACAATGATAGAACACTTGTGCAAGAAATTTTGATATAAAAATTTGTAGAGATGAAGGAACTAACATTCAACAATGTTCAGACTGATAAGAACAATCACTCACAAAATCATCACAATCTTGAGGCATTATCACATCAAAGCAATGAGACCATAAGACAAAGAATTTGTCGAGTGGAAAACCCTCTTGGAGTAGAAAAACCACTCCAGAAAATGATGCCTCACTGACTTAACTTCAAAAACCACTGAACACAATGCCTAACTAGAAACTTTTAGAGCACCCACTCTAGGAGCATCAACCACTAACAAATTTAGGAACATCCATTCCAAGGAGCACCAACGCCTTCTAAAAAATCAGAATACTAGAAATATCAGAGGGTTTCTCTATTTCAATTCAACTCACATATGCCTCTCATTCCAATCTATCTAATATCCTAAAGATTCATACTTAAATCTCTAAAATACCAAGAACATTAGATTTGTATTTTATGCATCATATTTGCTAGGTTTCATTACCGAGCTTTTCACTCTAACATCATTTAAAAATTTTAGTCCTAGAATAGTGATTAATAACTCTATATATATGTATACAAAATATGCACATTTGTTGTCATGCATCTTCATTGAGTGTTTCACATGAAACATATTATAGTAATGGTTATGTTTCAAGAAAACTGAATGCAACAATAGGTGGATAAATTCACATAAGCATATTTTCCTTCACCAAAAAATTTCATTCACAAAGATTTGTCCATAAACTAATAACTAAAATAAGTTGCCAAGAATCATAATCATTTTCCATGACAAAAGAAAGAACATTCACAGGCTTCGAATAAAACAAGTAGAATTTGCATAAACCTGATAATGGAGAAAGAGTAACCGAATAGAAAGCATGATAACTTGTTAGAAGTATTCTAACAACCCACTTAATCTCCTTCCATAATCAATCAGAAGAAATAAATAAGTTCCCTCTTAAAACTTTCCTCAAGCAATCGATGAAATACCTGATTATGCAACAAAGTAATCAAACAAATACCAGATGAGATTCACCATCTTCCCAGCTGAAGAAATCATCATCACTTCCTTATCAACTGTCGAACTTGTTTTGGTTCAAAACCCTCTTTCCATGTTTGTAATGTACTTAGAAAATTCCTCTAAGGTCGGCCAAAAGAGGGATAAGCACAAATTTACAAATGAGAATAGAGCATCCTCATGGTGGTGGATAGGGTTCCAAACCCTAAGTAATGTGAACTCAAAATATTTTTCCCTAAACATTATTTCTTTCAAGACCATCGAATAATTTTCCAAGGTTAATGAAACTTTGAAGTCCAAATAATCAAAACACAATTATTAACAACTTGCCATAATGCTGATGAGTCCACTGCCAAATTCATTCAAAATTCCAACAACATAATCAATTTGAATTATTACATCCAAACTATCAATGCCAAATAAGATACCAAGTCATTTAATGAGTAAGGCCGATACAAACCTTAGGTCCAAATCAATATTCAAAAAACAACAATGATATCAACAGAACAAAGAATTATAATTGCTGCTAACCATTACTTCCATGTGACTTTGCACAAAGTTAAATTCAATGTGAGAGCAAAGGAACCGATAGGGTAATATTACCACAATTATATGCTCAAGGAAACCCGATACCTTGAATACATCCCACCTTCATATTATCATTGTCGGTACTTTAAAAATTCTATTTCATTGATATTTAATCAATATCGATATCAAGAGATCAAACACACATGCATTGTGCTCAAATAAAAAATACCATGTGCAAGCTACCCAATGCCTCATATGAAGAAAATATAAAACAATTGCAATGATTAAGTTAGCCTTTTATTATAATGCCCAGAAACATAGAGAAAACCAAAACTAATATGCCAAATCAAAACCTTTAGTTGCGCAATATCACATGTTAAATATTCCAAAAGATTAGACCTTCGAAGCCTTTTGAAATGCAATGATGTGTCAAGAGCCCATTAATAAGTGACACAAGAATCTTTTTTGAGTGTTGTCCCTAAGTATGTTATGGAGATACAAAGCATGCTAAATTATGAGAAACCATTCAATATACTGACCAATTCTCTTTTATATAATAATATTCATATTGTGATTAAAGTGATTAGGTCAACACTTCATAAAAGCCTTGGAATAATACAAAAGTGCAATAGCATAAGATGGATAATGCACTTATATATCATTCAGAGAAGACTTGAATATACTTGGTGAATGTACCTAAAACTGAATCATGAATAACATGATCAACCTGAAGCATAAAGATCCTGGGACCTATCAATATAATAATGTCATATATCTGAAGCAAATGCATGCCCTATCACAATGAACACCATGTCAAAAATCAGTATCAACATATACATGTACCAAAAACTAAAACCTGTAACAGCATGGCATGAAAAAACCATGTAAATCAACTATAATCATCATGTGCCATCAAGATCATATCATGTCAACATTAACTTGTCATTTGCATAACTTGCATTCATCAATCGAAAGAATAGAGCCAATGATGTCATGAACCCATAAAATAGTTTTGGAATCAAGGACAAACTAACACATAAACAAGTGAAAGCCAACAGAGGCTTGAGGGTTTAAGGTTGAGGGTAGAGGGTTGAGGGTATAGGGTTGAAGGATTAGGGTTGAGGGTTGAGAATTGAGGGTTGAGGCTTTAATGTATAGGTTAGAGTGTAGAGGGTTGAGGGTTTAAGGTAGAGGGTAGAGGATTGAGGGTATAGGGTTGAGGGTCCAATGTATAGGGTAGAGGGTATAGAAGTTAAGGGTTGAGGGTTGAGGGTTGAGGGTTGAGGGTTGAAGGATTAAGGGTTGAGGGTTGAAGGATTAGGGTAGAGAGTTTACTTGGGTAAAGATTTTACATCACTGGGAGACCCTAAGATAGTGGACCCACATTTTCAAATAGGCCAAGTTAGGTTGCCAATTTCACCAAATTGGCAAGCCAGTCTACCCACTAGCTTGCCAATTTGGTGAAATTGATAACCTAACTTGGCTTGTTTGAAAAAATGGGTCCAAGAAATGAGATCCATTTCTCTCTCTCTCTCTCTCTCTCTCTCTCTCTCTCCCCCTCTCTCATGGGTCTCTCACTCCCACCCCATTCCCCTCTCTCAAGTCTTTCCCACCCACCCTAACTAGAGAATACTCTCTCTCATGTCTCTCCCTCACACCCTTCACTCCCTCTCTCTCTCTCTCTCCTAAACCCTAATCCCTATACCTTATAAACTTAACCTTAAACCTTAAACCCAATACCCTTAACCCTATACCCTATAAAATTAACCTTATACTTTCAACCCTATACCTTAAACCATAAACCCTACACCCTCATCCATCATCCCAATACCCTAAACCCTAAATATTATCCTTGAACCCTTAACCTATAATTAAACTCTAAATACTACATTAAACCTTGTTCCCTATACCATGAACCCTAAACCTTGAACCCTAATCCCTAAACCCTCAACCCTAAACCCAATACCCTCAACCCTATACACAATATCCTAAACCCTAATTCATATACCCTATACACTTAACCCTACACCCCCAACCTTGAACACTATACCTCAACCCTCAACCCTATACCCTAAAACCTAAACCCTAGACCTTCAACCCTCATCCCTATATCCTATACCCTCAAACTTATAACCTAAGCCCTGAACATCATCCATCAACCCTATACTTAAACCCTAAACCCTACATTCAACCTTGTACACTAAAACCTAAACCCTAAACCTCAATCCTAAACCCAATACCCTCAACCCTATACTCATTATTCTAAACCTTAATCCCTATACCCTATACACTTAGCCCTATACCCTCAACCTTGAACACTATCAGCTCGGTTCCCAGCTCGAGCTCCCAACTAGGTTCCCAACTCAGATTCCTAGCTCGGTCTCGAACTTGGATTTTCCCAACTCGGGTTCCCAAATCAAATTCCCAACTCGAATTCTGAACTAGTCGGGTTCCCAACTCGGGTTCCTAACTTAGTTCCCAACTTGGGTTCCTAACTCGGTTCCAAACTCAGATTCCCAACTCAGGTTTCGAACACGGTTCCCAACTTGGGTTCCCAAATCGAATTCCCAACTAGTCGGGTTCCCAACTCGAATTCCCAGTTCAGATTCACAACTCGGGTTCCCAACTTAGGTTCCTAACTTAGTTCCCAACTTGGGTTCCTAATTCGGTTCCAAACTCAGGTTCCCAACTCAGGTGCCTAGCTCGATTCCCAGATCGGGTTCCCAACTCAATTCCCAAGTCGGGTTTCCAATCTCTCAAACCTTAACCCTATACCTTAAACCCTAAACCCTACACCCTCAAGCCTCATCTCTATACCCTACACCCTCAACCTTATACCTTAAACCATAAACATTATCCCTCAACCGTATACTTAAACAGTAAACACAACACTCTCAAGCCTTAACCCTATACCTTATACCCTTAACCCTACACCCTAAACCCTAATCCCTATACCCTATACACTTAACCTCATACCCTCAACCCTCAAACTTATTCGTAAATTCTAAACCCTAAACCTAATATCCTCAACCTAATACCCTCAACTATATACCCAATATCCTAAACCATAATCCATATACCCTATACAGTTAACCTTATACCCTCAACCCTAAACACTATCCCTCAATCCTCAACCCTAAACCTTAAATTTTCATCCCTCATCCCTATACCCTATACCCTTAACTTTATACCTAATATATCCTAAACCCTAATCACTATTCCCTATACACTTAACCATATAACCTCAAGCCTATACCTTAAACACTAAACCTTACACCCACAACCCTCAAAGTGGGAGAGAGAAAGAGGGGGAGGGACAGATTGAGGAGAGAGAGAGAGATAGAGGTTGGGAGGGAAGTAGAGGTAGAGAGACATGAGAGATAAAGAGTAGATAAGGAAGGAAATATGGTGGGAGAGGTATGGAGGGAGAGAGAGGGAGGTGAGAGAGAGGTGAGATAGAGAGAAATAAAGAGAGTGCGGTAGGGAGTGATAGAGGGATATGCAAGTAGAGAGGTATAGGTGAGATGGAGAGAAGTAGAGAGAGATATAGATAGAGGGAAGGAGGGAGGGTGGGTGAGAGAGGGGAGGAAGGGAGAGGTAAAGAGGGATATGTGAGACAAATATAAGTAGAGAGAGAATGGTGACATATAGAGAAGGAGAGAGTTACATAGAGGGAAAGAGAGAATGGTGAGATAAAGAGGAGAGAGTGAGAGAGAAAGAAAGAAGGTGAGTGAGGAATGAGAGAGAGCGAGAGAGAGAGAGGTAGAGGGAGGGAAAGGAGAGATAGAGAGTAGATAGGGGAAAAGCTAGGGAGGGAGACATCTAGTGAGAGAGAGAAGGCTAGGGGAGATAAAGATAATTAGAGAAAGAAGGAGAGGTAGAGAGAAGTAGTGAGAGAATAAGGGAGGGAGAGAAGTGAGATAGAGATGTGTATAGAGAGTGGTAGGGAGTGATGGATGGAGAGGTAGGTAGAGAGGGAATGTGGAGATAAAGAGTAGAGAGGGAAGGAGAGGGAAAGGTATGGAGGGAGATAGAGGGAGGTGAGAGAGAGGTGAGATAGAGAGAAATAGAGAGAGTGTGGTAGGGAGTGATGGAGGGATATGTGGGTAGAGAGGGATAGGTGAGATAGAGATAGAGGGAAGGAGGAAGGGTAGGCGAGAGAGGGGAGGAAGGGAGAGGTAAATAGGGATAGATGAGATAAAGATATGTAGATAGGAAATGGTGAAATATAGAGAAATAGAGAGTTACATAGAGGGAAAGAGAGAATGGTGAGATAGAGAGGAGAGAGTGAGAGAGAAAGAGGCTGAGGGAGGAGTGAGAGAGAGCGAGCGAGAGAGAGAGAGATGTAGAGGGAGGGAGAGGAGAGATAAAGAGTAGATAGGGAAAAGGTAGGGAGAGAGAGATCTAGTTAGTGAGAGAGAGAGGGAAAGGGGAGATAAAGATAATTAGAGAGGGAAGGAGAGGTAGAGATATAGAAGTAGAGAGGGAATTAGGGAGAGAGGGAGAGAAGAAAGATAAAGAGATGTATAGAGAGTGTTACAGAGTGATGGATGGATAGGTAGGTAGAGAGGGATTAGGGAGATAGAGAGTAGAGAGGGAAGTAGAGGGATATATATGGATGGAGAGAGTGGGAGGTGAGATAGAGAGTAATAGAGAGAGTGGTAGGTTGTGATGGATGGAGAGCTAGGTAGAGAGGGAGAGGGGAGATATAGATAAGTAGAGAGGGAGGGATATATAGTGAGATAGAGAGAGGTGAGATAAAGAGTGGTGGAAGGAGAGGTAAAGAGAGGGAGAGAGGAGATAAATATAAGTAGAGATGGAAGGAGAGGTAGAGAGAGAGGAGAGATAGATGGAAGTAGATATGGAAGGAGAGGTAGAGAGAGGGGAGAGATAGAGAGAAGTAGAGAGGGAATGAGGGAGGGAGGGAGAGGTAGGGAGGGAGAGAAAGGTGAGATAGAGAGGTGGAGAGAGAGAGTGGTAAGGTTTGATGGATGCAAAGCGAGGTAGAGAAAGGGATTGGGAGATAGAGAGTAGATATGGAAGAAGAGAGGGAGAGAGAAGTATGGAGGGAGAGAGAGAGGGAGGTGAGAGAGGTTAGGTAGAGAGAAATATTGAGAGTGGTAGGGAGTGATGGAGAGACAAAGAGATTTCTTGAGATCAAGGGAGAGATAGTCAAATAAAGGGATGGAGATAGTGAGAGAGAGGTCTAGAGTGTAAGAGATAAAACTGAATGAGGTAGAGAGAAATAATACAATTTGTTGATTACTAAAATTTGACCTCCCGATTACTAAAATTTGACTTAAGTCTAAAATTTGTGAGATCTTTCAAAAATTAGACTTGAGAGAGAGAGGGAGTGTAGAGATAGTGAGTAGAGAGAAGGAGAGAGTGAGAGAGAAAGATGATACAACTTGTTGACTACTAAAATTTGACCTCTTGATTACTGAAATTTGACATTCTGATTACTAAAATTTGACTAAGTTTAAATTTTTTAAGATCTTCCAAAAACTAGAATTTGCATTATAACTCCTAGAGATCTGAAACCACTCTCAAACAACCTACCTATATACATGAAATATAACTTAAGGTATAAGAAAATAAATGTCCATATATAAATGTCAACATATACATAAATTTTTATTTCATCTATATAGTTTCCCTAAAATATAATGAGAAGAAATTAAAAAAAGAGAAGAAAAATAAATTCGATGTAGATCAAAACGTGAGTGCATTATAACATGCTCGTGTTTTGTCAATGCATTCACAAAACATAAAAAAACATGTCAAAACTAAGATATAACATGCACGCGTTATATCTTTCTTTGGGAATCCCTAAGCCTTAGGATTGGTATTTTCCTTGGAATACCAACCCAAAGGCTTGGAGGGCATTCCCAACGACCAAAGACATGTTTTTACAAATTCTACAATTTTTCACATAATCAAGTTTGTGCTCACTGTTAGAATTGCATGTGGTTCAATATCAAAAAAATCGAACACATGGGTAATGTTAGGTTCTCTCTTAGCTATCCAACGATGTAATTTTTTTCACATACTGAAAATACTAAGCCTTTCATCCATAATTTTTTTTTTTGTATGTCTCTTTTTTTCCAAAAAATAGTGTTTGGTATTTTTTCGTTATAAATTAACCATTCATCGAAATTTTAGATAAATTACATTTTTAGAAACTAGACTCTATTCTACAATTTTTCTAGAAAATAAAAAATTCAATGAATTTCCAAAATTTGTAGGGGGAGCACAAACAAAATTCCACTTTTTAGGAAGTGTCCACTTAGAAAATTAGTAAAAAATTAAATACTCATTAAAATATTATTTGAAAAGTCATGCATCAAATACATATTGTTAGCTAACGTATGACCATAGTGATTTTAAAAATACTACAAAAAAGTTCACCATGCAAGGTTTGTACAGGAGTTGCTATGTTATGTTTTTTTGACAAAAAAAACCCCAATTTGTGTACATCCCTCTTTTGAACTTCTTAATCTCAACCATTTTCAAAATAAATTAGTATTTTAGAAAGTAGAGTCAGAGTACTTTGATCCTTGTTTTTGTTCCATCTCAAAATTTTGAGTGTAATTATCCTCAATTTCACATCCAAGGTCAATATTTCCTAATTTCAAAAAAAAAGTGGCCACTTAAGCCCCCTTTTTGGGAACCATCTTGGTGCACTTACCCTATTTTCTTCTATTAGTCATCGGTTTCAGTTTGTAAAGTTTCTATTACTTTTATTTCATTAGATCTAGCTTAGTTTACACTCATTTCAATTATGGATAGAATTAGATTACTTTATTTTTCATTTTTAGCATTAATTCATAGTTTAATTAGATTAGACTACATTTGGCATTCATTAATTAAAAAAAACACTTAAAAACTGATGAACCACTTGGAGAAAGAAAAGTTATTTGAATATTTCAAATTTCTTTTGCCAAGTTAACCTAACCCTCAAGCCTTTTAGTAGTGATGACATTGACATGTTAGATGAAGCCCTTGATGATTTCATCTCACAATGTTTATATACTAAGCCTTATTATGTCAAACTAAAACCAACAGAAGTTAATGTGATTCAACCTCAACTTATCCTATACCCACCTTCACACAAATATCAAAATCAAAACAAACCTGTTTTCACCCTTGAACCACCTAAGAACAATGTTTTGCAGCACTCAAACTATAATACTATTTCTCATTCATATAACACTAGAAACAATCCACAACCAAAACAACCACCTCCAACATCTTTACCTTTTACTAACCATGTCTTGCCTAGCATGCTCCTGAGTTTCCTTTGAATAGTGGAAATGAGTATGACCTTGTAGAACAACTTAAGAATACTCCTGCAAAGATATCCGTGTGAGATTTAATTTTGAATTCACCTAATTATCATACTATGTTTAAAACCATCTATCAACATGTAGTGGCACCCTCTGGTACAAATTCAAATGATGTGGTAGCTCTAATACAAGGAATGAATGCAGTTAATGTAGACATTACCTTTCATCAACATGAGTTACCCCCTTTGAAAATGAGAAAGAAAAATGATGCATTCATGATAATTTCCACCTATGATGGATGAGGAATAAAAAGAACCCTTGTCGATAATGGATTTTCTCTTAATGTGTGTAGTGTAACCCTTTTGGATAAACTAGGCGTGGATGAATCAGGAATTCAACCTGATTCTTTATCAAATTGAGGATTTGACAATGTAGGAAAGAAACCGATTGGTGTGATTACTCTTCCTATTACAGTTAGAAAGGCTACCTTACAAACTCCTATTCATGTCATGCCTAATAATATTTCATACAATCTTCTTCTAGGGAAACCTTGGATTCATGAAATGCATGTGGTGCCTTCAACTCTTAGTCGTATAATGAAGTATGTCTATAAAAATAATGTATATCAAATTGAAATAGAGCCTGAGCTTGAAATTTTCTTACAAGTTGAAAAATGAATGAAAAGTTCTCTAAACACGTTAATCCCAACATCGAACATAGAACCTATGAAAGACAAGTAAAATGCAAGACCTAATTATAAAACTCAATTTTATCTAGGACTTTACTAAATGACCTAGAAATGGATACAAAATAGAATAGGAAACTGGAAAAGTACATAGGTGCACTTAGAAACTTGAAGAAGCTTGATTGAAGACTTGAAATGTTGGAAATGTTGAATTTAATGCACACTGGGACTCATATGCTAGACTGGACGATGTAGTCCTAGATTAGGGTTTCTGGGTAGGAATAAAAATATGGTAGAGAAAAGTCTAGAAAACCTAAAAACTGGAAAATCCATTGTACTGGGACTCATATGTCAAAAAGTGGCCCGTTTAAGTCTTGCTTGGATTTTTTAGAGGATCAATATTTGAATATTCTCTTCAATCTTTGCTTTGTCTTCTTGACCTAGTTTCTAGATCTGAATTGGAATATTCTGCTCTGTAGGTGGCTTTTAATGATCTTGCAAACAAGGTGGAAATCTTTGACAACTTTTCAACTTTGCAACTTATTTTCAATCTTACTCCTTAGATGGTCTTCAAACTAGATTTGCAAATCACACACTAAAGAGAGGGACACATGTTGTTTTTTTAGTGGAAACGGGTTTGCCTTAGTCAAACCCCATTTTGGTAATCAAACCTTGTAATGAAATCAAATGAGATAAAAGAATTATGAATGAACAAAATGAAATGTTACAACTCACGGGTGATCCCACAAACCTGGTTTACAATTTCTGGGAGATTCTAATTTTTACTGAAATCACATATTTTTAGAAAATATAATGATTTAAGCCTTCAAAATTTCTATTTTAAAGTTTCCAATTGAATATGGTTTGATTAAACCACCTTAGATCAGGGTATGTGCAGGATCATGATCGGCCAAAAAGTGGCGAAATCTAAGTGATATGATGACCCTTGTGGCTAACGAATTTTTTTAACCCAAAATTGATGAAACAAAAAGGGTTTTTAAAGGAGATTCTCAACTTTCCACCAATATAAATTATGCTTTACTTTGAATTTAATAAATAATTATTATTCATTTTCTTTTTGAATTACGACTAAAGTCCTTATTGATAGGCTGACTGAAAAACATCCATAACTTTCAAACGGTATCACATTTTTTAAATCTGAAACATGTGTCACATTCTATGCTTTCCATACTATAGGATTAAAAAATAAAAAAATGAATCTCATGAATTTTTGACCAAGTTAAGGTGGTTAGACATATGAGTTTTCATATTTTTTAAATTTGTAATAAAAAAATCATAATTAATTATTTAATAGGAAAAAAATTACAAAATAATATGCATCACATCGAGACATAAGTCCCCTACTTATATCTAAAATATTATAAAAAGTAATAATCATTTTATTGTGGTTAGGGTGGTCAGACAGACACCTACTTCTTATTTTTTCCCTGAAATTTAAGTACAACTCCAATGAAATTTCAAATTTTCACCAAATAGATTTTTATTTTTTTAAATAAACCTAGTAGTTTAGAAACTACATTCAATTTTCTATAGATTCTATTCTTAGATATTTTTAAAATAATATAGATAACTTATTCAAATTTTTATGTCATGTTTCCTAACTCTGATTTTTTGAATTTTATTGCCACTTAAGGGCCTGTTTTTTCCATGGTGATCCTGCACATACCCATCAAACCCCCTTGGATAGAACCCTGCTAGTTTTAAACCATGCCTACAATGGAGTCTCCTTTACACCTATCAAAATGCTGATAAAAAATCACTTTTGATTTACCTTTTGGGGGATCAAATGAATTCATTTAAAATTTATTTCAAATGATCATGGTAGTCCTTGAAATGAGCTATCCAATGACTATAATTTTAATATGTTTTGGTTTTATTATTTGTTTATTTTTTTAGTTTTATTAAACATAATTTTTTCATTGAAAATAAAGCTCTTTGTTCTGCACATGTGGAGAAATATCAGATTATCAAAAAATAAAAATAAAAACTGTTCAGGTTGGGTATTGATGGCCTTGATCCATTAAAAAAATTTATAATTGAATTTTGATACATATAGAAAAAGTTATGTTGTATATAGTCTGCCTATATCTAAATTGTAATTGGTTTGACTTCAAAACTTGATTAAGGAAAAAATATTTAGTAAAAAACTATGAAATGAAATGAAAGTGCTAGATATCATAGTTACAAATCTAACTTTGCAAAAATAGAACTTTATCCTTCATACAAAAAAAAATATGTTGTATATAGTGAGCATCATTTCTTAAAAATGTTGTTTTAAGAAAAAAACTAGTTTTCAAAGGAGATGGAAAAAGAAGTACAATCTAATTCCAAAAAAATTGAAAAAAATATATTTAGAATCTATAGACAAAATTTCACAAATGACTAGTTTGCATCATCTCTAAATTCCTCATGGTTTAACGGCTATAGGAGCCTGAAAGTGAAGATTTAGTTTAAAAAATCAGTTTAGTGTCCAGTTCGCCTAAAAATTGTAAACCAATATTGTGGGGTCACCCTCACCAAACCCTAGAAAAACAAAGTTAATCATGGTGATGTCAACATAGAACTCAAAAGAAAACTCACAAGAATCTATCTCATCTACTATAGAAGAAAATAAAAGATAGACAACAAACTTTGATGAGATAGATTATGAACAACCACCAAACCCGAAAGAAATGGAGAGACTTTATGGAAAAGGTTATGAGCTTATGAAACAACTTTGATATAATGGAAAAGGATGTGTATAGAAAGAACAAAGAATAGAGCCTAACACACAAGAGACAAACATTGGTTTGGGATATTGTCATTCTAAGATAATTTGCAAGAAAACAAAAGACCCTCGTTAAACATCAACAACATCATGTGTAATCCTAAAACAACTCTCACCTTGAAGCATTCATAATTGATTAATACAAATTGTGAAGCATCATGGGAATACTTGAAAGATGATGAAGCCTTGAAATAAATGCTAGGAGTTTATGAAAAACCATCTACTCCTCAAAATATATAGGTTACATGTTCTATGATCTATGCTAAGCAAGAAAATGGAGAAAAAGAAAGTAATGAGATTGATAAGAACAACAAAGAATACAATCCCAAATTCTCAAAAAAAAGTGCACTTCCTTTAGGAGATACAATTGACATATCAATGGACATTAACATTATAGAAAGTAATTAAGATCAAAAAGTGCCTTGATGAAGATGAACAAGAATACCATGCAACTTCTCTTCATGACTTTCCCAAACTTTTTGCTTGGAATTATTCAAATATGTCAAGAATTGATGCTAAGATAGTAACACAGAACATAGTCCTTGTTGAAAATGTTGAACCAGTTAGAAAAAGGATACAAAATATGAATCCTAAAATAGCCTTACTAGTTAAGGTCGATATTGAAAATCTCCTTAACACTAGGTTCATCCAACCTATTGATTACTCTCCTTGGATCTTGGACATTGTTGCAGTTGCAAAACTCGATAATCATATTAGGATGTGTATGAACTTTCATGATTTGTGTAGACATGGAAAATGTACATTCTAGATCTGGTACACTTGATACTAATTACTAACATCATTTCCTCCAGAATCATACTCTCAGCATTTCATCATATTTTGCCTCTTAATTTAATGAATCATTATTAATTTAATTAAGTCTTCCTCCTCGAATGATTAAATTAATCAATTTAATTTAATTAATCTTACATCTCTGATAATTAAATAAATCATTTTATTTGATTAAAATCTCTAAAGTCCTCTTATCAAATTAAATAAATTAAACCTTATTTGATTTAATCTAACATATTCCTCCTTAGTTAAAAAAATTAAATCATTTATTTAATTAATCATTTCCTCTCAATTCTGATTTAAATTAATTCATCTATTTGAATCAAAATTGTCAAATCATCAAATCTCCTATTAAATTAATCAAAACCTTGGTTAAGTTAATCTCTCTCACTAAAATCCTCTAGAGAATGCAACTTGCACAATAAATCAATTACTTTGACTTATTTAATTCTCTATTTTTCCTCACATGACATCAAAAGGGAATATTCCCTCAATTTGAATTCAAAAAGGCCAAGTGGACTTGGTCCTTCCAACAAGGCATTTAAGGCCTCTTACATGTCCTTTGCCTTGAGTCAAGTGACATTAAATTCATTTTCCTTCCCTCTTCAACAGGTCATTTCACAAATTCAAATTCAAACTAATTGCATTTATTGGCACTTTGGCCAAAATGTGCACAACCATCAACCATTCACATGGTGACAAGTGACATTCAACCATTGGATTGAATGTTAGTCCCACATTTCTCAAAGCTTGTTCATTCTTCCAAATTCAAATCTATAAATGGGAGGCTTCTCTCCTCATTTCTTATCCACAATTTCATGCAAAATTACTCTCTTCACATTGAGAGCTAATTTTGCCCATTTCCACTCAACCCTTTATCATTTTCACAATTTGTAGCTAGGTTATGCTCAAATCTCCTTGAGAGATTTGACCATTCCATAAATCATCCACATTGCAACTTAGGAGTTGGCAAATGGCCAATTTCAACATTCAGTTGGCACCAATTCCCCCATGGGATCTTAATTTTATTTGCTTAATTATGATTTATATGCTTTTCCATATTGTGTTCTTCATTTTCCTAGTTTGAGTTAAATAGATGGATTTCATGGGGAATCCCTCATGCTTGTTTGCATATGATCTATCAATTTAACCTTTTTTGTTGATCTTGTGCATTTGCAGGTTTAGGGGTTCACATTTTGGTGCTAGAAGGAGGGCAAATCTCGAATTCTAATCACATGTTTTTTAAAAATTTTGTTCTTTTTTCTTTTTTTGCAAGTCACAGGAAAACTGCACCACACACAGTCCAGTGGTGCTATATTGTGTAGATTCTAGAGGCGTGGCTCTAGACTGTACCGCTTTCAGAGGTGCGGTGCTATACCGAACCACCCAAAATTTTTAAATTGTGTCGCACCTGCTCTCTCACCTATAAATTTTTAAAATCCCTAAACGCGCCGCACATAGTTCTGCGACACTATATCACATCGCATTTTGAAGCATGGCTCCATATTGCGCCGATTTACTCCCAAATTGCGTCGCTCCTTTTTCCCGCCTCAAAAATTTTGAAATCTCAAACCTAGTCGCCTCACAAACTGCGTCGCTTTACCATATTGCACCACACCTACAGTATTTGTTCCTACAGAGCACCACTCCTAGTCAAACATGCGACGCTATATAGCACCACTTCTGTTCCAAACTGCACTGCTCCTGCAAATTATGTCGCACCTACAAACTTTGCCGCAAAAAACAATCAGGTTTAAAATTTGACATGTGCTTTTTGATTGTTTGATTTTCTAATTCTTGACCTTGTTTGTTGTCTTTGTGCTCTTTGGTTTTCTATCATTTTGCAGGTTGGAGCAAGGAAAAAGAAAAGAAAGAGGTTCATCATGACATCAAGTTCATCATACGTAAAGTGTTTTTAAACACTAAAGTGTTAATCAACACTTCTTGAAGGATTTTAAATTCTGTTTTTTAAGAGAAATTTGTTATGTTCATGCTTTAGAAATACTAATTTCCTTTTGGGTTTAAAAAGAACAAACAAAATTTATCTTTGAAAGTTTGGAAAAGGCTAAAAATAACCTTAGGAACAACATACTAGATTTTTTTTAAAGGTTTAAAAAATTGAACAAGGCAATCTCACATTTCTTTTGGTGCTTCAAAAGAACTCATTATTGCTTTGAGGGATTTAAAATGAATATGTGTTTTTTGTGCCTTGTAATATTTTTTACAAAGTAGTGTCATTTTAAAAGGCGTATGCACTTTTCTTGCGCTTCACGAAGATCTTGAGAATCAAAATTCTTTTTGGTAATACTAAGTTGCATAAAAGATTGCCTCCACATTTTATTTTTTGGGATTAAAATTGAATCAAACATGCGAGTGTGAGACCGGTATATTGCGAGTGTTCTCCCTTTGTTTTTCAATGAAGGTTGATTGAACTACGAGATATGCTAGCTTGCTATTGTTTATCTTAGCGAGCCTGTCTTGTGGGAAAAAGTAATCACCCAAGGGAACGACCCAACCGAGAACACACTAATGCCAAGTGACTTCCAACCAGTATATAAGTGTGGATTCTTGAGGAAATTTCAAGAATCATAAGGATTATTCCGACTAGAAGGGAAGAAATGGTCTCTCACCACATGGATAGTCCCCCAAAAATGGAATGCTTGAATTAAAACCCTTTGTTTAGAAAAGGCCAAATCCTTATCTATTTTGTTGGTGCAAAAGGTCATGTCCTTTGAAGCTGCCCCACGTTATACATGCGGTTTTGTTGTAGAGATGAAAATTATGCCATGGGAGATTCATGGGTACTGATGTTTGGCTGACCCAAGAAGTGTGTGCCATGGAGGGGAGCCAGTGTGGTCAAGCATCTAGTCATCCGCACAAAATATGCGTAGCTGGATTCGTCCACGTGGGAACCCGAAAAAATATTGTCTCATCATCCTAGGGTTGTAAAATGTGCTTGGAAATGAAAAATAAATTGCTTGGTCCTCAAAATAATTGAAAAGAACAAAAATTCACAAAAGCTCCAAATTTCAAACCCCTTGGAGGAAACAAATACTTTTTGATGAATTTAAGTACTCTTGCTTTCCCTAGGGATCATATCCTTAGAGGATTCTAAGTGCTTGGATTTTATCATTATTTGTTTTCACTAAGGTTAAACCTAGGAAACTTTTGCCCTAATTTCCTTGATTTCCACATAATGTACCTTGTGGGGTGAAAAAGAAACTGGGATATTAGACATACAATTTGAAACATAATCAAGCAAGTGTATTTGGTAAAAATAATTCACTAAGGCAAGATAAAAGACAAAATTGGACCTCACATGTGTTGTTTCGAATGATTTCCTGAAAGGTCAAAATCCAAAAACCAAGGTTCAAAAGGATAAGTCTAAAAGCCCACAAACAACACTCCTTGAAATGCTCCTTGAAGTCAGAGAAAGACTAGTGTACAACTTCTATAAAAAGGCTTCAAGAAATAATCCAACTTTGTATACATTCTACTATCAACAAAATCTTGAGCTTTTTGAAAGGTTTGCTTTCCTCACATAGGAAGTCTAGCATGTTCTTCAACACCAAGGTTTTGTAAAGATATTTGTGTCTAGGTTCAAGTGTAGGATCAAAGTCATCATTCCCATCCATCTGTCCATCAATCAAATCTCATCCCACCAACAAAATTTTGAGAACTTTAGAAAAATAATTCATGCTAAACTTAAAAGGGCCAAATCAACATCACCCTATCTTGGCTTAACACACCTAGCCAATAGTCAAAATATCTTGAGCAAATATTCCTCTAGGATAAAGAAAATTCCTGAGTGATCACCTTGGTTGGTTCAACACACTTAGCCAATCCATTTTCCTTGTGCAAGTTTTCCCTACGATAACACAACTTCCTAGGGTCTAAAAACTTCACTACAATCTTGTTTGACTTAATACACCTAGTCAAACCATCACCCTCAATCTAATTCCTACAAGTTTAGCATAACCCTTCAAAAGTTCTTCAAAAATTTCACTCATCCACTTCATCCATTTATTCCGTCATCACTACCACCCTCTTTGATATTTTCAATTCCCTAGTTCTTCTCTTTTGGGCTTGAAAGATTAAGATTGAATGATCCCTATTTTTTATGGTCCAAAAAAGATCCCAATACAAGACGAACATGGAAAAAATCAATGACATATCAACTTTCGGTGACTTAGGTTTGGTAATCATGAAAGCAAACCTTGCAAAATTGAGTAATCGCCCAAGTAGCTCTTCTCTACCATCACAAAATCCTCAAGGGGAAGGCTATGAAGAGGACATAATCAATGAAGAATTGGGAATGACACAAAGGGAAATAACTGGAATGATTTGAAATCTAGAGAATCATATAATTGTTAATGCCATGCTTAAACTTAACCCTTCTCTATACTTATGCACGTTAATGGAAGGAGGGGTCTAGTTCCCTTCCGACCTTGATGTGGGCACTAGTATAGAAAGGTCTCTTACAAGCATGCCCCCAATGTCAATTCCTAACATCGTCCAAGAAACTCCCATAATCACATCAAGAATAACACCAACATCACCAATTGCGAGCAAAGGAAGTGCTATGTTTTGTGAGTTACAATAGCATCGCCTTATAAAAAACAAAGAGGTGAGTATCAAAACCATACTGGAAAACTCTGTTCTAGTAAATCCATCACACTCGGACATCCCACTCAATTTCCACAATCCTACCGATTCATCCTCATTCCATGCTACACCCACCTATCCGCTAAACATACAAACTTCTCTACTGCAAGGAGAAGGTGTTCTATTTGGAACAAGAAGATTCACTGACCTATTATCCTTTCAAGGTAACTTACCACCCTTTCCCCCATTACCACTTGCGTCCACATCACCTATGGGGGTGGGTCTTCCCCCCTTACCCATATCTAGTTTCTTAAATCCAGGCAATCCGAGCATCACACCGAATTCTCTCCTTTTTCCTGCAACATCACAACAACAAGTGGAAATCATTCAAGACACTATGGTAAACACATCAATTGGTCCTCAAATATCCCAAGGCATCACTTCTCAATGACCAAGCATCTCTACCACACCACCAATGACCCAAATCCCAACCACCAACACCACTAGCTCGCCCAACATCATTCCCAACCCACCACCAATCCCACCAAGAGCTAATGGGGAAAATTCATTCTTCAACATGATCCAAGCCATCCAAAAAGATGATCATTAGAGGGTACTAAAGAAAAACCAACAAGCTGCAAGAGCCACACAAACTGCACAAGGCGCCTAAGCAGCCCAACAAGTACAAGCCCAAGCTCAAGCCCAACAATAGGCACAAGCACAATACCAAGCACAACTGCAAGAAATCCATCGACAAGCATACCAACAAGCCTTGCAAGACTTTCAAGCACAACAACAAGCCAAACAACAAGCTTTTTTGCCACAACAACAACTCGACCAACAACAAGATTTGTTGGCACAAAATCATCTAGACCAACAAAAAGCTTTGTTAGCACAACAACAATTGGACCAACATCAAGATTTATGGGAACAATAACAGATGGACCAACAACAAGTGTTGTTGGAACAACAACAACAAGATCAACAACAAGCTTTGTTGACACAAATGCAGGCATACCAATAGGCCTTGAATGCACTATAGAGCTTGTAGAAAAATCTCACTAGTACTCCTCCCACCAATCAAACACCTCAAACACCTCAAAACACATTCATTCCACCTCCCGATCCAAGCAACGATGTTGCAAAACAAATCAAACTACTCTCGCAACAAGTGTTGGACCTACAAGAAGGAAAAACAACAAGAACACCGGGAAACTTGTGCCCTTGTCATTTTAACAGGAGTCTCACCATGGTACCGTTCCTGAAGGGATTTGATATCCCCAAATTTGATAAGTATAATGGAATGAGCAACCCTGAAAACCACGTCAGGGAATTTCAGGTGCATTGCATGGAGGTTGCATACAATGACACATATCTAATGCGACTCTTCCCCCAAAGTCTGATTGGTCCAACCATGGAATGGTTTTGTTGCCTACCCACAGGCATTAAAACATTCGAGGAAATTGTGGAAGCATTCCTCAAGAATTATGCTTTCAATATGGGTGAATATGTTAGTTTTGAAGAACTATCAACACTCAAACAAAGAAAAGGAGATCTGTTCGCATCCTTCGTGCAAAGATGGCGATCCAAGGCCAATCAGAGCAAGTGGACTATGCCAGAAGAACAACAAGTTTGTACCATCATATCCAATCTAGATGAAAACTTGGCATTCTATTTGAAAATGCAATGCATCACATCATATGATCAACTGATACCAAAGGCGCTCAACATCGAAAGGGCCCTTACCGTGCAAGGAGACGCCTCAACATTCACTCCACCACAGGATAACCGTCCGTCTAACAATTATAATGATAAACCTCGAACATGGTCAAGGAACAAAAATATCACAAACGATGGCATTGCTGATGCTAAAGTGGTCATAAACGCACCCAAACTGAATATCCAAACTCATCATCAACCACAAAATCATAATCGCAATAATGTGCAGACTAATACATTTGTGGCACAACAAAAACCACTTCGCATCAACCAAATCAATAACTGGGGTAATCAAGGAGGACCAACTCCCCGAGGAAAATACCCTCCCAAGTGGAAGTTCACAACCCTTGGGGAATCCATCGAGTCCATAATGAAAAAATTGGTCAAAGTGAATCTAATCAAATTCTCCAACTCTGAGCAATACGCGGAACCCATTATAGTGTTCTTTAATCAGCTTAATAACGAGGAACATGAATTCCTCTACTTAGGGATTAAACATCACAACCAATAATCATAACCTACTAAAGAACCTCATTTAATCATCAACCTAGGGACGTAAACTTGAAATGGGTCAGCACAATATATGCACTAATCACCTTTCCCAGACATGCCTGATTTCCTAAGATGCTTTATACTAGAATTTGAATTACTAGAAATAGTTTTACTAGATAACTTGCTTGGAAATGAAAACTGAAAGGTAAAACTATTCTGCATCTAGTGGCTGCAGGAACAGTTGTCAACTCTATTTTTCTGCCAGCTGCAGGAACAGTCACATTAACCTCTATGAAAGGAAGTGCAACTATTCTAACCTATAGAATGAAAGTATGGATAGTTCCCTAAGTGGGACCCCTTAAGTAATGCCAAAAGTAGACAACAGATTAGGCGGAAAACTTCATAAAATTTATTGATTCAAGGTAGTCAAGTACATAACACACAATCTCTTGATTGTATTTCTAAAAACTGAAAATGTGTTACAACAACAATCTTCCAGCCCATTCTCTAAAGGAGAATGGGATATTTATTGAAACTAAATCCAACTACTAACTAACCTTCCCTTATAAAATGGGAAGTCTTTATTAAATTTAACTAACTTAGTAAAGAGGTGGATGGAAATGAAAGAACTAAGTCAAATTAGTTTATCAGTCTTAAAATGTCATCATCCTAGATTTATGCACCATCAAGATGCCTAAGCTAGATTTTTGAAACACTCCCCTTGCATGGTGGATGAGTTGAAACTGCCTCCGTATTCTTTTGCTGCTGAACCAATCTTCTTTGATTTGGTCTTTTATCCTTCAAGTGGGAATTGAATTCCTTCCACCAAACGTGGTACCTGCAAAATATCTTGCCAACTTTTCTTGAGGCAAAAATTTAGCTCAACACCTTCAACCTTTAAGATGATCCATCATTTCATTTATACATTCATTTAAGCATTAATCTAAAGAAAACATTATTTCAAACATGGCTGCAGGAAGTTCAACAGTAGAGGCTACAGGAAAGGTTTCATCAAACTAATAAAACATTCCAAAGTAATAATTATGGAAATATTTAGCATAATATACTTATTATAGTAAACATATAAATTTCATGTCTTGTCCCATAATCAACACTAAATGTTTGTTTTAGCATAATTTAAAGCAAAAAAGTGTTTGTAAAAGTATGATCTAAATGTGCCAAAAACTTGGGTCATCATTCCCCTCAACCATCTACTTGTTGGACCCTTCAGTAAGTCTAGAATTTCTTCTTCTGGAAAATTCTCTCAAATCAACATTCTGTTGTTGTCCACACTCTCCATGCTGGAAACTCCAGAAGTGAGCTCACATTGCCTCCAACCTTTTTCATTTGTTATCCTCAGAACTCATGTTATATATGTTGTTGTCCCCCTGTATAGCTAGTAATGGCCATAGGAGAATAGGCGGTTGCATAACCAAGGGCAGCCAATTCTCCCTTTTTGTTCTTGCATTACTCATATCTTTTTGCCCTTCTGGTTGCTGCATACAAGGTATTGGGAGTGTGCAGTTCTGCCCTTTTTAATTGAAATGAAATATTTTCCCATCTTGTTTGAATGTGTAGGGTTGCATCATTAAGATCATTGTTTATAATTTGAGAATACTTAGAAAATACCTCTTGTCTGGAAGGCTCAATCAATGGCCTGGCTCTTTCATCTCTCCATAATTTCTTCCAATCAAAGTAAATACCCATTCCATTTTTGGATTCATTCCTCACAGATAATGGCATATTGACTTCATCATGCTTATGACAATCAAATTGTTCCCCCTTGCTTATCAAATTGGTGATCCAAGAGATCAGAGCGTTGATATGAATATCACGAACATAACATAACGGGTTCCATTCCTTATCCTGGGGTACAACCAAATTGTGCAAATAAAATTCACATAGGAGGTTCCTGATGTGTAGACGTGAGTCTTTGTATGCTTCATAAAATTCTTCTGGGGTATCTAAAGAAGGTTTTTTACCTTTCCAGATTCTAATGAATTGGAAGTTCAAATACAAATCCTTGAGGTACATTGCATAGATAGGTAAAGGTGCCCGACATTGCATTAGTCGTGGAATAAGCTCTACCACCTGGTTGAGAGTGTCAGTTAAGTTAGCAATTTCCAGATTTTTGTTCTAGATTATCCTTTGTAATCTCTCAATTTCAAGTGCAGAAGTAGTCTGTTGATGTTGGTGTTCTTCAAAACATGCCATTCCTAGAGCAAATTTTGTGACATGGAGCAGAGGCCTATGATTACAACTTACTACAGGTGACCCTTGTATTTCTTCACTTACATCCACTTTTCCTTGTTCTTCTTCTCCATTTACCTCTATATTATTTGATTGTTCAGAGATTTCCTGTCCTAAATTACCATATTATTGCCAACCTTCCTATTCTTCTCGAGCAATAGGAAATTCATTAGTCATGCCAATGCTTTCACCCTCTTTTTTTGATGGAAAAACAACTGTTACCTCCTCCTCAATACATCCCATTCCTTTCTCTAGTTGCTCTGCAATGGCATCCAATTCATCTAGGCCAACTCCTTCAGGTGTACTCACAACCTCCTCAACAATAGGTTATTATTCTACTAATACACAACTGGAAGGGTCTTAGGTTGGTGGTGTGGCTGGAGTAGCATCAAGCGATTGGTGGGCTGCCTGGTTCTAGAGTCTAGAGCTCCTTCTTATGGAAGTAGGAATTGTCTTATGCTTTTTAGAGGGTTTTGCTGCAGGAACAGACAATTTTTCCTTTTTCTTTCTTTTTACAAGTTTAGGGGTTGCCACAATGGGTGAATTCCCTTTCTTATCATTGGAAGAAGGCTTAGGATTCTTGACAAGGGTTTGTGTCAGTTACTTGGAAGTTTTTTCAGAAAGAGGAATGTCATCTTGCGAATCAGATGATTCTTGAGTAGGGGACATAGCAACAAAGGTCTAGCCTATGGGCTGATTCCTTCATTTCTTGAAGGTAAGAGGTTCCCTTCTAGATCCAACATTTTGAATTTTAGGGTTAAAATTGACGATGAATTCCTCCCAGGTCATTCCTAATGCATTTTGAACAGATTGTTCAACAAGTAATTTAATAAGGTAGTGGTGGGATATGGAGTTAACCCTACCCTTTTTTTTTTTCAATAGCACTATTAGATAGAAAATTGTAAAGGAAGTCGGGAATATTCATCAACAATCCATGGCATAAATGAGACAAAATTTTGAAGTGATGAGAATGCAAGACTGAAAATCTATCTTCACAGGCTATGTATTTGATTATATATCCCACCCGTGACACCCAGTCCTATGACAGACTCATCCTTTGTGCACCTTGCTTATCTACCCATAGAGGAGGGTCATTCGTTTGAGTAAACTATGCCCTGACACTTCTTGCATCCTTTCCTCTAGGAAATGGCTCACCGACTTGAGGTAATCCCGTTATCTCTGCAATTCTGTCAATTGATGCATTCACCATTATACCTCTAACTTTTCCTACCCCTCCTTGAAATGTCCTTGTGAACTCCTCTACAATGTCTACATCAAAATCTTTGAGCTTTAGGAAGTAATTGAGCCACCCATATTGCCTAAATGGCAGCACATGCAACACATCCTACAACAGGATGTTATGGTCTGTAGGCTCGTGTCGAATTGGCTAATCTCCCATCTCCTTAGTTCTCTGTAATTTTATGCTTTAAGTAATGCTCACCTAGATTTTCCAAACTAAACTTTCTCTAACCCAATCAATGAACTCTGCCTCTCCCCTCAATTGAAACTTTTGAACCACTCTTCAAAAGTTGCAAAAAAATAGGGAAACCAATTCAAACATGCAATCTTATTGAAGGAGAGAGTAATCATGGATAAACAAAATAAATTTAGGTTTATTATTGTATGAAGTAAATATTGTTTGATCATTAATTGCAGATTTCAAATATCCGGGGTTCATGACAATTGATGTGACAAAGCTTGTGGCAGCAAAAATAATGATGTGGCAGATAGTTATGACATAGAGAAACATGCTCAATCATGTGGAAAAGTAGAAGGAAATGGCAACCATCTAGTAAATTTGTTTGCGCTAATTAATACTAAATTAAATGTAATAAATAAAGCAATTAAGCAATCTTAAAGTGAAGTGGGGCTCACCTAGATAGAGTCACTGTAATTACTTGATGTGACCTCCCTCTTCATTGCAATATGTGATACGGAGAAACGTGGATGATATGGAGAATGACAGGTGGATGATGTGGCGGTAAGAGTGTGAGTGTATAGATTGTGGATGAAGTGATTGAATGGAATGGGGATCTAGTGGATGACCCCTTTATTATGATAGTTTCATGTACATTTATGTATGGCCTAGGGAATTGAGTCGAGACTCAATTCCTTTGGCTGTAGGATCAATGGCCTCCTGCACAAATTTGAACTGGCTCAAAAATTCTTCCCTATCAATGGGCTTATAGTAGAGCTTTAGGCAATGCAAATTGAATATTAGCTTGAATCGTACCTCATCAATGGTCCTCAATTGTACAACACCATTTATGAATACTTCTTCTATCTCATATGGACCCAACCATCTAGTTTGCAATTTTCCTTGACTGTCTTTATACTATATTCATAAAGCAGAGCCCAATCTCCTGCTTTGAATTTCCTCTCCTTCATGTACTTATCATGCCACCTTATTCGCTAGTTTTGTATTATCTCATTGTGGTGTAGGGAATTCTTTTTGAGCTCATCCAGGATATTGAGTTGCATGACTCATTCCTTCTATCCAGTTGTTAAGTCTATGTTCATTTCCAAGGCTGTTCTAAGAGTTTTATGTTCAAACTCTATTGGAATCATAGCCATTTTTCCATTGACCATTTCAAATGGTCTATATCCTATAGCAGTCTTCCATGTAGTTTGGTAGGCCCATATAGCTTTTGGTAACCTTGCAACCCAGTCCTTTCTATGCAAATCTACAGTTTTAGTCAAAATTGCTTCTATGTCCCTATTGGTGATCTCTACCTGGCCATTAGCCCGTGGATGATAAGGATTTGATTTCTTATGCCTTATGTTGTATTCATTTACTAAGGCTATTATAAGTGTAGAGGTAAAATGTGCCCCTTGTTCTATCACTATTTCCCTAGGGACACCAAATCTGGTGAATATTTCCTCATAGAGGAATTCTGCTACTTTATTTTCCCTAGCATGCTTCATATAGCATGCTTCATAGGTCTAGCTTCTACCCATTTTGTTACATAATCTGTGCATATAAAGATGTATGACTTACCATTTAAAGGTGGATCAATTGGTCCTACAAAATCCAGTCCCCATTTGTCAAAGTGTGTAACAATAACTTGTGGAAATAGAGGCATCTCATCTGATCTGGTTGGTCTTCCCATCCTTTGGCATCTATCACATCTTCTGTTGTATTTGGTTGCATCTCTATGCAGCGTTGGCCAATAGTAGCCAATATTTAAGATTTGAATTATTGTCCTTTTTGCAGAGAAATTTCCACCACACGGTTCATCATGGCTTGCATGCAGTATATCATGAGTATCTTCCTCTCATACACATATCCTCATAACCTGATCTCGACCTATATAAAACATGCAATCTGTAATCCAAGAGAAATTAAAGCTTTTCTCTACTAATAATATCTTCTCCTTAGGTGAGAACTGAGGAGGAGTTCTTCCTACAACCAGATAATTTTCTATATCTACATACCATGGATGAATAAATTTGATGGAACAAATGTTCATTAGGGAAGGAATCTTCGATAAGTGTAGAATTATCTTGCCTTTGAATCCTAGACATGAAATCAGCAACCACATTGGCGTTACCTGGCTTGTCCACAATTGTAATGTCAAATTCCTATATTAGCAACAACCATCTTGCTAGTCTCCTTGCTATTGAGATTTTGTTAATGAGATACCTGATTGTTGCATGATCAGTATGGAAAAATATCTGATAACCAGTGATGTAATTCTTGAATTTATTGAGGGCATAGATGATTTCCAACATTTCTTTCTCTGTAACAGTGTAGTTTAATTCAACCCCCTGCAGATTTTTGCTTATGTAGTAGAGTGCATGTTCTGTTGAACCACCCTTTTGTCCTAATAAAACACCAATGGCATAATATGATGCATTAGTATGAATATAGAATGTAAGTGATCAATTAGGTCCTTTTAAAATAGGTGCTCGTGTAAGGGAAATTTTCAAATCAGGGAATGTTTTTTCACATTCTTCTATCTAGGCAAAATTTGCATCTTTCTTCAGCAAACTGTATAGAGGGCCTACTGTTTTGCTAAAGTCTTTGATGAATCTTCTATAATATCTAGCATGTCCTAGAAATCTTCCCAGTTCCTTTTTCTTGGTGGGAATAGGGATATTAGAGATGACTTCAATCTTGGATGGATCAACCTATATTCCTGCAGCAGAAATATAGTGACCAAGCACTATTCCTTCTTGCATCATCATGAAACACTTTTGACTATTTAGTGATAGGTTATGATCTTCACACCTCTGTAGTACCTTCTTCAATTTTTCTTGAGCTTCCTTAAATTTTTCACCATAAACAGTAAAGTCATCCATGTATATCTCCATGCAGTCATATGAGATGTCTGAGAAAATACTTATTACTGCTCTCTGGAAAGTTGTAGGTGCATTGCAGAGACCAAAAGGAAAAACTGAGTAGGAAAAAATTCCCCAAGGGAATTTAAAAGTAGTCTTTTCCTATTCCTTTGGAGAAATCTTGATTTGATTGTATCCACTGAAGCCATCCAAGAATGAGAAGTACTTTTTCTAGGATAAATTATCTAGAACTTGATCAATGAAGGGAAGAGGAAAGTAATCTTTATTTGTTGCCAAGTTGAGCTCTTTGTAATCTACACATACTCTCCATTTTCCTACTTTCTTAGGAACAATAAATAGTGGGGAGACCCACTGATTATCTGAGATTTGGTAGATAAAGCCAGCTGTTAACATTTTCTGCAACTCTTCTTTAACAATTTCACTCAAGGCTGGATTGATTCTTCTTTGAGTCTTTTTGACAGGTTTGAACTCTTTGTTAATGAATATGCAATGTGTGCAGAGTTCTAGATCTAAGCCCTTCATATCACCATATTTCCAAGTAAAAGACAACTTATGTTTAGCAAGCATTTTGACCATAGATTCTTGTTGCTCACTGGTGAGGTTTTTTTTGATACTCAAAGTTTTTCCTACTGCTACCTCCACTTGTGAGGTTAACTCAACCATACATACTTCAGGAAAAAATGGAATTTCTACCTCATGGGGCAAGAAGGTGTGTAAGCAATCAGTTGCTGTAGGATAATGAGCTGATGTAGGCAGAGGAAGATTGGTCTGCAAGGAGCATGGATTTTTTTCACAATGAGGGTGTTCGGTACAATAATTATTCAGTAGGATATTGGACAGTATATCTTCCTCCTCTTGTTGTGCAATGAAAGGCTCTTTGGTAATCATCATTAGGTTGGCCATGGAGTTCACTCCCTCCTCTTCTCCCAAATCTGGCCAAACATCCTGTCTAGACTCAAGTTGGGGCAGGGCTGGAGAATAGAGGGTAATCTTCTTTGTGTTATACCCATCAGATATTGTCATGTTACCCAACCTACAACCAATGTAAGCATTAGCAGTGGCTAGCCAAGGTCTTCCTAGTATAACAGGGTATCCCTCTAATGATTCTTTTTGAGACAAAACCATAAAGTCACTAGGATACTCCCTGGAATCCAAAGTGACTACCAGGTCCTCTACTACCCCATCAGGTTTGATAGTTGAGCTATCTACAAGATGTAGTATTATAGGTGTAGCCCTTAGGTCTGAAATACTAAGTTTTACCACAAGGTCCTTGGTTATGACATTGATAGCTACACCAAGATCTACTAAAGTGTTCTGAATTTGCACCCTATTAATATTGATCTCCACAACGGGGTTGCCTGGGTCTGAATATTTTGGGATGGTAAGTTTCCCTAGCATTAAGTCAGAGAGTTGACCTAAGATATGGACAGTTTGAGGGTCTTTCTTTTTTCTCCCCGGTTTCTTCAAACATGCCTCTTTGATAGCTCTGCTATATATAGGTACTTCTTTGATTGCTTGGAACAAGAGAATTTTCACACATATATACTTTATTTGATCAAGGATATCAAAGGTAGCCTAGTCTTCTTTCTTTTTCACAATTTCATCTTCCAACCTTTGTGGGAAAAGAGGTGACGGTTTATTGGATACCTTAGGTAATGATGGAGTCTGTATTGGCTCATTGGGTTGGACTAGGTCATTGGGATCTTCTTCTTGCCCAATCTCCTCGGATGGCAATTCTGAGATTATGGGAGGAGATGGTGTGGGTAACACAGTTCCTGAACGTAAGTTGATATTATTCAGGTTGAGAGCATAGGCAGGCTGATGATTAGGGTTAGTAAAATAAACTTTCTATTGCTACTGTTGGTGGTTATTTGGATTGGGTGTTGCTTGAGTTGGCAGTTGGGTTGGCTTTGGATTCTGGATTTGATTAGCTACAGGAGGTGGCATAATTGATTGTTCTTGGGGTTGCTGCAGGAAACCAGTGGGTGGATTTGACCATTGCTGGCCTCCCCTCCATTGGTTAGATTGCTGACAATTCCCTTGTGAGGCCGCCACTAATTTTGCTGTGGTGACTGCCAATTCCCTTGTGGGGACGCCAATGGATTTGCTGAGCATTTGGCCAAGGATTATTCCACTGAGGTTGGGAGTATGGCCCATAGTTTGGAGGGTACTGGTTTTGCCACTGACTATTATATGGACCAAAATTTTGCGAAGGGTCCTGAGGCATACCTTGTCTTGGGGCCCATGGCCTGCGCTGAGTGACAAATAACACTTCTTCCTCTCCTTCAATGGTTTTGAACTCAGTGGGAAGATGTTGCACCTCCAGATTTGCCACTGCTTTGCATTTGTAGTGCTTCTTTCTTTGTCTATAGTGAGTACAATATTTAGCTAGCATTGCCTCAACTTCCTCTTTCTTCCTTCGAGCTTGCATAGTGTCCAGTTCAGTAGTTACATTGTTGATGATATCCTACTTGAAGTCAGACAAGAGATTAATAATCTACTCCTTAGATACTCTAGAGCCACTTCGTTTTATAAAAGAGGGTATAAACCCCTGCCCTTCTTTACAGCTACTCTGGAGTAATTGAGATAGAATTTCTTGATATCATCCCAATTGTTTTGGGTGACATATCCTCTTGCCATGAGGTCAAGGGCCTCCATGCAAGTATAATTAAATCCTCTTAGGAAAAGAAGTTTTTGAGATTCCTCATTCAACTCATGTTGAGTATTCTTTTGCACACTGAACAAAAAACTTGACACACAATCCTTTAAGGTTTCATCCTCCTTTTATGACATTTTGAAGATTTCATCTCCTCTCATATAATTTCCTCTACAATATTCTTTATATTTTCTCAAGAACAGATCCTTCATTCCATCCCAAGTGGTAGCTACATTGCTTCCCAATACCATGAACCACCTAAAGGATGACCCTTTTAGAGTGGAGGGAAACAACTTCAGCTTGTGTACTGAGGTTGTATAGTCATAGCTTCTGCAAACGATGTCAAATTCAAACAAGAAGGTATGAGGGTCCTCAATAATAATTCCATAGAATTTTGGAAGTAATGAGGCAGGGATGTACTTGAGGTTATTATTGTCATGCAGGTCAAGAATTGAAAATGGAAAAGTAGGAGTTGCCATCCTTGGTTGTGTCCCTGGATTATCTCTTGGCTGATGAACTACAAGGGCAAGAGGATTATTTGATGGGTCTTGGTTGTTAGAAGTTTGTAGATTATTCAGATGCTAAACACATGGGTTAAGTTCATCTGGCTCTTCAAACAGGTTAAAGCTTAGCTCTAAGGAAGAAGATGAGGTAACTAAGTCTTGACCAACATCCAGATATGGGTCTTCTTGGAAAAGGTTTGGTTCAATCTCTTCAATATCTATTCTTCCAGGAAGGAATCTTCCAAATTGGTCTCTTCTTCTATGCATACAACAAAAAGTGAACTAACTATGAAAATGTTGGAATGCAGAATTCTAAACTAAATATTTGGAATAAAATTTAACTCTCTTTCATCATGCTTGCAATAGGTTTTTAGTTTGACACCATCCCCTGCAATGACATCAAAAATGTAGTGTTATTTAATCAGCTTAATAAGTAGGAACATGAATTCCTCTACTTAGGGATTGAACATCACAACCAAAAGTCATAACCTACTAAAGAACCTCATTTAATCATCAACCCAGGGACGTAAAATTGAAATGGGTCAGCACAATATATGCATTAATCACCTTTCCCAAACATGCTTGATTTCCTAAGATTCTTTATGTGATCTTAATAAAATGCTACTCCTAATGTGAGATGCTAGATTAAAAACTATTAATGCAATGAGACGAAGTAATAAAATAAAAGGACACCTCAATAAGATTAGCCTAAGAAAATGGACAATGTCAAAGTAAGATAAACAAATTAATTGTTGTTATACCTTCATGTTGTTGCTTCCTTCCTTGGTTGGCCCTTTGATGCTTCAAGAATTGTGTGCTCCTTGGATGGCAATAGGATTGAATGGATGCAAGATGAATTGATGCAATATGGATTGATGATGTGAGTGTTATAATGGATGAGAGCTTGAATGACAATTTTGCAAGAGTTTTATTGCAAAAGACTTGATTTTCTAAAATGAGGGAAATGAGGGGGTATTTATAGGCTAAATTGAATTCTCTAGAGAATTCAACGGTTGGGATTGATCCAACAAAGATCAAGATGAAGGGCTATGGTGAGTTGAGGACTCACAAGCCCTCACATCTTGACATGTGGAAGGTGAGATGTCCTATGGTGGAGTGATGTGGAAATGAGGTGGAAGAGAAGGACAAGAGGTGGAAGGAAAGTACATGAGGTGGATGAAGGACAAGTACCTTTGAGGTACCTTGGGGGATGAGAAGATTTCCTCAAACAGGAACTTCTTATCCCCAAATGAGGATGAAAGAGACTTTTGAGGAATTTTAGAATTTTCAAAAATCTCCATGGGAAAAGGGGAAGTGTGTGGAAAAAATAAATGTAAATTAAAAATTTACATTCAATGGAGGGTTCATTGGATAAAAGGAGGTCACCAAAAAGTTGGAGATTTGTCACATGTGGGAGATATGATAAGTTCAAGGTTCTAGAAGCCTTGGTCACATGTAAAATGACATGTCACATTTGCATGGGGGATGAGGAAGATGTTGGGAAGATAAAAGCGAATTAAAAATTCACATGGGGAAGAAGGGAACCTTGGTTAAATAAATGTGAATTAAAAATTCATGTGGGGAAGGGAGTCCAGGCTAAAAATGGTAAGTGGGAAGGTTGACCAAAAAAGGTAAGTTAAATGTGGTTAATGATTCTAATTAAGGTTGTGCAAACATAGGATTAAGATAATTAATGAGAGATTAAAGGCAAGTGGGAGATTATGGAGGATGTGACACTTAATCAAGATTTAGTGGTGCACATCCTAATCACAGATTAATTAATTTAATCCGGATTAGAAGAGGGTTATGGAGAATGTGACAAGGAGAGAGAAAGGGGGGAATTAAAAATTGATTTTAATCCAAATGGGTTAAAAGACTAAATTAAATAATGTCATATTTATTTAATTTAGAGAAGAACAGGGTGATAAGGTAAAGTATTTAATTTATTTAATTACATACTTTAGGAACCTTAGGCAGAAAATGAAATAATGATTAAATAAATTATTTAATCACTATTAATGAAATAGATGAATAAAGTGGATGATTTTGATCATATGGAAGTGATCAAATTTGGATGCCTACATTTTGCCCCTCTTAGAAGTACTGTGAGAATAATCGTGCTTCGAAGAAGAGAAATTGCAGATGACTCTATAGAGGAATTAATCGGAAAATGGTGCCCTAGCGTGGGGAGAAGGACCTGAGCTATCTGAATTAGTGAGGAAATGGATGAAGATACCCCAATCTAGGAAAGGGTTGATTATGGCTAAGAAAATTGGTAAATGTGAAGGGTATGCCCCTTCGAGAGGGTGACATGGGAAAAAGAAGGGTCTCGGGCAACATCTCAATAAGAAGAAATGGATGGTACAATTGGAAAGAGGGCAAAAAAAAGGTAAGTTTTCCTTTTGAACGAAGTCAATTAGACAAACGGGGTGCAAATGGCGGCCCCGGGAAGAGAAGAGATTAATCAGAGGAATAAAAGGGTAAATAAAAGGTAAAAATACCCTTTAAAAGTGAATATAAGGTAATTTTGAAAATTACCTTACCTCATTTGCACTGTAGTAGTTGAGAGAAGAAGAGAGAGAAAGCAGACAAGGAGTGAAGATGCCGGGAGATAATGACACCGAGATTGTCCACCGGATAGATGAGGTTTGACAGTCGTACAGACAGTAGGATGGGCCCCGCTAGGTAGGTGACAAAACCTCTCATGCATTAATTTAAAATTTTAACGCATTTGTCATAATTTTATCAAAAATGTAAAACATGGGTTTTGTGGGCAGGAAAAAATGAAAAATGGGTAGAAAAAAAATTAGAAAAATTTTGAAAAAAATGAATGTTTGTGGGGGGGCAAGAAAAACATCGTCAGGCGGATCTGCTCCAGTTGTGGGCAGAGGCGCCCCATAGCGGGGTGACTATGCCCCAGCCCGGGGTGGGTTTGCCCCACTGTAGGGGCGATTTCGCCCCACGGTGGGGCGGACAGTGCTACCGCGACCAGCGGTGGCTTCGCCTTGGCCACGCTAGTGGGGGCGGGCAGAGGCGACCCGCTGTGGGGCAAGTCTGCTCCTGCCAGGGGTGGATCTACCCCGTTGTGGGGGTAGGTCCACCCCACTGCGGGGCTGCGAGGGTTCCGCCTTGGCGAGGGGCGGCCCGACCGCATCGCTGCGAGAGGTGGCGGCACCGTTCGAGGTGTGTCTGCCCCGCTGTAGGGGGCGGATACGCCCTGGCTGGTCGAGGGCGCATACGCCCCGCTGTAGGGGGCGGATCTGCCCCGATCGGCCGAGGGCGCATACGCCCCATTGTAGGGGGCGGATCCGCCTCGACTGACCAAGGTTGGATTCGCCCTGTTGCAAGGGTGGATTCGACCTAGCAAGCTCTGGTAGGCTGAGGGCAGGTACGCCCCGCTGCAGGGGTGAAAGAAGTATAGGATAAGAAGAGAAAACAAAGAGAAAGAAAGAGAGAAAAAAAGTGGGAGGAAGAGGATTGTGGGATGAAATTTTTCTAATAAAAGGGAATTTTTTTTTTTGTTTTGCAAGGGTTTGGTAGATTGTGGACTCATGAGTGGAGGTCAGAGGCGTTGACATCATCGATTGAGGCGATGACCGGAGCAGATCATGCAGCGTTAGAGAGGGAAGGATTACTGTACTTGGTGCAGTTTCCTAAGATGAGGGTTCATAGGGCGATGTTGACAACCCTGATAGAGAGGTGGAGCTTGGCCACGTCGATGTTTCATTTGCTGACTGGAGAGATGACCATGACACTAGAGGATGTGTGTCGGATCCTAAGGTTGTTGATAGCAGGATGGTTGGTGTGCGAGGAGGAGTTGAGAGGAGATGAGTTAGATCAAATTGTGCTGGTGTTATTTGGGCGAGATGACTTGCCGATAGAGAGGGGGGGTTGGATGTAGACAGATGCCTATCCCTGGGGGTGCCGACATTACCGTTGTTTCTATGTTGCTTGATTAGCGAGATTCTGTTGCCAGATCGGAGTAGGCATTTCTGTAGCCTACGGTACATGGGGGTGATTCGACATATTATTGAGTGGGGGGATGGGTAGTTCTCTTGGGGGTCATGTGTATTGGCCCAGTTATATCGAGACATGCACATTTTTTGTTATCGGGGGGTGCAGAGCTTGATGTACCAGATGCTACTGCAGGTATGGGGATGGACGCACATCGTGGTGACGAGGCCCATAGTGATCAAGGGAGGAGACTTGGATGAGAGAGAGCCATTGGCGTGGTAGTGTAGGGTAGCTAGTGGCTGCATCCTATAGTATGAGACACAGGGAGAGGTGGAGCGGTGGAGGAGAGCGTTCGATGATTTATGGAGAGAGGACATTATATGGCGGCCATACATGTTTTGGCAGTTTAGAGGATGGAGGGCTGAGGAGGAGAGACACCGAGGGTTCTTTATGTGTAGATGTTTCCTGATTGGGAGCCTGGGGCATATAGTGAAGATGCATCGGCCAGACTGAGTGGCACGACAGTTTGGACTGGTGTAGGACATTCCAGGAGTGTCGGTTATGTTTCATCGACTTACCAGAGAGGTACCTTGGGGGGCGCCATTGGCAGTGAGGGGCGTGAGGGAGGCGTGGGTGATGGTAGGTGGGGTGCCCTATCCAGGGCGGTGGGAGGGTCTAGAGGATGCTGGAGTGATAGATCGATATGATTGGTGGTTTCACAACCACTTATGGGAGAGGGTGACACCAGAGGTGCTAGTCGTGGGAGTCGTAGAGGAGGGGCCAGATGAGCAAGAGGAGGGACAGGAGGGGGAGTCAGAGCAAGGTAGACAAGAGGATGAGGGATATGAGAGTGGTGGTGAGGAGGAGGGTGTCATGGAAGATCAGTCGGAGAGGAGGGGTAGAGTTAGGAGGAGTCGACGGTCGAGGAGGGCGAGGAAAGCTGTGGTGGAGGAAGGTGAGGAGGTAGAGGAGAGGGGGGTAGGAGGAGCTGATGGGGTGGAGGAGATAGAGGTGGTGAGATTGGAGAGTGAGTTAGAGGTGGAGATGCTTCAGGTGGTGGAGTGGAGGGTTGCTTAGCTCGGGATTGCCGGTAGAGTGCGACAGAGGTCGGTGTAGGTGAGAGTGGAGCAGGAGGAGGGGAGAGCCCTAGAGCTATAGGTGGGTGTAGAGAGGGTGATGGATGTTAGAGGACAGCCCCGGGAGAGGCCGAAGAGTAGTCGACAGAGGAGAGTCTAGCCAATTGAGTAGGAGCCGAGGAGACTGATGAGGGTGGGGAGGAGAGGACAACTGCGACGGATTCAGGTGACGAGGCAGGTAGAGCCGATGTAGGAGGAGAGTGGGGGGGGTGATGGACCTGGATGTACAGGCGATGGAGCCCTTAGCCATTGTTCCAATAGGTGTAGTAGATGATCCAGTGGTGTTACTAAGAGGGGCCCAAGCGAGGATATGTATGCTAGAGGGGGAGTTGAGGAGGGTAGAGGCGGAGGTGGAGAGGGTGAAGGAGACATAAATGATAGTGTTTGAGTGGGTTGTGGACTGGTTGACGATAGACATATAGGTGGTGGAGAGAGAGAGGGATGAGATGCGAGCAAGGAGGGAGAGAGCATGGGGGGAGCTGGTTCGGGTGACGTGGGACCGAGATAGGCTAGAGGCGGCGATGACAGTTGCGCAGATGCGAGGTCAGCCGGAGTCAGCAGGAGGGGGGGAGATGGAGGCATTGAGACTTTAGGTGGTAGGGTTTTAGGAGGAGAGGGAAGCACTGTAGGAGAGGGTATCTTCGGCAAAGACATCCGTAGAGGAGATGAGGGTGAGACTCGAGGCAGCAGAGGTTGGAGTAGAGATGATGCAGTGGGAGAGAGAGAGTGCACAGGGACAGGTGCAAACTCTACAGGGGGAGAGGGACAGTGTACAGGTATAGATGAAGGCACTATAGGGGGAGAGGAATGGTTTTTAGGTTCAGATGTAGGCACTGTAGGGGGAGAGGGATAGTTTATGGAGGTAGGTCCAGATCCTATAGTTTCAGAGAGACTCAGCAGTGGGTTGGGCAGAGAATGTTGAGAGAGACATATCACAGATGCAAGCACAGCGAGGGTAGGGTGATGAGGCAGTGTTGGAGACTATGCGGGTAGAGAGAGAGTGGTCCAGAGAGTAGATACGACTATTGACAGCAGCACAGGAGGTATGGGAGCAGGAGTGACGAGCCATGAGTAGAGAGCAGGATAGGTACAGGCATGAGCAGAATGCTACTCAGTACCAGGCTAGACAAAGAGATGATTATATGTAGTAGGCAGTGTACTAGAGGTGTGTGTACGAGCAGGAAGTGCCATATCCAGTGCAGTGTATAGTGCAGTATGTTAGACAGACACCCCAGATGTCGGCAGCATCTCAGTTGTTAGGGACGCGGACCAGAGGGTTCAGTGATTTCCAGCCGGCTCCTTTGCAGTTTGGGACCCCAAGGCGTGAGTCTTTGGGGATTCCGACACACAGGGGACCAGTACCTGAGTCTCCATAGAGGTCAGATGTGGGCAGCTTAGGACATGCAGAGGATAGGTGATAGGATGCAAGTGCTTTTGACAAGTACCAGATGGTAGTGTAGTGCATATTTTCAGATGCACCTTATTTTGAGCATGATATGGAGTTGATTATGTGGTGACCATATTTTGGATATGGACAGCGTATTATTGTGATGATGATATATGATGGTCCCATTGATAGTATGTCACATATTTTGGTGATGTATGGTATGCATATGGTGTTTTATTGATGTTCCTATGAGAGTGGATGTATGTGATGCATATGTATATGATGTTTTGGTGTGGATGTAAATGTTGTGTTATGTTGTGATTATTTTACTTATGCATGTGTGATTTATGAATTATGTTAATGATTTGAGAAATGGTAATGCAATTTTATTAATGATGCATAGATGGATATGGGAATGTATGGATGAAATGAATGGATGTAAAATGATTAAATGAATGTAATGAATGTATGAGTAATCGTAATGTAAATGGATGCAAAATAGATAAATGGATGGATGGAAAATGATTAAATGAATGTATGCACAATGGATAAATGAATGTATGCAAAATGGATAAATGAATGTAATGAATGTATGCAAAATGGATGAACGTAATGTAAATGGATGAATGAATGGATGTAAAATGGATAAATGAATGGATGTAAAATTAAATGAATGTAATGAATGTATGCAAAATGGATGAATGAATTTAATGAATGTATGAATAATCATAATGGATGTATGTAAAATGGATAAATGAATGGATGTAAATGATTTTAATGAATGTAGACATAAGTATCAATGGGTAGGTGATATGTGGAGGGTGTGTGAGGTGCAGTACTTGTCAAAGACAATAAGGATCCTGAGAAGAAAAGTTAGTAAGAGTGAATGAGAGTTTGCACAACCAAAATCACAAGTCATAGATGTAGGAGGAAGATAGGATGAGGGGGGGGGAATATGTGATGAAATGAAATGCAACATGAATGCAATTTGCCATCCTTTAGAGCACTGATTTTTGCTATAACATAAGACATCGGACATCAGGGTATGTAAACCAAGACGAATTAATGTCTAATGCATAAAAAAACATGACAAACAAGAAGGATATCCCAATACCCCAAAGTCACGATGACTTTGGTTGGGCCAGGTATTGGTATGTCCACAAGCACAAAGAGATGCCCCCACATAACTCGAGATCCGAAAAGAATCCTGGTGGGTACTATGTGGGGCATCCCAGTAGACAAAAACGAAAGTCAAGAGATATCCCTATGTTAACTAGGAAAAACACACCACAATATGAAGGATCATGGCGATCTTGACTAGTGTTTATAGGGAGCTCAAATGATAAACAAAATCTAAAAAGTATCAAAAGATCATAATCAATTACAAGCGTCCTTTGCCATAAAATCCCAAGGATGGATGGGGTTGATGTGGTTTGTTAGGAAGGATGCATCCTATTAAGACCGATGATGAATAATAAGCTAAAGTGACCTAGATGATGTAGGATGATTGTCATTGGGTAGATTTCTTGATACGAGGAGACCTGGTTTGTGAAGAATCAGTGATGATAGGGACATTCTTGACAACAAGACAACAACAGGACGAGACACAACCTAAAGACCTAGGGGCTCGAGGGTTAAGGAAAATATCAACCTTGCCTACGTGAAAGCACAGATCCCTCGTAGTTCAGGAAAAGACCATGATAAAACAACGAAAAGTGGATTGATGGAAAATGATGGATGACCAAGATAAACACAAGCCTTGGGGGCAGATCAAAAGATCAACCTTGCCTACATGCAAGCACAGGGGCAATGTAGTTCGGACATGACAAAAGATCGAGGAGGAATAAGATCGGAAAGTGGACCATGAGGATAGATGATGAAGGAAAAATGCCTCGGGGGCCGATTCAAAGATTAGCCTTGCCTACGTGCAAGCACAAAGGTGTTGTAGTTCAAGATGGAATGATGATAAAAGCAGAAAGAGGGTAATGACAACAAAAGATGGAGGATGAAAACACGGAGGAGCCCTGGGGGTAGATCAAAAGATCAACCTTGCCTACGTGCAAGCGCAGGGGCAACGTAGTTCACAATGAGACCTAGATGGAGATGACCATGAAGGGTGAGCCTAGAGGAAGACAAACACAACGATGAGGTGACTCAAGCTCAGATTAGGATAATAAGCTCAAGATTGCCGATAGTGAATGGTGATCATCCAATGCTCAACCAAAATATACCAAGTGACGAGGTGATGCAAGCAGATGGGAGGATATGGGGATTAAGGAATCGGTGGGTAAGTCATAGAATAACCAGGATGCGAGGTAGATAATGGTTCAACCCTATATGAGAGGTGCTTGTTGCCAGGTTTTCACCAATCGTACGTATCCAAGGCACCATGCAGGGGTGGTTTTCACCATAGGATGAATTATTTCTCTTTACTATTTTGGATTTTTGGATTTTTGGATTTTTTTGTATTTTTGACTTTTACCAGGAAGGATGCCCCAGTCGATCTAAGTGTAGAACTTCTTTAGATTCATGATGTTGATGGGTTCCTCCAACGGCTCGCCTTCAGGGGTGGAGAGCCGGTAGGCACCAGAACCATACTTTGAGATGATGACATAAGGGCCCAACCAGTTTGCTTGAAACTTACCTTTCTTCTCTCGATCTTGCTGATTCCACTGATTTTGTTTTAGGACAAAATCACCAATCTCGAATTGGCAAGGGTGGACTTTCTTATTGTAGCTCCTTTTGAGTCAATGTTGATAAGCTTGCAGATGGTTATAAGCCTTGACCCATTTTTCATCTAGCAATTCCAATTGTGCCAAGCATGCCACTCGAGTGTCTTCATCAGTGATGAGATTCTTGAGGGAGATGTGGAGTGAAGGGATTCCAACTTCGATTGGAAAGATGGCTTCAGTGCCATAGACAAGAGAATATAGAGTGGCTTCGGTAGGGGTGTGGAAGGATGTACGGTAGGCCCAAAGAGCAGGATGAATATGGAGGTGCCAATCGCGGCCAATGCTATTGACCATCTTCTTAATGATTTTGATCAATGTTTTATTTGTCGCTTCTTCCTGCCCATTAGTTTGGGGGTAATAGGGAGTGGACCAATGATGTTGGATATGGTATGTGTCATAAAGGAATTTCATACACTTATTTTTGAATGGATTTCCATTGTTGGTGATGATGGCGGAGGGGATACCATACCTACAGAAGATATGGTAGAGGATGAACTTAGAGATCTGAACACCAGTGATTTGAGTGAGTGGAATGGCTTCCAACCACTTGGTGAAGTATTCAGTGGCTATGATGATAAAAGTGTGACCATCTGAAGATGGAGGGTAGATCTTGCCAATCAAGTCGAAACCACATTGTGAAAACGGCCAAGGTGTCGTGATGGGTTGGAGATCTTGCGCTGGAGCATGAATCAGACCTGCATGTTGTTGACACAAAAGACACTTTTTGACATACTCACAAGCATCCTGTTCCATTGTGGGCTAGTAATATCCTACTCTGAGAATCCGTCTGGCTAGGGCCATACCATTAGAATGGGCCCCAAAAATATCGCTATGCACTTCTGTTAATGTTGCGCGAGCTTCAGTTTCATCTAAACAATAGATATCGCTATGCACTTCTATTAATGTTGTGCGGGCTTCAGTTTCATCTAACCATTTTCGATAAAGTGTATCACTGATAATGGTGTAGCGGGTCATGCATTGGATGAATGATTTATGCTAGTTTCTTGTGAGGTCAAGTGGGAGGGTGTTGTCATGAATGTAGGTGTAAATGTCATGGTACCAAGGGGATTTAGGACCTACAATAATGCACACCATGTCATTCTTAGGGATATCGTATGCTGGGATTAGGAGTTGCTCAACTAGGAACTAACAATTTGTGCAGTCTTTTGGCATGTCGAGGAGAGAACCAATAGTAGCCATAGCATCTGCTGCCTTATTTTGGAGTCTCGGGATCTACTCAAATTGGATGGTAGTGAAATATTTTTTGAAGTCATCCACCATTCGTTTATAAGGAAAAAAATTTTCATCTTTGGTCAAAAACTCATCGTTGACCTATTTTATGACTAACTGGGAGTCACCAAAAACTTGTAAGTGAGTGATGTGCCATTGGACTGCAATTCTGAAGCCGGTGAGAAGGGCTTCATATTCAGAGATGTTGTTGGTGCAGGGAAAAGCCAGTCTGAATGATTTCGGTATGTAGTCACCTTGGGGGGTGATAAGCAAGATTCCTACCCCCGATCCATTATGAGTGTGTGATCCATCAAAGTACAATGTCCAGGTGGTGGCTTCTAAGACTACAAATACTCCTTCATCTGGAAATTCAATTTCTATGGGATAAGCATCCACTAATGGGGTATCCACCAACTGATCAGCTATTACTTGTCCTTTAATGGCTTTCCTATCCACATATTCTATATAAAAATCACTGAGGAGCATGATCCATTTAGCCATTTGACCAGTCAGGGCTGTCTTGGATAGTAGGTACTTGAGGGGGTCAACTTTGGATATTAATTTTATAGGATGGCTAATCATATAGTGGCATAGTTTTTGTGTGCTGAAGACCACGACAAGACATGCCTTTTCCATTGGTAAATAGTTGAGTTCATACCTGACCAGTGTGTGGCTAATGTAATAGATTGCTTATTCCTTTGAAGATTCATCATGTTGCGCCAATAATGCCCCCAATGCTACTGACGTGGCCAATATGTACAATAGGAGGGGTTTGCTAGGGATAGGTGGCAACAAGATCGACGGGTGGGCCAAATATCCTTTGAGCATGTCGAAACCCAACTAACACTGTTGGTTCCACTTGAAGTTGGTGTCTTTCTTGAGAAGATGGGTAAATGACTGACATTTATCCGCAAGTTGGGCTATAAACCGACGGATGGATTGTAGTATCCCTTGGAGGCTCCTTAATTGTTTCAAGTTTCTTGGTGGAGGCATATCCATGATAGCTTTCACCTTAGCTGGGTCAACCTCGATGCCTCGTTGGGACACTATGAAGCCCAAGAGTTTCCTTGATGTGACACCAAACACACACTTTTTTGGATTTAGTCGAAGCTTGTACTGTTCTAAGCGCTCAAAGATCCATTTAAAAATAGTAGGGTGCTCTCCTCTAGTTCCAAAATTTTCCAATAGGTCATCAACATAATCTTCCATGATGATGTGGATGAGGTCATGGAATATAACCATCATTGCCCATTGATATGTTGCCCCTGCATTTTTGAGACCAAAGGGCATGACACTATAGTAGAAAGTACCCCAAGGTGTTGTAAAATCGGTTTTATGTTGATCGTCTGGGGCAATCCGGATCTGATTGTAGCTAGAGAAGCCATCCTTGAGGGATAGCATCTCATGTCCCACAGTTATGTCGACTAAGATGTCAATGTTAGGCAAGGGGAAGTCATCTTTTGGGCAGGCTTTGTTAAGATCTCAAAAATCCGTACAAATCCTGATGTCTCCATTGGGTTTAGCAACAGGTACTATATTGGAGATCCAATCAAAGTAATCAATGGGCTTGATAAAACCAGCATCCAGTAACTTTTCCAGTTCTTTCTTAACCAATAATGCCACTTGTGGGTGCATCTTTCGGAGCTTCTGCTTGACAGGTTTAGCCTCTGGACGGACATCCAAATGGTGGACAACAAGATTGGGATCTAAGCTAGGCATATCAGAGTAAGCCCATGCAAAGTTGATAACCCCTTCACGGAGAATTCAGACCATGGTGGTGTATTCTACTTTAGATAAAGATTTGGCCACATAGGTTATCCTTGGAGTCTCTTCTATCCCCAGGTTCACCTCTTGCTTTTCTTCAATGAGAATCGAAGATTGCTCAGATAGTCGTGTTCCTACAAGGGGAAGATGAATGTCCCCATCTTCCAGTGCCGTATCAAGGTTTTCACTATTAGATACATCCTTTGTTTTTACTTTTTCGTAGTCAAAAAGTGCCTCGGTGAGGTTTTCACTTGATGACCCATTTTTCTTTTCTTTCTTCTTGTTTTTGTGATTAGGGCATTCATCTTCCCCCAATCCCATTAGATGTATGTAGGTATCCTCTGAAGGAAATGTGCTGATAGGTGTGCTACCTTGTAGGTCATGATTGATAAGCTTAGGATGTTTAAGGGATAAGGTTATGGTATAAACAGATAAAAATTCAAACATAGTGGGGAGGTCAATGTGATCCAGATCATCGTATGCGTGTATGATGGACTCTTCCTCCGGTATGTCTTCAAGGGAACTGTTGTCAACACTAACATTGTTAGAATTGTTAGCGGATGTTGCAAGACCTTTCTACTTGGTATCATAGCCCAAGCCCAAATTCCTTGGTCGGATGGTAGTTGCTTCGATGGCAGACGTCTTCCTTGTTCTTTTGCACCAAGGCCTCCGCCTTGGTAATGGAAATTTTCAATGAATTTGGAGGCATGTGGATAGGCTTCGTGAAAGTATTCAATAAGGGGCTGTGGTGGTTTAGGTTCCTCCCGATAAAACCATTGATTGATATCATCGTCCATTAGATCCTGGAGGGATCCCAAATTAATGAATGTTGTGGACCCCATGTTTTTGGAAGTGAGGATGAGTGTCTTTTTTTCTACTTCTGGTGGTGGCAGAATTGGTTGCCCATATGTGCAGGGCGAAGGTGGCATGGTTGCCACATTGAGTGTGGTGTGCATTTCATACTCGCCACATCCCTTATCTATGATCTAGACCTTGGTGATGGTGGAAGCAGGTGTGGATGATGGTGGGGATGAAGTGTTTAGGGTATTGGTGGATGGGATAGGATTGGATGTCGGGGGTGCCCCCATGTCGACTCTTGGGAAATAATGCAAATGTGGAAGAGAGTCTTCCAAGGCATGACAATATTCAAAGGGTTGAGTGTCAGCTTGTATGGTGACTTCCATTCCTTGAAATGGGAACTTTAGACAATGGTGATAGGTGGATGGTACGGCTTGCATAGAGTGAATCCATGGACGGCCAAGAAGGATGTTGTATGGGATTTCAAGGTTCAAAACATGGCACATAGTGTATTGGACAATGGGGCCCACTTGAATAGGGAGGCAACTAATGCCTTCAGAATCTCGCTCTACATTATCATAAGCCTTGATGGTGATCACTTGATTTTTTAGATCAGCTTGGGTGTATCCAACCTGTTGTATGAACTTTAATGTACATAGATTTAGGGATAAACCATTATCTACTAGTACCCTTTTTACAATTTGACAGTTGACACTAACCTCGAGATGGAGGGGGCGGTTGTGGTTTGAATCAAGATGTGGCATGTCGTTTTGGCTAAAGGCTAGTTGATAGGTCGATGAAAGATTGCCTACCAATGTTTGAAATTGGGTAGGGTCAATGTTATCAGGCACTTGTGTGCTTTGCAAAGCCTTAGTTAAGATATCTTGATGTACAAGAGATGAATTAAGCAGATCCAAAATGGATATTTGGGCTGTAGTCTTACCTAGGTGGTCTAGGATGTTATATTGGGAATTGGTGGATGGAGATGCTGCTAGGACTGTGATGTGCGTTCGCCGGGTAGTAACAACACATTGTGGATCTTTTCCCTTAACATGTATCATGGATACACGTGGTTCCACTTGTTCTACATATGAAACCACACCTTGATAATTGTGTGGTACACTTTTGTAGTTGATGTTATTGGTGTTGTTTCCTGGCTAGTTATTATTGCTAGGTCCAGGATTTGAGTTGGATGTACTAGGACCCTGGTTATGGTTAGGAAAGGCATTCTGGTATATTTGTAATTGAGCATTGGATGAAGATGTTGCGTTAGCATCTACATGTATTTCACCTCAATCGATGAGACCTTGGATGTAGGTTTTTAAGCCTTGACATTTGTCCAAGGTATGTCGCTTAATTTTGTGAAATTTATAGTATTCATTGTCTTTAAACCAAGTAGGCTTGGGTTTGGACATATCGAGGGGTTTGGTGATAGGATATGTTATGGGGTAATTGGCTTGGAGAATCTTATTGAACACTGTGCTAAGAGGTTCCCCCAATTAAGTGAATTGTCATTTGTTCCCCCCTTGGTTATTTTGACTAGCTTGTTGTTGCGGTGCCCCTTGGGGGACGGATATGGTGTTTTGAACTGACAGTTGCTGCTAGGGAGGATATCTTTGCATGGTGTTGGCCACTTGGACATGTTTAGTGTCAGTGACACCATCATTGACAATATTTTTGTTTCTATTCCAAAAACGAGGTTTATCCCCGAAGGAATTCTCTCTATTAGAATTGAAATGTTTGACTTGTCCTCTTGCGACAAGGGCTCGTTCTAAGATGGGGCCTTTCTCCACAAGTCCCACAAAAGTAGTGATGCAATGGAGTTGGAAATTATGCGCCATATCTGGGTGGGAGTTTTCGATAAACAATGTTACCATGTCCTTTTCTGTTGGTGGGGATTTCATCCAACTAGCCAGGGCACGCCATGTTTGCAAGTAGCTTGCAAAGGTCTCTTCGTCGCATTGTTTTTCTTTGAGGAGATCAAGTGTGCCAATATCTATCTCTAGGTTAAAAGAGAAATGAGAGATAAATTGTTCACATAGCTATGCGAAGGTTTTGATAGATCCCTTTTCCAAACCCAAAAACCAGTTGAGGACAACCCCTTGTAGACTTTTAGGGAAAAGTCGGATGAGATAATTATCATTGTGCATGACCTCTTGGCAATGAGCATAAAACTCTTGAAGGTGAGCTCTAGAATCCTTGGTTCCTTTGTATTTGTTGAATTTGAGTATCTCAAAATATTTAGGAAAAGGAATCAAGGAAATGGAGGGATCAAACGGATAAGGGCATATGTCTTCAAATTTGAATGATTGTTTACCCGTTCCAGCTTGTAAGTCCTTTAATGCAGTTTTTACTTCTTCTAAGTCGTTATTGATGGGAGTCATGGGAGTCAAAGTGGATTGAGTGTATGGATAATGTTATGGGTATGACGAGGAGGGCCCTACCATTGTTGGATCATAAACGGGTTGAGTCGGGTATGAATGCATCGATTGATTGTAAGAGGATTGATGGTTGGATGATTGGTTGTGTTGAGTGGGAGCCACTTGTTGTTGATAGTAAGAAACAATCTAGGGGGCCTGTTGCTGCATAGCATTTTGGTAATGTGTAGAGGCAAGGCCTCTTTGTGGATGTGATGATGATTGTTGATAATAAGAAGCGTAAGGTGCTGCTTGTTGGTGAGTTTGTTGTTGTTGCAAGTAGGGTGGATAGGATTGGTTTTGTTGTGCAATGGTGGGTTGTTGCATGGCATATGGGTATGGATTTGACATTTGTTGATGGGGATTGTGTTGAGGTTGTGAAAGATTGGCATAGGGTGGTGGTTGGGTATGTGTTTAGTTTTGCACATTCTGATGAGGATTCATATGGGATGGAATAGTGTATGTGCTAGTGGGATGATAGAGGTATTTGGTAAGCGGGTTATGGTGTGTTTGTGTAGGGATGTGCACCTGTTGTTGTGGAGGTTGTTGTTGTTGATGAGGTGGGTGAGATGGGTGAGATGGGATGTATTGTTGTTGTTGAGATGGGTTAGGTGAGATGTGTTGTTGTTGAGATGTATGTTGCACCACTTGATGTGATGGTTGTGTGAGAACAGAAGGGTGTTGCAGATGTTGTTGATGTAAGTGTTGAGATGAAGCTATTGTAGTAGCAACATGTTGTGGCAGTGTTGGTAGTGTGGTGGATTGGTGTGGATTATTTGGCGGTTTTTGAAATGCAAGAGGTAGTGCATTGGTAAGTGGAGGTGTACCCCCAATATTATAATATGGGGGAGGAAGAGGTGGAGCAGATGGGATGTATGATGGCATGCCATAGGCATGGGGATCATTAGGATTGGGTGGTGGAGTGGTAGATGTTATGGTTGGAAGATGAGGATATTCTTGGACTTGATGGATGACAACATTTCCAAGTTCGGGGTGGTACCAATTTTCAGTGGGTGCACCTTCAGGAATGTAGGAACCTTTTGGAACATTTTGTGAAGTTTGTGGGTCAACAAATGGGGGGAGGGCATATTGTGATGTATCAAAACTAGATGGTGGTTTGAATCCCTTCATGAGTAAGGTGGCAAGGATCTTATCCCCACGTTCGTTTAGGAGACGATCCGTCATTTGGACATTGGCTGGATTACTGAGATATTCGTTGACGGTGACTTTAGGTTGATTGACCATGTTTTCATCACTAGGTGGTGTGATATTCTGGATGTCAGTGTTTGATTGAGATGAAACGCCATTATGGGGATCATGTGGAATGTTATTAGGATCTTGAGGGACATTTGGTTAGGAACCTTGTGTTTGCTGGTCTGCCATTTGTTTTTTTGTTTGTGAGTGGGTTTGAATGGGCATGAACATGCAAAATGACTAAGTGGTTTCAAGATTCAACTTCTAGAGGATGATTTAGATGATGATTTGGATTGATTGATTTGAATTGGATGATGATTGATGTTGGGTTTGATTGGATCAAATGGTGGTGTACCAATTTGCTTATTCGGATGAGGATTGGATTTGATTGGATCAAGTGATGATGTATCACTTTTGATGATTGGATTTGTTTGGATCAAGTGATGATGTATCACTTTTGATGATTGGATGATGATTGGATTTGATTTGGATCAAGTGATGATGTATCAACTTGAGGATTGGATGATGATTGGATTTGATTTGGATCAAGTGATGATGTATCACTTTTGATGATTGGATGATGATTGGATTTGATTTGGATCAAACGATGATGTATCAACTTGAGGATTGGATGATGATTGGATTTGATTTGGATCAAGTGATGATGTATCAACTTGAGGATTGGATGATGATTGGATTTGATTTGGATCAAGTGATGATGTATCAACTTGAGGATTGGATTGTTTGGATCAATTGGATTGGATCAAATGGATAAATTGATGATGTCCCAATTGGATGATTGGATTGGTGATGTTGGATTTAATTGGGTCAATTGATGATATATCAATTGGATGATTTGGATGATGGAAGGGATCCTAAAACGTGATTTCGAAAACCACCCTAGGTGACTTGTAACGTTGGTTCATTGGATTAAATCAATTATTATGGTGCCTAATCCACCTTGAGATGGAAGGGGATTGATTTGGGCCAATGATGTTGACTTACAACACAAATCCACCTCAAGATAGAGGTGGATTGATTAGGTTGAAGACAAGGATTGATTATGTAGGATAATGATCAACTTAACGCCTTGGTCAATTTAGGAGATAACTCCTAAAACAAGGTTTAAGGGATTTTGTGTTGAGAGATGATGGTGGATGCAAAGGGAAGACGTGTTGTTGAAGATGTTTAGGTCTTACGATAAGATGGGTATCCCAAATGGTGGAATGATCAATGTGAATGTGGTAAATGGATGTTTTGGAAACGTTAATCAGAGGCTTGGAATGGCTACATGAAGGTTTGAATTGGTCAAATGAGTGTTTAGGATGATCAGATGGTCAAACAGAGGCTTTGTGGGTTCGAACGGAGGTTCAAAATGGTCAAACAGATGAAACTGGCTGTTCAGCGGGGCATATACGCACTTCTATAGTCAAACTTCTGAAACAGTGGGGCAAATTCTCCCCTCTACAATAAAACAACTGAAATAGTGGGGCAAGTTCGCCCCTCTGCAGTAAACTGGCTGAAATAGTGGGGCAAGTTCGCCCCTCTGCAGTGGAAAAGGCTGAAACAGTGGGGCAAGTTCACCCCTCTACAGTAGAAAATGCAACTTGGTTTGGATGAGGGATTTTGGAAAGGACTTAAAATGATTCAATGATAGTTTGACTTATCAAAATTCACCGGTTCTTCACAGAAAGACACTTTGAACAAGCACAATCCTATGATTAGTTTTTTAAGGGGTATGGCTGGCAAAGGTCTTACTTTAGGATGAATAAAGTTTCTAAGGAGTCCTCGATATACGCTCGGTACATGAGGCACAAACGTGAGTCGGGAACCCCAGCGAGATACTGAAAGGATCGGAACAACTCTTCATGTTTATCTAGGTATCACCCTAGCTTCAACGCTTCGCTAATTATGATGCAACTAGATTTATGTACAACTTTGGCTCTCCCCCCTTTACATACCCCATTGGTATGCGTGGTTGGGATCATCCCTTAGGGTGATGAAATCCCCAAGCAGGTCCCTCTAAGAAGAAAACACTAACCGTTTCCAACTACCCCCTTCGAATCCGCACAAAAGTGCAAAGGGAGAAGATGAAAATGAATTAATGTCCCCTTAGGGTAATAAAAATGAAACAAACACAACAAGCAGCCAATTTAATTTCCCCTAATTATGCTAAGTAAATAGATAAAGCAGCAAGAAAATATTTCCAAAGAATAAATCAAAGGCCCTGCAAGCAAATGTTAGTTGTTTATCTTTTTCCCTTTTTGTGATTTGCAACAAATTTGACTTCACTAACCAACAAACAGGATTAGTGGATTAGAGCACAAAAAACAAAAGAAAAAGACAAAAACAAAGCTAAAATGCCACTTTTTTACCTTCTTGAATGTGCTGTTAAAGGCAAATTCGCCCCTCTGCAGTGGAAAACGCTGAACTGGGAGGGCGTGTTCGCACTTCTACAAAAAACAGTCAGAAACGTTGCACAACAAGGGCAAATACGCCCCTCTGCAAAAAAATAGCAAGGACAAATACGCCCCTCTGCAGAAAAATAGCAAGGGCAAGTACACCCCTCTGCAGAAAAACAACAGACAGAAAAATAGCAAGGGCAAGTACGCCCCTCTGTAGAAAAAAAAATAACAAGGGCAAGTACGCCCCTCTGTATAAAAATAGCAAGGGCAATTACACCCCTCTGTAGAAAACAACAAGGGAAAGTACGCCCCTCTGCAGCGTTAGTGAGGGCAAGTACGCCCCTCTGCAGCGCCCAGGAGGGCAAGTCCACCCCTCCGCGACCTGAATATGCAAACAAGCTATCAACATAAAATGTGAAAGAAAGAGACCCTTTTGTGGGTCCCACCGAGTGTGTCATAAATGTGATCCTTATAAAATGCTACTCCTAATGTGAGATGCTAGATTAAAAACTATTAATGCAATGAGAAGAAGTAACAAAATAAAAGGGCATGTCAATAAGATTAGCCTAAGAAAATGGACAATGTCAAAGTAAGATAAACAAATTGATTGCTGTTATACCTTCATATTGTTGCTTCCTTCCTTGGTTGGCCCTTTGATGCTTCAAGAATTGTGTGCTCCTTGGATGGCAATAGGATTGAATGGATGCAAGATGAATTGATGCAATATGGATTGATAATGTGAGTGCTATAATGGATGAGAGCTTGAATGACAATTTTGCAAGAGTTTTGTTGCAAAAGACTTGATTTTCTAAAATGAGGGAAATGAGGGGGTATTTATAGGCTAAATTGAATTCTCTAGAGAATTCAATGGTTGGGATTGATCCAACAAAAATCAAGATGAAGGGCTATGGTGAGTTGAGGACTCATAAGCCCTCACATCTTGACATGTGGAAGGTGAGATGTCCTATGGTGGAGTGATGTGGAAATGAGGTGGAAGAGAAGGACAAGAGGTGGAAGGAAAGTACATGAGGTGGATGAAGGACAAGTACCTTTGAGGTACCTTGGGGGATGAGAAGATTTCCTCAAAAAGGAACTTCTTGTCCCCAAATGAGGATGAAAGAGACTTTTGAGGAATTTTAGAATTTCTCAAAAATCTCCATGGGAAAAAGGGAAGTGTGTGGGAAAAATAAATGTAAATTAAAAATTTACATTCAATGGAGGGTTCATTGGATCAAAGGAGGTCTCCAAAAAGCTAGAGATTTATCACATGTGGGAGATGTGACAAGTCCAAGGTTTTAGAAGCTTTGGTCACATGTAAAATGACATGTCACATTTGCATGGGGGATGAGGAAGGCCTTGGGAAGATAAAAGTGAATTAAAAATTCACATGGGGAAGAGGGGAACCTTGGTTAAATAAATGTGAATTAAAAATTCACATGGGGAAGGGAGTCCAGGCTAAAAATGGTAAGTGGGAAGGTTGACCAAAAAAGGTAAGCTAAATGTGGTTAATGATTCTAATTAAGTTTGTGCAAACACATGATTAGGATAATTAATGAGAGATTAGAGGCAAGTGGGAGATTATGGAGGATGTGACACTTAATCAAGATTAAGTGGTGCACATCCTAATCACAGATTAATTAATTTAATCTAGATTAGATGAGGGTTATGGAGAATGTGACAAGGAGAGAGAAATGGGGGAATTAAAAATTGATTTTAATCCAAATGGTTTAAAAGACTAAATTAAATAATGTCATATTTATTTAGTTTAGAGAAGAACAGGGTGATAAGGTGAAGTATTTAATTTATTTAATTACATACTTTAGGAACCTTAGGCAGAAAATGAAATAATAATTAAATAAATTATTTAATCACTATTAATGAAATAGATGAATAAAGTAGACGATTTTGATCATATGGAAGTGATCAAATTTGGATGTCTACACTTTATACTAGAATTTGAATTACTGGAAACAACTTTACTGGATAACTTGCTTGGAAATGAAAACTGAAAGATTAAAATATTTTTCATCTAGTGGCTACAAGAACAGTTGATAGCTCTGTGTTTTTGCCAATTGCAGGAACAGTCACATTAACCTCTATGAAAGGAAGTGCAGCTATTCTAACTTGCAGAATGAAAGTATGGATAGTTCCCTAAGTGGGCCCCCTTAGGTAATGCCAAAAGTAGACAACAAATTAGGCAGAAACTTCATAACTTTATTGATTCAAGGTAGACAAGTACATAGCACACAATCTCTTGACTCTATTTCTGAAAACTAAAAATGTGTTACAACAACAATCTTCTAGCCTATTCTCTCAAGGAGAATGGGCTATTTATTGAAACTAAATCCAACTACTAACTAAACTTCCCTTATAAAATGAGAATTCTTTATTACATTTGACTAGCTTAGTAAAGAGGTGGATGGAAATGAAAGAACTAAGTCAAATCAGTTCATCAGTCTTAAAGTGCCATCATCCTAGATTTATGCACCATCAAGGTGCTTGAGCTAGATTTCTGAAATACTCCCCTTGCATGGCGGATGAGTTGAAATTTCCTCCCTATTATTTTGCTACTGAACCAGTCTTCTTTGATTTGGTCTTCTATCCTTCAAGTGGGAATTGAATTCCTTCCTCCAAACGTGGTACCTGCAAAACATCTTGCCTACTTTTCCTGAGGCAGAAAGTTAGCTCAACATGTTCAACCTTTAAGACAATCCATCACTTCATTTATACATTCATTAAGCATTAATCTAAAGCAAACATTATTTCAGACATGGATGCAGGATGTTCAACAGTAGAGGATGTAGGAAAATTTTTGCCATCACACAAAGTTATAAGGCTTTCATCAAACTAATAAAACATTCCAAAGTAATAATTATGGAAAGGTTTAGCATAATATACTTATTAAATTAAGCATAAAAATTTCATGTCTTGTCCCATAATCAACACTAAATGTTTGTTTTAGCATAATAAAAATCAAAAAAGTGTTTGTAAAAGTATGATCTAAATGTGCCAAAAACTTGGCTCATCACCCATGGCCAAACCGCCATGGTATAATGAAAATATCTTTTGTGACTTTCACAAGATTGAAAGACATACAACTACTAATTGCATGAGACTAAAGAACATCATCCAAGATCTCATCGAGGACAAGATTATCAATGTCGAATAGCCAGCCGAAAATCAAGATCTGAAGATATACACGAATCTGATGCCAAACCATAATCAAGGAAACAATCAGGGGAACAATAAAGGCACACAAAAATATGCTAGTGCTAATCTAGTATATGAAGATATAGTCGCATGTGTCAATGAAATGGTCACAATCATTAATGTCAAGGGCGCCAATAGTGGCTGTGGACTCACCACACATGGAAACAAGGTCACCATTGTAGGGGCACCATCTAAGACCCCCATTTTAAATAGAAAAGTTGTTCCTTATGACTACAATGTCATTGACGAGTTGAAGAGAACCCCTACACAGATCTCTATCATGGAGCTGTTAAAAATCTTTGCTTCCCATAGGAAAATTCTTGATGAAGTGTTAGCAGCATCCACCATCTCCACCACCCTTGACACGGAGTAGTTTCGGGCTATGGTTGGTAACATCGTTACCCCAAATCTCCTAAAATTCTCCGATCAAGACTTCCCCCCACACCCTTCTCATAACCATGCACTTCACCTATAACTATTGGTCCATAAAAATAAAGTTAAGAGGGTCCTGGTGGATGGAGGTGTTGGCCTTAATATTTTCTCTCTCAAACTTATAAAGAACTTGGGATTCATCAAGGATTCCATCAACAAAAACAAGAGCATCACAATAAGGGCATATGATGATCAAGAAAGAGTGTCTCAGGGCAATATTAAAATCCCCATCAAGTGGGACCATCAACCATGGAGAATACCTATCAGGTCCTTGACCTTGAATTACCCTATAACATCCTCCTTGGACATCCATGGATCCACAGAAGGAAAGCAGTGGCCTAGACATATCACCAATGTATCAAATTCTTGCACCAAAATGAGGAGGTCACCATACACGGGGATCCCAAACCATTTTCTTACTGCAAAAACTTTGAAGCCAAGTTTTATAAAATCCCCCAAGTACCAAAAAATGGTGAACGGCCATCCATTTCATACATCGACCCAACCAACCTTGCCGACAAAGACACCCGCTATCCCTATTATATCTAACATCAAAAACATGATCCAAGACAATGGATGTGGCGACTATAGAATGAAGAAGAGTGCATTTGTTTTGGGAGTTACCACAATCTCCTAGGTCATATGGCCAACCTCGACCAACCAAAACACCCGTCCACACCCTTAGGACCAACCCCTCTAGATTCCACCATTAGGGAGACCTAAGTCGAGAAAGTGTTGGTGAGGAGGATATTTCAAGCATAATATACTGTGATGTAGAAACTCCACCCACGTTACCCATGGATGAGGCCAACAGAGGGCTACAAATATGCTTGGCATGGGCTACAATAGAAACAAAAGCCTTGGAAGGAATAGTGATGGATGCCTGGAGCCCATCATTGCGAAAAGAAGAATGTGAAACCTTGGCCTCAGATGTACGCCTCCGAGTATAACCGTATGTGGTAGAAGTACTCCTAGTAGGGAAGTCAAGAACTCTCCTCAAGTATCAACAACTACCCTTAGACCATCTGTTTTCCTAGGTATCCCACTGCACAACTTCACCTTTGATATCACCGATGTTTGCATCAGTAGTGATGATGATGACATCGTAGTGGGCCTTCCCAGGCTCTTTGAGGATTCTACCCTACTAATGATTAGTGCCTCACTAGCTAAGTCAAACCAACATACCCACCAAATCACCTTAGTATACCCTCAATTCATTGATCATAACCAATGTGGACCGCCAATTCTAGACTCATTCGAAAATGATGAGGCGCTCTCATAATTCATGGAACTGAGGGATACAATTCCTTGTGGGGATCACAAGGTGGGTTTTGACATCACATTAGATGCCCAGGCATATTATGGGGAGACGATTGAGTCCTTCAATCGCAAAATAAAAATATCGAGAAGAAGCTCAGAGCTATTGAGTGAAAACCACACTGTGGCACTCTCTAACCACATAATAGTAAAAATAAATGACATATCCAATGGTAAAAACCTCTCTGAGGCACTAGAGGATGAAGGATTCAATATCCCCCTTATTGCTCTACATCAAGAGAAATCATTAGTCCTGGCAAAGATGTGTAATCCCGTTAACTTGGAAACAGAAACAAAACCACAAATCACATTCTATGCTCAATCACTTCAGATAGAAGAACATTAATTTTTGGCTGCATTCTTAAGAGAAAGGAAGGTAAAATTTGCGTGGACCTACATTGACATGCTAGATCTAGATGCTAGAGTAGTGGTTCATCATTTGGCCGTTCACCCTGGAGTGAAGCAAGTTAGATAGAAGTTAAGAAAGATGCACCCATAGATAGCTTTCCTCGTAAAGATAGAATTGCAGAAACTCTTAGACATTGGCTTCATATGCCCAATTGACTATCAAAATGGGTATCCAACCTCGTGCCAATCTCAAAACCAAATGGGGGCATCCACATCTACACAGACTTTAGAGACCTAAACAAAGCATGTCTTAAGGATGATTTTCCACTACCCAACATTGACATGATAGTGGACATGACACCCAAACATGAGATGATATCCCTAATGGATGGCTTCTCGGGGTACAATCAGATAATGATCACAAAAGAAGACCAACATAAGATGACCTTTACATGTCTTTGGGGCACCTACTGCTGGAATGTGATGCCATTTGGGATAAATAATGCAGGGGCTACATACCAAAGAGCCATGACTATGATCTCCCATGACATGATCCATAAAATAGTCAAAGATTATGTGGATGACATATTGGCTAAATCAAAGAAAAGGCAAGACCACATAGCGACTTTAGGTGCAATTTTTGAACAAATGGAAAAATACAAGGTCAGGCTCAACCCAAAGAAATGTGTCTCTAGGGTAAAATCTGAAATATTTTTGGGCTACATAGTATCAATGAGAGGGATAGAAGTGGATCCTATAAAAGTAAAAGAAATCCTTGATATGGAAGCACCTAGAACATTAAAACAACTCAGAGGACTGCAAGGAAGACTCCAGTCCATCCAGAGGTTCATAACACAACTAGTAGATAAACAAATTGCCTATTCACATCTGCTCCACAAGGGAGTAGTGTATAGGTGAGATGAAAAATTTGAGAAAGCATTCAAAAAGATCAAGGAATACCTGCTTACACCACCAGTGCTAATGCCACCGATCGTAGGGAAATTATTGATTCTATACATCTTAGCAACGAAGATCGCCCTTGGTGCCCTTTTAGCCCAACATGATGAAAAGGGAACCGAGTGGGCCATTTACTATATCAACAAAACAATGGTAGGGCATGAGCTCAATTAAATATCAATAGATAAAGCTTGCATGGCAGTGGTGTTTGCAGCCCATAAATTCAGACATTACATGCTAGCTCATCAAATTAAGTTAATTACCAAGATAGACCCCCTCAAGTATCTATTGTGAAAAAGCAATGCTTACAGGAAGAATGGCTAAATGGGTTATGATACTATCTGAGCATGATATTGAGTATGTAGAGAAAAAAGCGATCAAGGGACAAGTCATTGCAAATCAACTACCAGAGGCTCCAATATATGTAGACAACCCACTCATATCAGAATTTCCAGATGAATCCCTTTTCAATCTCAGTGTAGCTGATCATTGGAAACTATAATTTGACGGTTCCTCACACAACATGGATTAGGAATCGGTGTGTTCTTCATCACCCCCCATGGGGAATGTATATCGAGATCCTACAAGTTAGCATTCCCCTGTACCAACAATATTGTAGAGTATGAGGATTTAACCATAGGTCTCAATATTGCAACACAATGGTGAATCATGGCATTAAAGGTTTATGGAGACTCACAACTTATTATCAACTAGGTCAATGGTGAATAAAAAACTAAGGATGATAAGCTTACACCATACAAGAAGGTGGTAGAAAGCCTCAAGGAATCATTTATCGATATCACCTTTGAGTAGATACCGAGGGAAAAAAATAGAGCAATTGATGCAATGGCAATGATTGGATCCTTGCTAGATATCCCTCGCAATGTCTTGAAACACGAATTCTTGGTAGAGAAGCTTCTCGTACCCACTTTTGAGGTACCAGAGTCAGAATATGCATGTGAACTCATTGGTCCTAGGGATCATTGGTATCATGAAATCTACACCTATCTAAGATTAGGAATCCTCCCTGTCGACATTACCTCAAACCTCAAGTGAACCTTTGTCAGAAGAGCCTCACGATTTGCCACCGTATGAGAAACCCTTTTCCATAAAAGCATTGATGGAACCTTGTTACACTATTTAAAACCTAAGGAAACCCTAACTACTTTGACTGAGGTACACAATGGATTTTGCGGTTCACACTCGAGTGGTATGACCTTGGCTAAGAAGTTGATAAGAACTAGATACTACTATCTAACAATGGAGAGAGAGGCACACGACTTTGTTAGAAGGTGTTTATAGTGCCAACAACATGGGGATCTCATTCATGCACCAGCTCAGGAATCACATCCTATTGTTACACCTTGGCCCTTTCCCAATGGGGGCTTGATATCATAGGTAAAATCTCACCCACCTCATCTAATGGCCACATGTTCATTATCACTGCCACCGAATATTTCACAAAGTGGGTCGAAGCAATTCCCATGACCTACATCACTAGAAAGTAGATATCCAAGTTCATCTTGAACTACCTCATTTTCTGATACAGTGTTCCCCAATCCAAGATCTCTGATAACAGGATACCTTTCAAAAATCAGGATGTCCGTGGCTTGTGTAAAAAATTCAAAATCCAACATCGCTTTTCCACACCATATTACCCACAAGGCAATGGCCAAGCAAAAGCTACCAAAAAAACCATTATGAATATCCTTGAGAAAAAATTTAATGACTCCGGTCGTGACTGACATTTGCAATTAAATCTTGCCTTATGGGCCTACCGCACCAGCATCCGCATGCCAACAGGTGCTACCCCATTCTCCCTGGTCTATAGATTAGAAGCCATCCTCCCTATCGAGATCGAGCTCCCGTCACTAAGTATATCATTCAAGAAACTCATCATAGATGAGGAATACAGGGTTACAAAACTAAATGAGCTGGAGTTACTAGATGAACGATGCATGAAAACCCTAAATCATCTACAGGTCTACCAGAATTGCCAGAAAAGAAGCTACAACAAGAAGATCAGACAATGCACCTTCCAAGTTGGTGAACTTGTGATGAAAGAGAACCAAAAGAATGTGCCAAATCTAGAGAGAAAAGGTTAATTCGAGCCCAACTGGTTGGGACCTTTCATCATCATAGCCAACTATAAATCAGGAGCATATCAATTAGCAACACCAGAAGGTGAGCCTCTGCAGGAGCCTCTAAACAACTCTCACCTTAAAACATTTTATGCCTAAGAACTTGCAAGGTATAGAAATGAGAAATACAAAAATAATCAGAAAAACTCTTGAAAAAATGGTTACCTTAATGAAAACCTGGCAAACAGGCATCTAGGTGACAAAAAAAAAAAAAAAATTAGAAAAAAGATTGAAAACAGTAAAGAAAAAAATTGTCCTCTAGTGAAAACCTGGTAAACAGGCGCCAAGCGTAAATAAATCACTCTCTATCCACCAAGATCTGCGTGACTCACTTTTCCATTCAATCACATTTCATTCAATAATCCATACACCCATCTACTCACATCCATACCATAGCTTGAGCTGATGCCCATATCATGTTCCACCATAGTACTACTTGGCATATTCCTAAGGTCAGTTTGTCCTACCTTCACCGAAGTAGTCTATTGCACCATACTAGGGGCATGTTCCTACTTGCATGGGATTAGATTCATGTATATTCTCATGATCTTCCTAAACATCAAAAACCAAAAACATTGAAAAATCATCAAAAAATCCAAAAACATGTCAAAATATCAGTAAATCTTCAAAAATTCATCATTGAGTCTTGTCAATCTTTCACCTTGTCCAAACTACATCATCTCTGACCTTGAATGTATGAAAGGTTGATCTTTGATCATCCCCCAAAACATTTAGGTTAGTCCTTTAGGCGTTCGTTGCATTGGCATTCGTTTGCTCATCTAGTTTCCATTTTAGGTTAGTCCTTTAGGAATTTATCGCAGTGGCAATCCGTTTGCCCATCCATCTTTTCATTGAGTCAAGTCTGTCATCAATCAAACTATGTGGTCTCTGCGTGTATAACGTAGGCAAGGATAATCTATGGATTAGCTCCCGAGACCCCTAAGATAGGTCTTTAAATTAGTTTGTTCATCGTAAATCTTGAAAATACCAAAAACATTGAAAAATATCAAAAATACCAAAAACATTTGTAAAACACTTCAAAATACCAAAAACAACCTAAAAATATCTAAAAAAATCCAAAATGGTGCATCTATTTCATCTCGCTTTCACCTGCGAATTTTATCACTCATAATAAAATCAATTGTCGCCTTCACCCTTTGGTGAGTTAGTCAGAAGCAAGTCTAGCAGGTTTAAAAGTGGACACTCTAATTGTCAAGGTCTTGAAAACCGAAGTCAGTAAACAAGCAAGTTGTTCAACTCAGAGTATCGATAGCTTATCATCCAAATCCATCTCATCAAAACCTTGATCACTACATGTCCTAGGATGAATCCTTCCCACGATGGACATAAGCATCAGGTACCCCATAGAAGTTAGTCTTGGCTAGCGGTATGAAGAACATTAGCTTGTTTGTTTACTTTATCTTGGTCTTGCTTGGAATTATCTTATGTTGCACTCATTCCAAAGACCTCTGAATGACACCTAAACAAATCAGGTTTAGAGAGAAAGGAAGGGGGCAATGATTATTATTTTTTTTTAATTTGTTGTTCTTGTTGGATACTCTTGTAAAATAACTTAGTCATGCGTGCTTTGTTTGGTTTGTAGGGAGGGTGTTTTAAACATCTTGTTGACCACATAGGAAGGCTTTCTTTTCTATGTTTTGGTTCGAGATGTTTAGATTGTCTGAACTACATCGTAAATAAGGTTATGTATGCTAAGTGTGAATAGGGATACTCCTATCTGATTACCGAGTCAAAATCCATCACACTAGATACAACGCCATCCTGGTCCTTTATACCTTGATGCATCATACCTATGTGTGTTATCAAACATAATGAAATTTGTCCCTTTGAAAATCCCAACTCCTACAAAAGCAAAATCATCATCATAACTAACTCATTGATTCTAAAATATTCTATCTTCCTTCCACACTAACATGGTATCATGACAATAATGAAAACATCACCAATGCATACACTCTACATCTACATGATCATTAGCATAAAAACCACATTGCACCATATCATTATCTTTAGTTATGGGGAATAATATAAATTTTTTATTCTAAGCATCTTAAGAAAGCATTACATCATGATTAGCATTACCATTTGCATCCATTCGCACCATCATTACCACACATTACATTCATAGGATCATCATTAAAATGCATGAAAAAGATATAAAAAGAAATGCATTCATTAGAAGCATATGCCATAAGAAATAGAAACATCTCATAGCATCATAATAAAAATTCGACTACATATCATACATTTGCAAAACATCTCATAAAAGGGTGAGTCATCTCATATATATCATCAAAAAAATACACTATTATGATACAAATCGGATCAAGTGTAGATTGGAACAAAGGGTACAATAGGGACAACAATGTAGCCCATAAATCAGAAATGCAAAATTGTCCGTGATCAAAAGGGCTACCCCTGCTAGTTGCTGCCCTCCCCCATCTACCTGTCACCATGATCCTCTGGCAGCTGCATCCCTGTCTACTGGGAGAAGTCTTGCACTCGGCCTGCTACTGGCACTACCTATTGGTAATGCTGTTGATAGTACTCGACCTCTCTGTATGCTCGAAGATCAACTGATCGACCCCAGGATGTGGAGGTTGTGCTCTCTAACTATCTTCATCGACCAATCTCCTTATCCCTCTCAAATTGTGCTTGATCTCTCTCAGCAGTAACTGCAATAACCTATTGATGTGCTTGGTCTCTCTTTGTGGTCAAGACCTATACTTGGCCTTGCAATTGCTGAATCAGTGCATCACGTGGATGTGGCTGTCCTACTAGCTGATGTTGTGGGACCACCTGGGGCTGTCCATCCTGTCCCACTGGCTATTGTGCCTAGTCTCTCGGAGGTGTCTACTAAGGTGGTGGTACACCTCCTCCTCCCTGACCTCTTCTTGCTGCCCTGCCCCTGGCCCTCCAACGAGCGATCACTTCTCCGAGAACTGTCAATCTCAATGAAGGTCGAAACCATGCCCTGTATGCTGGAGTAACCCCTGCATCTACTGGCCCTTAATCATATGGCCATGGTCAGGCCATTAATTGTCTAAATGAGGACACTTCCTCGTCTGTGGGAATGGGCTGCCCCCATGCTGTCTCTTTCATGGTATGAGAAAATATCACCATGTACTGATTGTCGGGCCTATCCTGCATCTCGTTGAACTGTCTTACTACCCTATCAAGAAGATACCTCTCTACCATAGTGTGCTCTCGGCCCTGCATAAAAATATCCTAACGTGCAAAGAAAAGCTACTGTGCATCATCATACCACGGACCTATGCCCATCCACAACCTCCAAATGAACTCTTTCATCTCATCCAAAACCCACCGCCAGTAAGCCACACCAACTATGCCCATATGGGTAAAGTGAATCTCTGCCCCACCATACCGCCACATGGCGAGATCATTAATATCTATGACAACTGGTGTCACATCCCAGTGTAGAAGGGTAACTCTGACCTCAAGAGCCCGAGTGTCTAGGTAAGCGAACTCGTGCAAATCTCTATACAAAGAGGCCAACAGTACTGGTCCCCATACAAAGCACTCTTGATGAACGGACATCCGCTGCCATGCCAATCCCCAACCTGGACTAAAATATCAACCACGTCGATCAGGAGCTACAAGACCAAAAATAATGGCAGCCACAATCAATCTGTAAGTAGGATCCCTACCCCGGTATCGCTCCAAGTCTATCTGACCATCACAAAGGATAAACTCATCAACGCCCATAACATCAAAGCAGGCCTCCCTACCCTCCTCCAAATCATAGATCACTCAGGCTCCATGGATGGTTAATTGGAGGATGTTCCAGACATCCTCGAGCGTAATGGTGGCCTCACTAGTAGGAATATGGAAGGATGACGTCTCACTATGCCATCGCTTGGCTAGGGTAGTCATCATACCCAAATGTGCCCGAACAGGGGGCACATATGCAACGTACCATAACCCAAGAATCCCATGCTTCTCCTACAGATATACGTGCACACCCTATAGTCTCTTGAGTACCAACCACCTATGCTCCCTCGAATGAAGTACCTCAAGGTGCTCCTGCACAAGGGGAAGGTACCCGTCAGTTTTCCTAAAGAAAATCTGCTACCCATATCGTATCTCACTTTTGAAACAACAAAAGTGACGTTGTTCGCAAAAATGATGCTATTTGTAATGTTCCAAACTACACCATGTGGTAGACTTTGGCGTACCCCTTTTGACAAACTGCATCGTGCAGTGCTACTTGTGCATGGGGCCAGGTTTGGGGCCGAAACCCTAATTTTCTAAACTACGTCGCGCAACGCTTTGTGCAAATGCGGTTCTATATAGGACCGTGTAGCCCTGACTTGTCATTTTTTGCAGCGTTATATAGCATCGCACCGCCTAAACCAAACCTAAACCCTATTTAATGCACGAATAGTGAGAAAATTGAAAGTTAGATAGGGCTACATACCACAGGTCCCGTGATGACTGGTCGCTGATGCACTCGTACCCGCTCTGACATGTGCTTGGGAAGCTATCATTGTGCCATCTTGACAAACACTCAGAGCTCAAGGTGTCAATTTTTCAAAGGATTAAGGCTACAAATGCATTGAAAGTGACCCCTCAAGGTCTATTTAGGCCTGAAAATTAGGGTTTTTTGACCTTATTTGACCTTTCAACTAGGGTTTTGGTCCCCCGGTCCTGTTTTCATCCAACCGAGGGCCATTTTTCACTGTTTGTTGCATTTTTAAATGCATTTCGGATGATCTCGGGCATTTTGAGAGTGTTTGACACCTTATCCACCTTTTTTTTGTGAGATCATCCAAAAATTGAAGACTTTCGTCCGATCTCTCGAGGGGGCAATATCCAACAATATCCTTCTGTTGGGGCAGTAGTGGAGCATCTAAAAAAATTGAGAAATTCTGAACTTTGATCACAACAGTTTATTCTTTGAATCAATGCAACAAGTACATTGCTTCGAAGAGGGGCAAAATGTAGACATGAAAAATGTACATTCTCGATCTATTACACTTTATCCTGATTACTAACAACATTTCCTCTAGAATCATACTCTCAACATTTCATCATATTCTGCCTCTTTATTTAATGAATCATTATTCATTTTAATTAAGTGTTCCTCCTCAAGTGATTAAATTATTCAATTTAATTTAATTAATTCTATATCTCTGTTTAATTAAATAAATCATTTTATTTGATTCAAATCTCTAAAGTCCTCTTATTAAATTAAATAAATTAAACCTTATTTGATTTAATCTAACATATTCCTCCTTAGTTAAATAAATCATTTCCTCTCAATTCTGATTTAAATTAATTCATCTATTTGAGTCAAAAATGTCAAATCATCAAATTTTCTATTAAATTAATCAAAACCTCAATTAAGTTAATCCTTCTCACTAAAATCCTCTAGAGAATGCAACTTGCACAATAAATCAACTACTTTGACTTATTTAATTCTCTATTTTCCCTCACATGGCATCAAAAGGGAATATTCCCTCAATTTGAATTCAAAAAGGCCAAGTGGACTTGGTCCTTCCAACAAAGCATTTAAGTCCTCTTACATGTCCTTTGCCTTGAGCCAAGTGACATTAACTTCATTTCCCTTCCCTTTTCAACAAGTCATTTCACAAATTCAAATTCAAACTAATTGCATTTATTGGCACTTTGGCCAAAATGTGCACATCCATTCACTTGGTGACAAGTGGCATTCAACCATTGGATTGAAAGCTCAAAGCTTGTTCATTCTTCAAAATTCAAATCTATAAATGAGAGGCTTCTCTCCTCATTTCTTATCTACAATTTCATGCAAAGTTACTCTCTTCACATTGAGAGCTAATTTTGCCCATTTCCACTCAACCCCTCATCATTTTCACAATTTGTAGCTAGGTTATGCTCAAATCTCCTCGAGAGATTTGACCATTCCATAAATCATCCACATTGAAACTTAGGAGTTGGGAAAGGGCCAATTTCAACATTCAATTTGCACCAATTCCCCCATGGGATCTTAATTTTATTTGCTTAATTAAGATTTATATGATTTTCCATATTGTGTTCTTCATTTTCCTAGTTTGAGTTAAATAGATGGATTTCATGGGGAATCCCTCATGCTTGTTTTCATATGATCTAACAATTTAACCTTGTTTTTTGTACTTGTGCATTTTCAGGTTTAGGGGATCACAATTTGAATAAAGAATCTTTAAAAGATGTTTTCCCCCTTCCTAATATTGACATGATAGTGAACTCAATTGCAAGACATGCTTTGTTATCGTTTATGGATTGATTCTTTGGATATAATCAAAATTTTATCAACCCTCAAGATCAATACAAAAGAAAATTTACAATGGCTTGGCGAACATTTTGTTGGGCAATGATGCACTTTGGATTAAATAATGCAGGCACAACATATCAACGAGCTATGACATTGATATTTCATGATTACATGCATAATATTTTGGAAGATTATTTCGATGATATTCTATCCAAATATTTAACCCAACAAGACAATGTGAATATTCTTTGAAATATATTTGAACAAATGTAAAAATACAACATGAGATTGAATCCAAAAAAGTGTATCTTTGGTGTAGATAATGGAAAGCTTTTAGGGTTTATCTTATCTCACAGAGGCATTGAGGTGGACACAAAGAAAATTGATGCTATAGTTAACATTCCACCTCCTAGAAATATTTATCAATTTCATACTTTACAAGGAAGAATTCAAGCTATCCATTAGTTTGTAGCATCTTTAGCAAACTAAACATTACCATTTACACATCTACTTAAGAAAGAGGTTCAGTTTAACTAGAATGAGGATTGTAAATAGTATTTTGAGAGTTTGAAAGATTACCTTGCTACTCCACCTATTTTACAACCTGTTATGCAAAACAAACCATTCATCCTTTATATAGCAACATTGGCCCATGCTCTTGCAACAAGATGAAAGTGGTAAAGAACATCTTATTTATTACATTAGCTGAACTTTGATTGATTATGAGAAACAATACATAACAAGAGAGAAACAATGTTTGGCTCTTGTATTTTTCTACTAGTAAATTGAGACATTACCTATTAAATGTTGACATACATGTGATGATGAAATTTGATCCTTTAGAACATCTTTTCACTAATTTTTTTTTTATCAAGACACTTAGCTAAGTGGGTTATGTTGTTAACTAAGTTTGACCTTAAGTTTGTTTCACAAAACAAATTAAACGACAAGCCTTGACCGAAAAATTAGCTGATGCTCCTTCTCCTTTAGAATTACCTAATAATGATTGATTCCTCAGTGATAATGTGTTTATGACTGAAACTAATACATGGGTGAACCCACAAAAGTGGTTTACAATTCGAGTGAGGAAGGAAAACTCCCAAAAACCTCACCCATGCAAAAAAAAATTGTTTTGAGGGGTTCAATCGAACTCAATGTTCGAACGAACCTAAAAGGGGTTCGCTCGAACTAGGGTTCAAGCAAACCACTTTGCATGTGGGAACCCATGTTTCCCATTGTGGAAAGGGGGTTCGATAAAACCTTGGTTCAACCGAACAAGGGTTCGAACAAATCCCTGGGGGTTTGAGCAAACCCATTAGGTTCGCTCCAACCCCCCTTTTCCCACATTCTCACCCTCTAACACAAAAAGACTCCATATTTTCTCCCTTTGAAGCTTGGGTTGAGGATGAAAATGGAGGAGACTTCATAGACTCAACTATAATATGGTATTCCTAAGAACGAGCTATCCAATGAATATAATTTTAATATGTTTTGGTTTTATTATGTATGTGTTTTTTTAGTTTTATTAAACATAGGTTTTTCATCGAAAATCAAGCTCTCTATTTTGCACATGTGGAAAAATAAAAAATTATCAAAATAATTTTTAAAAAAATATTTTTGTGCTGGGTATTAATGTCCTTGATCCATTAAAAATTAAAAATTGAATTTCGATACATACATAAAAAGTTATGTTGTATACAATTCGCCTATTTCTGAATTGCAATTGGTTTGACTTAAAATCTTGATTAAGGAAAAAATATTCAATAAAAAACTATGAGATCAAATTAAAGTGCTAGATATCATAGTTAAAAATATAAATTCGAAAAAATTATAATTTTATCCTTCATGAAAAATAAATTATGTTGTATACGATGAGCATCACTTTTTTAAAATGTTGTTTTATGAATAAAACCAATTTTCGTGGGAGATGGAAAAAGAAGTGCAATCTGATTCCAAAATTTTTGAAAAAAATATTTTTAGAATCTACAAAAAAAATGTGATGAGACTCTAGTTTGCATCATCTTCAAATTCCTCACGGTTTAGCCGCTATAGGTGCTCAAATGTGAAGATTTAGTTAAAAATAATAATTGGAGTGTCTAGTTTGGCCAAAAATTGTAAATCACTATTGTGGGATCACCCACATTGGAGTTATATTTTGTTGGATCTAAGTGTATTATTGGCTTTGGTGTGGGGGTTATATTAACTCGCCCACGAGAGATCCGATTCCCTTGTCTTATCACTTAAACTTCCTATGCACAAATAACACCGCAAAGTATGAAGCATTACTTTCTGGATTGCGTGCCACTTTAATTATGAGAGCTCAAGACATTAAGATATTTGGTGATTCAATTTTAGTAAACTATTGACAAAATCCCATGAAAATAAAATAAAAATGTTGATGCAATGGAGAATGTGGCTTCCCTTATATCACCTCAAGAACCTTTGAAAGATTTCACATTTATTATGCATATAGTTATCAAACCATCAATAGAAGATAACATGGAAGAAGTATTATCAACTAGTGTGGAAAGCTCTAGTGAATGGTACACACTGATATTTAATTATTTAAAAGATGATACCTTTCATGAGCTGACAAATAAGAACACTCGAGCTCACCTTCGAAAGATTGCATTTAAATATATAATTCTCACCGACATGTTGTATCGAAGGTCCTTTTATGATATCTTACTTAGATGCCTTAACAATCTGAAATCCCCATTGCACTTGAACAAGCTCATGTAGGTGCTTGTGGAGGCCATTTTGGAGGAAGATCATTAGTTCAAAAACTAATCGACAAAGGATACTATTGGAGACATTTAGAACAAGATTGATTTGCATGTACATTAAGAAATGCCACAAATGTCAAGAACATGGCAATCCGATTCATGCTCCTACCTCCAAACTTCATCCTCAAGCTCCTATTTGGCCCTTTTTGGTATGGGGTTTGGATCTTATTGGAAAAATATCACCACCTTCCTCTATCGAGGATACATTCATAATCATTGCAATAAATTATTTTACAAAATGGGTAGAAGTTATTCCTCTTCCTTCAACAACTGCCAATGTAATATGTCATTTCATATTGGAACACATTATTGCATGCTTTGGAATTCCTTCCACATTAGTTTCAAATAATGAGACACCATTTAGGAATAAGGACGTGAAGAAGTTCTTAGAGACGTTTAACATCTAACATCAATTTTCAACACCCACTACCCGCAATCTAATGGTTAGGTTGAATCAACTAATAAAACCCTTGAGAAAATTTAAAAGAAAATGATAAGCAAACATAATAAGGATTCTAGCACACACAACTAACATATGCACTATGGGCCTATTGTACGAATTCTAGATTATCTATTGGGACTACCCCTTATAAACTTGTTTATGGAACCAAGGGAATAATATCCTTGGAGTTATAGATTCCTACATTAAGAATCACTCAAGTCAGAGACTTATTAATGATAATACTTATAATGAATGAATGATTACATCAGATTGAAATTCTTAATGAACAATGCATTAACACTCTTGATCACCTTCAAGCTTACTCTAGAAGAAAACAACGTAGTTACAATGATAATGCCATCCTTGGTTATTCCATAATGTTTATTTGGTGTTATGTGAGAATAAATGTACCATAAATGCCACCCCAACTAAAAAAGGAAAGTTCAATCCTAAGTGGCTAGGACCTTACAAAATCGATGAAAGTTATGGGTCTGGAGCATACACGTTAACAAAAATGGATGATACACCTATTAAGGAACCTATTAATTATGTGCATTTGGTCAATACTATATCTAAACTTCTTGTAATGTGAATGATAAAGTGGTGGTGTTAGAGTTAGTGGATAAAATTCTATATTCTCTCATATCACTTCGTTCCTGACAAACAATTATTTGTGTGTCTTGAATACTAAAGTAATTGTTTAAACTAATTTTGAGGTGGTTAATTTAGGTTTCATAATATTCAAATCCATTTGGTGTGTTTTGTTAGATTTGATCCTTATATGCATTTAATGTTTTATAATTAGATCTTAGGTGCATTGAATTTAGCATAACATACTTTAAAATCATAAGGTTGCATATGAAAGAAACTATAATAGTTTTAATTAGGTCACATAGAACATGTTAAATCATGGAGACATTTATTAAATAGTTTGACAAAGATTATTTGATAAATCACATTAACATTTAAGTTGAAAAACATAAGCATAAACAATCAACCAAATATAAACAATCATATATACATATATCACAAATTTTCAAATACATGTCATCAAATATACAATGCTAGGGTGGCCTATGGCTACTAGATCTCTCGGGATCTAGTGATCACATCTGTCTAGAGATATTCCATCGAGAGATGGTAGTATGCGATCGTGATTGTGAACTGATAAGAGAATCCAAATCATACTATAGACCCTGTGCTCATCCAACAACCACGGTCTCCCATCCAACAACTTCTAGCCACTCTCACTCTATGCGGTCTCTATCTGCCTGTAGCTTGGATACCTCTAAATGAAGTATCTCGATCTTCATTGGACTTTGAGACAACCAAATCTCCTCATATGCAGCCTTGACTCAAGCAACACACCTTGTAGCACCTTGATACACTACTCAATCTGACATAAGGCTCGAATAGCTTTAGGTCTCACTCAACGATGGGTGGGGGCACATAGTCTGTATCAAAAGCCGGATTGAAGACTAAAGGAGGCACTATCTCTATAGCTACTTATAGGTAGATATACTACAAATCTCTCACAAACCCTATAAGATAGAAATCATAAACATAATCAATACGCATCATGATATACATATATAAATTAAAAGCATAAGCATGAACATGGGAATAATCATAACAATAAATAAAATTTCATCACCTAGATCCCTAGATGGCTATGGAAATACACCCTCATTATGTGTAGGAGGCATGCAACATTTTCTAGCCTCTCCATTCTAGTAAGTGTTGGTGTGTGACATCGCTACCGACTACTCTTTGTTAACATGAGTAGGAGCTGGATCTCCCCACTCATGAGAATTGGACCCTCGTTTGTCATACCACTGCCCTCACTCATCAACTGCTCCTCCTCCTCCTCCTCTTCGTCTCCCTCCTACCCCTCATAGTCTGGGTCCACATACTCATCATAGTACTCATCTATCTCATCTGCAAATAGATCTAATTCCATGAGCCTTGTATCCTCACCTATCTCATCCTCCTCATCCCTTTGATTTGGAAGTGGTCTTGTAAAACCTATAGGTTGATCCATCAGGAATATAGGTGTCGGTCGTGCTACTACCCACCACTCCTCGTATGCATCAATAACATTGACTTCATCAATGTCAAAGATTGAGGGCATGTCAAAATTTGTGTCATTTTAATCACTAGATCTAACATCATCTACTATCAATTTCCTAGTATCTCCTAGCCTTTGGGCACTCTGCACTGATCACTTGTAAAAAGGGTGTGCTGCTAGTGGTACCTATATCTAACCAAACTATTGCATGACATGATCATATTAGAATGGTCTTACTACATAATCATGTTGACCTAGATGAAACCTATCCCTCTGCATCCTCCTCAATTATCGGGTATCATATGGCCACTATGGTATCAACTAGTATCGTATCCAAAGGACCTCCTCCTAATCTAGTTTCAATCAAATCAAACTCTCCAAAAATGTAAATCCCCATAGTGCCATGACCGCCTCAGTGGACAGCTGAATGCACATGGATATCCTAAAGATGATATAGATGGAAACCCTATCAGCCTAGTGCATGTGATATGCTCTAGGAACCACACCTACACTAGCGTACAATGTATTATGCTATCAACCTCATGGTATGCAAACCACCATAGATCATAATACAAATGTGCAAGGATGTTGAGGCCCCAGGAATATACGATCCTCTAGTGTGCCATCTGTTGTATCATGTGGACTACTCCTCTATCTAGATGTGCTCCCTGGAAATTAGGGATGAGTACTAGTGCCACTATGAAAATCATGATCAATATCAAAAGTGGTGATGATGAGTAGAGTAGCTATGATAGCATAATGTGTGGTCCCACGATCTCATCCCAAATAGGACCTCCAAGGTAGAAATGAATATCTTATTTCATTTCACTAAATGACCAATCCCCTACGAAATAGACTCTCTTGCCTTGAATCAGAACTCAAAGAATGCAATGTACATCCTCTAGGGTGATTTTCATCTCGCCTATAGGTAGATGAAATATGCAAGTATCAATATCTCATCTCTCTGCAACTGCTATCAACATAGCATCATGGTACCTCATGAGAGGCATGAGGTACACCCAATATAATCTAGTGGTCTATAAGGTCTAAGTGTCTGCCTCCAATAACGTTGAGACAAGGTCTTGTAAGTACAAAATTGTCTATTGCCAAGATGTTGTTGTGACTGAGGTGGAATCTAATAAAAAATGAAAAAAATATTCTATAAGCATTCTAAAATCATAGATCTATACATCAATATTCAAAAAGTACATAATAAATTTGTTCTAGGATACATTTCTAAGGGTTCTAGACACTTTATTCCCTATTTGGGACACTTCACGAAAAAGTGGGACACTTCGCGAAAAAAGTGGGACACTTTACGAAAAAGGGGATACTTTGTGAAAAAAAGGGATGCTTTGTGAATTTTTCTTCTAGGGTCCTAAATCCATCTAAAAATGCATAAAACATAACATACATGCATAAAAACAAAGCTAAGGTAGAGAAGAATCGACTCACTTGATGTTGCAGCTCGCCTCGAGCTATCTCGTCCCATAGGTTCTCGAGTCGTAGAGGCACATATTCTCGATGGCTCACCATCTTCACTTACTCTCCAACAAAGTCAAACTGCAAGAAGGTAATTTAAAGATAAAATGATTACTCATTACTTCACTTTTACCCTTATATATTTTTAATTTAGGTCTTTTGCATATTAGGGTTAAAAGTTCTTTTTATTCAAACTAACATATCAAGGGCTAGTGAACTTCATTTTCAACACCGTTTGTTGTGTTAGAATCATGGTTTTGCTCATGTTCTTATAAAATGTCTATCACTATGTGGCATGGTACTTGGAAATACCCTATTATATGACTTATCTAATTCAATGTGGTCAGACTGCTACCTTGATTCCACCTCCATGAAGCAAGCAAAATCAATGGGGGGAATACATCTACGCTCAAATTTGATTGCATAAAGAAGTTAAATATGTGGATATTTGAAAAACCAACAAATATTTATTGTAGGATGTGGTTCCTAACATTGTGGTTTTGTAGATAGCTACAATGGGGACTTCATTCTCCCATTCTCGCAAAAAAATCCATACGAGTATCATTTCATGAAACAAAGTTTACTGTTTGGAGTCCTTTAGCTTGCATATGCACGTAGAGTTATATGGGTACTAAAGTGGGGGCTAAATGTGGCAAAAAAAAATGTACTCTCTTCTTGGAGATAGTACAATTCCTTCCTTAATTTGGACCTATTTTGGTACCCTTACATTCATGACCCTTTAAATCATCATTAATAGGCGCCTAAGACCCTTTATTTCAGATCTCAAGGCTTACTTCAACTAAAATACCAACAAAATCAGCAAAATAATTAAAATTTCTAAAAACCCATCATTGTACCACCTTAAAAAAAGTAGGGTGCGACTCATATACCACCTTGGGTATATGAGTCCCCCTAGGTGGGACCCATACACCACAAGTGGCATATGAGTCTCGTGTGGCCTATTTTTAGGGTTTTAGTAGGAGATTCAAGTTTTTAATTCAAAATTTTGGTTGATGTTGTCTTTTGAGATCTAAATAATGGTAAATTAGGTGTATTTCCTATATAAACAAGCTTCCAAGCCATTATTTTCATCTAGAGAAATCAATTCAAGATCTAAGCATTCACAAGCATTCAAGTATTCTTTCACAAGAGCATTCAAAAACAAGTAGGATGAAAATTTGAAGCCTTGGAGCAGCATTAAAGTGTTTATGTAGGTATTCAAGATCACTTTCTTTCAAGATCTAACATTTTGAAGGATTTATTATGGTTGCCTATGGTGAATCATGATGGATTCTAGGTTGGGGAAATGTAACTAGCCATTAAGCCAAGCCTAATGACTTTTTTCCTAAGTGATTCCATCCTCCATTGTCACTCTACTTTCAGCCTAGAAGGAAGGTACATGCATTATTATGACTTATTAGGGTGATTAGGGATCTCTAAAGTGATTAATTCATCTTCATGTGTCATTCATGCATCTCATTCTAGCACATTAGAATAGGGTTTTATTGCATTTCAGATTTACTAATCTTAGACACACTTAAGGTTAAGATTTATCTTCACATTTACATTTAAGATCCATTGTTTCTATCAAGGTTTAACTACTAAACTAGGGGTTTGACTCAGGAAAACCCCCCATAAGAAAATCAACGCTATATTATGTTTTGCAAGTCTTTTTTATAGTTTCAGATTTAGAAATCAAATTAGGAAGAAAGAGTAGAGATTGAAGGGTAGATATAAAACTTGACTTTCCAAAAAATTAGAAGGAGACTGATATGCCACAAGTGTCATATGAGTCCTAGTACATCTAATTTTCTATATTTTCAAAGATATTGAGTCTACAGTGCCAGATTCTTATTTTATTCTGGAAACCCTAGACTGGGACAAATATGCTCAGCCTGGCATATGAGTCCTAGTGTTCCCTAAATTTTGCATTTTTAGAGTTTAGAGCATATTCAGATCCCTAGGTGCATCATTTTGATTTCTTAGTTTTCTATTTTATTTTGCATTCATTTCTAGGTTATTTGTTGAATTTTCCACATCATTAAGTTTCATTATTATGTCTTTCATGTCATTTGTCTTTCCAAGCTCGAGCTTGGTGGTGAACCCCTTTTAGTCTCTAATCATACCCTAGGACAACCTTTAGTAGATCTCTTTCCTTCATTCCATCCTTGGATTGAGATCTCTAGGGTTTCCTTGAGTGAAACAAGTGTGTGAAATAAGAATTCCATCATTGTGCTTCATCACCTCAAAGATAGAAGGTGCCCTATTTTTGTTGTTTCAAATGAAAATCCATTTTGCCATTGTTATGTATATTTTCACAACAAATGATTAATTGAATAAATGAAAAATTACACAAATTTCATTCTTAGTAACCATACAATTGTTGTGACTATCCTAGGCCACTTTAAGGGGGCAATTCTCTTTACTTTAAACAATATTGGTAGCACAAGCCTGTGAGTTTTTGAAGTCTTTTCTAAGATATATTATGAATGAATTTGAGATCACAAGCATTTGGAAACATAATAGAACTAAACATTATTATAATGCAACCATAAAAGATATGTTACTGGTTCTAATTCATTATATCATTATTATGAGGAAATTCCATTTAATTTACTTGATGAATGTCCACTACATATTTGACTCTTATTATCCACAATATTTCCTTAAGTGTTAAAGTCATTACAAACTATCCCTACACCTTTAATATGCATGTTCTTGACTTTGAAAGTTTCCTATCCATGGTCATACTAATTAGCAACCCTATGATTATCTCTAGATCTTCCATTCAAACCCTATAAACCTCACTCATGATTTTGTGTCATATATCACAATGAGTCTCTTCTATCTCACAAAGGACTATCCTATTGGCATCCTATGTGATTGTCCTTTGATGTAGTTATTTCTCTTATTATTTTGTTAATTGTGACTATCCTTATGGAGGATTGGCCTCATCATTTTGGTTGTTCTCTTTCACTTGACATTGCACTTGCCATTTTTCATTGTACTTACTACATGGTGATCCATTTCTTTTTGAAATTTGTCATGTTGACTTGATTGTCCAAAAATTCTTTGATGAATCCTTATCATGGTCTATCTTCTTAAAATGAAAGAAAATGTGGTGGGTGGAAAAATGGGTAAATAAAGGATATATGCACCTACACTTTCTTATTTCATTAGGAAAAAGAGATCCCCAAACGTAGGACTGAATTTCAAACCTTAGGTGAGTCAACCCTATTGGATGTCTTGGCTATTTTTTTGTATGATAAGATGGGGTAAACATGCTTGAAATGCACTTTTGGGAGAAAAAATAAAAATACTAAATAGAATCAATTATGCAATGCGAAACTTGAATCATCAATTTAAAGCATAATAGAATCATAAGCAACAAACTTTCAAAAGATCTGAGGAGGGTAAGTTGATGTGTACCAGTCATCAAAAGTTGTTGTTGAGTGTCCTCCTGGGACAAATTCGCTCTAGGGTGAATGGGTCTTGCTATAGGGATCCAAAACTTGATTTCATAGTCCTCTACTCTTGGATCTGCGCTCTTAATTCCTCCATATCTCTCTCTCGGAAAGTCAAAAGAAAAATTTACAAGTAAGATTCCATGTCTTGACAACTTTGATGAAAATTTTGACAAGTTTACAAAATTCTACTTTGGGTCAATCTTCAATCCTTCTTCACTTGCAAATCTGCACATAAAAAGAGAGGGAATTTTTTTTTTTTTGGTGAATGGGGGTTTGCCTTGGTCAAACACCATTTTGGTTATTAAACCTTGAAATGGAATAATGATAAAAGAAAGGAATGAAGAATGAACACTAGCTTGCTACAACTCACCAAACCCTTTAATGGCTTCCCTTGGAGGACTAAAGTCTAACACATATCTCCAAGGATTAGATCTTGCATGAAATGGCTTGATTGGATGCTTGATTTGACACTTGATTTGATGCTTGAAAACTTGAAACGTACATCACAATGTTAGCTCCAAAAACATGCATGAACACACATAAAATTTGACATCATGATGGGATCTTGAATGCTGCTATAGATGAATGATATAAATCTGATCTTGAATGCTGCTATAGATGAATGATAAATCTGATCTTGAATGCTCTTGAAAATAATATTTTCTCTTGTGAAAGTTGCCTTCTTTTTAGATGTTTTGAATTGACAAAAAGACTATCTATTTATAGATGATTTTATAATTTCCCAACAATTAAAATTCAAAATCTGGCAATTGCAACTTGAATTGGGATCATTCGAATACAAAAAAATAATATTTAAAATGGGGTCCTAAGTCTAAGGTGGACCCATTCACCCTTGGGAAAATGGGTTGTAGGCCCTAAACCTAGGACACACATTTTCCAAGATGTATAATTTGATGTTTGCAATTGTTTAATATAGGTTCCCCTTTTGGAAAATGGGATTAATTAGGCTTTTAAATGTATAATTGGGTCAATTAGAGGCTAAATTAATTCCAATTTAATTAAGGGACCCAAACATAGTGTGAAAATGTAAAGGTGTACATTTTATAGTACACCACTTCTTTATGGGAATCCTCTACTTATATTATCCTTATATGGTGATAGTCATCATTTTTTAACTATCACAAACCTACTTTTGGCATACCCCATGTCAAATTTTCATGACTATTATTGTGGATCATCATGATATAAGTGTATGCCCCCTATTAATAGCAGATAATTATCTTATGTTCTTTCAATGCTATCTTCACTATATGCTTTTGGAACTTCATATTGATTGTCCTTTCATATCAAATCTATCTTAGCCTTGCAATATCTTATCTTCTAATGCTACTAAGTCCCTTAAATATTACTATTCAATGATCTCAAAGGTTATTGTCACTGTCACTTTGAGATAATCTCAATAGGACTATGAATTATATGGCTATCCTTAACTTTAAACTTTCATCCAAAATCCTAACCTAGGTCTTAGCTATGGTTTGGATTATTAGTTTTGTTTATGGATGCCAATTTTGATATTTTGTGAGCTATTGACTTTTTTATAATGGTTGTCCATTATTTCATGGTGATTCTCCATTCTTCATGCATGAGACTCTAACATCATAGGTCTATCTTTTATCCATAAATATCATGCTTCATATAATCATCTATCGCATTGACCCTTCTTGTGGGTTTTGATCTAACTTTATACATCTGCAACTTTATAATAGAATCAACAACCTTTGAATGGAAACAAGATGCAAAATCCATAGGCCTTCATGAAACCCTTATTGATTGTCATCTTCATTGGAAAGACTGTCATTTTGCCTTTGTACTTGGGTACTTTCAAAACCTCATTCTAGAGCAACTACCCGTATGAGTTGTAAGACCTATTGATTATAACCAACCTAATTTTTCCTTTGTTTCATTCATATCAGATGTGAGGGTTTCATCAATGATTCTATCATTTTTTATGCATCTTATTCTTTAAAACTCTCAACCTTGTTTCTACATATACCTTCTACATGCACATCTTAAAATGAAAGCTATAGGCAATTCATTTTATAGTGAAAATAAAAAATAAAGGACAGATATATAGCAAACTTGTTCTTTATTGTCATAATGATTCTCACAACCTAAAGTCATTGTCATGTATAGGAAATCCAAGTTACTCAGCATAAATAGCTCTTGAAATAGCTCTGGCTACCATGCAAAACTCTTAAATGGCCTAAAGCCCTAGGAGCTCAACTTCTACATGAAATCTAAATACTACCAAAGCTTTCCCTCCCTTTACATGCATGTGAAACCTTCTTTTTACCCTTTGAACATGGGAAAGATATATTTGAGATGCGTTTTAGTGAAATCCTTTTTTGACATAAGTTTCATATAAGAACACAACAAGACTCATGCATCATTTAAGGATAAAAGACTCGAGAGAAGAACTAACTAAACCCAACCTTTAATAATGCCAAAAACCTTAACGTTTGCATCATACTGTAGTTTAATGTTTTATATAATCAATTCAATTTACACACCGACCCCTAAAATCAAAGTTATGTACCACGTACCATATCCTCCTTTTTGACTATTTGTCTTGTAGAAATTTATTATTTGTATGGTATGACCTCCATAGGTCCTCATTGTTCTCCACTATTGCCCTCTTGTTTACTTGTAATGTCTCAATCTTCTACAGGGGATAGATCTTGCATTATCACCCCAAAATACTAGAATAATAATGAAAGCCTTCTCTATTGAATGATTGTGCCTTCCCATTTCATGTTCCAGCGAGAAAAGCAAAAAGGATTCGAATATTGCTGTTTGAGCCACAGAAGATACCGTCTTGATTCGAATACTGAGCCAGCTTTTAGTATACCACAATTTTTTCCACTCAGCAACCAACTCTTTTTTCCTAGCTATGACGTATTAGGCATAAAATCATCATTACTATCAGCTATAAATTTTCTCAACTCAATCTTTTGGTATATGGGTCTTTATTTCTTTGCAAGTAATACCCAAGAAGGAATGCAAACTCCTCAAGTTTGAAGGAAAGGCTTGAGAATACATCTTAAGCGGTGGTCTGAAAATGAAAAGAAGGGTGAAAACATGTACATTTCTAGATTAAGTTAAACATCAGGAAGATAAACAACAGACCAGCTGATTAATAGTAGTCCGTTAAGAAATATCATTAGTGCTTCACATTGTGGTAGTAATTACTACATGTAAATGTAATATTTATAATATTACATTAGTGTGAAGATGTAAATGAGTCGTTATAAACAACTCATATATTAGAATCAGCATATAATTAGCATAACAATATGATTAAGATATTGTCATTATAATAGACTGGAAGATATTTCAGTTGAGCTAATATCCTAGAATATAGGAGACATCCTCTTATATATATGGAATGGAAACAAGAGAAGCACGTGTATTATTTTACGTTGAATTATTTGCAGCTTCATTGATCAGATTTTCTCTGATACTCAAGATTAAAAGTGAAAGGGTTTATTGTCCATGGCAATGAAGTTTGGAGTTGGGGTTGCAGTACTTGTATTCACCATTTTCAGCTCTTTGCTGATTGCTGAATTCTCAAGTTGTGCAGGTAAATGATCTGCCATTCCCTAAAGCAAAAAGTTTCGTCCATAGATATATATAGATGGTTCTACTTCTGAATTGTATCAATAATTTGAATATGTTGATGTACTGGTGCCAAGAACAGGTAGACAGTGTTTGAAGTCTGATCTGCACTCTGATGCAAAATCCAAGGTATATATACAGTGACCCTGTAAAATTCTTAGTCGATCCAGTTAAAAATAATGAATTTAAGATGATATAAGTTTTATTATTGCAGGAGGGTAGTCGTGCAGTAGCAAGAATATCCCATGACAATGCTGAAAATTCAATGGATATGGAAAATGAAGGTATGAGTAGAAAATCAACGGAGGAGTTTGAGACACAGGATTATGGTTCAGTTGATCCTTCTCCTTCTTTACAAAAACCCCCACACAAACCGATTAATAGTCGTTGATGGCTGAGCACTTGAAGAGGAAGAGCAGGATGGTATCGTAATCTTATATTTGTTTTTAACTATATAATAGCATGAAGATGATATGAAACTTTTGCTCATAAATAATGATGTCCACAGCATTTATTGTCTACAGTATTTTATGAAAATTGAAGGACTGCCTCAAATATCTTTGGGTTTAATTTTTAGGCGACTTCTAAGAATTTTATTTTGTATTTCTACAAATTTAGTTATAAGATAATTTCTGATTTAGATGAATGTTCTTTTATAATATTCTAATCTGTTATATAAAAAACAAAATGCCAATATTTATATAATTAGATTATTTTTATAAAATATAAAAATAAAATTGAGAGGCTAAAACTGTTGAGAAGAAAACTCCCACTGTAATGTATATACTGATAAAATTGAACAATTTTCTTATATGGGATACACCTTTGATGTTTGTTTGGCTTCCATGGTGTAATGACTATTTGCAGGTGTTTGGAGTTTCGTGAACTTGTTCTGTAATAGTTCTGTATATTAGTGACATGAGTACCAAAAACTCAATATTTTAGAATTTTTTTTTTTTGAAGTTATATTGACGTGTATCTTTGTGTTTAGTTTTTTTGAATAGAGTGTTTGTATTTGTTGATAGATTTTATATTTTTATATTTTTTATTTCATTGTTAAATATTTAAATTGAATTTACAAGAATTTATTTTTAAAAATAGGAATTAATAAGTAAATACGTAATTAGTGATTGTTTATAGAGTATTAAAGTAAGATTTTGATATATTTTAAATAAGATTGTGAATGATATAAAAATTATATTGGATAGTTATTTTAAGGTCTAATATTCTTTTAATGCTTGTGATTAGTAAATCTTAAAATTCTATCGAACTAAATAATATTTTACATGTGTTTAATCATTTGATTTGTAGATTTCATGTTAATAATGTTTGCCAACTATGTAATTAATTAACTATTCATTAATGTTAGTTTGATTTAATGAAAAATAAATAATAATATGAATAACAAATAATAATTTAACTTAGTGTGTAATTATAAAATTATTAACAAATAATATTTTTTTAACTCAATTTTATAACTACTGATTTAATTTGAGTGAACTATGATTATATGTTATGTTAATCTTAATTTTCATATTTTTCTTATAAAATAGATTTAAAACTACCTACACATATTCAATTAAATAAAATCATAAATGACAAAGGAAATGTTGACTAAATGGTGAGATTTAATCACACTAATTTAAAAGATTGATTTATCTCTATGCTAGTAACACATGAGTTTTAATCTAAATTATATTTTTGAGGTATGTGGACTTAATTAAACTATTGATAGGAAAATAAAATAATTATATTTCCTTTTCTTTGGCTTTATATAATATATCAATAGCATGGATGCACACTCCCATACAAGGGCATCCTAAGGGTATTATAGAGAATCTTCATCATGTTTGAAAAGATAAGGATATGAGGTAAATCATGTTTTTGATAGACAATTGACAACCTATTATGAATACAAGTGGATATGTTTCACTCAATGTTGAACAAAATTAAGTGTTGTTGTTTCAATGGTAGTGTTGTGTGTAAATGATTGATCTTCTAAAAAAATGGGATAATTTAGAAGATTATGGTTCAATGATTTAATGAACCAATTCTTACAATTTAACAAAGATTCATAGTTATAATTTGTATGATTTACAAAAGTTTATTTTCAATTTATGTCAAAGGAAAGATATTTTGGAATCTTATGCATGGACTGTTAGGAGAATTTTGGACCACATGAAGATTACCCACCATTAAAATTCATAAGTTTTTAATTGTAGGTTGGCAACATGTTTCATGTGGTTTGGAGCTTAGAGAAATATTGAAGCCAACATGGATTATTTGAGAAGATGGAGAAAGGTATAAATATGAGATTTCAAGACAATTGGAATTAAGAAAATGTATTTAAGGATACTAGTGAGTTGCAATAGGGAAACCACAAGGAAGAAATGACTAAGAGCAGAGTGAGCTATCAAGGAGTATGATGTGGAGTACAAGTAGGAGAGTGGGTCATGTAAGGATCATGTTGTGTCATATGGTAGCCCATGTGGAAAATTTGGAAGTGGCTATTTATTTTTGTATGTGAGGAAATCCATTGTGGAAAATTATAGCTTAGTTTGTGAAATTAATAAAAAAATTGTGATCTTTTGGTGGTTGGGTTTTTCCCTTTGTAGTATAGAAAATTGTACTCTTTTTATGTGATAGTACAATTTCACACTTAACTTGGACCTATTTTAGTAACCTTAATTTTATGCATTTTATCCTTCTTAAATAGGCCCCTAAACCCCTTTATTATGCATCCCAAGGCCTATTTTATCTTTTCTATGAAATTGCAACATGCATTGAATAAATGAATGTAATTAATTTAACGCCTTGAAATTCAATAATCCTGAATTTTTAGGCTAGGACCCATTCGTCCTTGGGCGAATGGGTTCCCTTCAAGATCCAAATTAAAATTTTAAACATGTTTTTGGTGGTATTTTAAAGTCATAGATTCAAGTTTCAAATTTTGGCTTTCGAGATTTAATAATCAGGAAATTAGAAAGGAAGCCTATAAAACCTAGTCTTTTCACCATTTTGCACCAGGTTGAGAAAGAGATTAATGAGATATTCACAAGATTTTTATTGAAGGTCAAGGAGAAAATTCATGCAAGAAAATTTGAAGTCTTGGAGTAGCATTCCAATTGTTTCTATAGGTCTTCAAGCTCATTTTGTGGAGATTGATCAAGCATTGTTCATGATTGAAGATTGATACCTATGGTAGATCATTATGGATTTTAGGTTTTGGGACATGCAACTAGCCATTTCTCTTGATCAAATGACTTGTTTCCTAGTGATCCCATGTTCTATCTTCATTCTACTATACACCTAAAGTAAGGTATAATCAGATTTTTGATCTATTAGGGGACTTGAAGATTATATAAAACTTATTCTCATAATTAATGATGTCCACAACATTTATTGTCTGTAGTATTTTATGAAAACTGAAGGACTGCCTCAAATATCTCCAAGTTTAGTTTTTAGGTGATTTTGATGAATTGAATTTTATATTTTTAATAATTTAGTTAAAAGATAATTGTTTATTTTTTTGTAATATTCTAATCTATTATATAAAAACTTAAATATTAATTTTTATATAATTAAATTATTTCTATAAAAATAAAAATAAAATTGAGAGTCTAAAATTGCAAAGCAGAAAGCACCCACTATGATATATATATACTAATAAAATTGCTAAAAATTTAAATTGTTTGGGTTCCATGGCATAATGATAATTTACAGGTGTTCGAAGATTCTTGAACATGTTCTACAATAGTTCTTATTCATTCACTAAATATGGTTTGATATTAGTGACATGAGTACAAACAACTCAATCTTATAGAATTTTATTTTCTTTTGAATTTATCTCGAGGTGTATCTATGTGTTTAGTTTTTTGAATACTATTTCTACATTTGTTGAGACAATTAATATCTTTTTTTTCATTGTTGAACATTTAAATTGAATTTAAAAGCTTTTTTTTAATAATTGAAGTGATTAAATTTTTTCTATGTAGTTTATCAAGTAGAATATGTAATTGGTGATTGTTTAGAGTATTTTTAAAAAATGGTTCAATGATTTAATGAAAAAATTCTTACAATTTAACAAAGATGCTTCTAGTTATAATTTGTATACTTTACAAAAGGCTATTTTTGGTTTGTGTCAAAGGAAAGATATTTTGGAAGTTTTGTGTATTGATTGCTAGGAGGATGTTGATGGGCCACATGGAGATTACCCACCATTTGGATTCATAAGTTTTAATTGTAGATTGGCAACATGTTTCATGTGGTTTGGGGCTTAAAGAGAAATTTAAGCCAACATGGATTATTTGAGAAGATGGATAAAGGTATAATCATGAGATTTCAAGACAATTGAAATAAATAAAATAAGTAAATAAGGATAGTAGTGGAGTTTCAATAAATAAACCACAAGGGGGGAAGGACTAAGAGGATCTAGTGAGACATCAAGGAGTATGTTGTGGAGTACAAGTAGGAGAGTTGGCCATGTAAGGATCTTTTTGTATGGTATCCTATGTGGAAGTGGTTATTTTATTCTACATGTGAGGAAAACTATTATGAAAAATTATAGCTTAGTTTATGAAATTAATAAAAAATTAAGATCTTTTGGTGGAAAGGTTTTTCCCTTGCTAATGGTTTCCCCAAGGTAAATTGGTGTTATTTGTATTTTTTTGTTTACTTTTGTACATATAACTGTTTAGGTTAAATGATTGAACAACCTTCTTGGGACTCTTTGGCCATGATGACATCATATGGTATTAGAGAAAGGTTGATCTAGTATTTGCATTAATGTGGGTGCGAGCACACCTTATTCATCTAGGTTTTCAAAAATGAGGGCATATGAATAAATATGTGACACAAAAAATATTTCACTTTCTTTTTATGATTGAAATTAGCGTTTAGAAAGTGCCAAATTTGGTGCTCACCAAATATGAAAGATGTTATAAAATAAAAATAAATAAAAATTCACTTTTCTAATCTTCAACCTATGACCTATATTATTTTTTTTGCTCAACCCATGCTTTCCAAAATACATTGCCATTTTTACCTTAAGGTTGTGAAATATTCATCAAGATGTCATGCCAAGACACTAAGGAGGTCAATGAGGTAAGTATATCTAATTTTTTAGTTTCAAATTTTGATTAAATTATATATTGAATTAAGTTTTAAATTAAAATTTGTTTTAATTTCCAAAAAAATATATTCCACCAGCAAATGTTGAAAATCCTCTGTCACCTCCTAATGAAGACCCTCCTGAATAAGAACCATGACAAGTACCTCCATCAATTCCTATAAATCCCCCAAGAACATAAGAAAACATAGTAGAGAAAATAGAAGAAAAGAAAAAATAGCTTGAAGAATTGATAAAATAAATTTCCATGTGAGGATCTTAATATTAGTAAGAAAAAAATTGTCCAAACCATATACTAAGTGATAAGGTGAGGTTCATAATCCCATCCACCCATAAATAAAATCTCAAGAGAGTTTTTTATATCAATTTCTTAATTATTTCTAGGTATTTATTAGTTGACTCAACTAAACCATTATCTTGATATGAGAATTAGAAAGTTGGACATAAGAATTATCTTTTATCTAATTTCTCATTGGAATTTTTATAATAGTAGAGGTTTCGTCTAAAAAAATAATTATTCTAAGGACTTTATGAAAAAATTATTAATTAAAGACATCTTCATGAGTTCAAAAAAGGTTAAGGATACTTTCAATTTTTCATCATTCATAATATAAGTACCTAACTTATGAGTTTCACATTTTTCAACAAAAGTCATGGCTTTACCTTGGATTATTGGAGGTTGTAGACTAGTAGCAGGTTGAATTACAACTCTAGGTGTATCTAGATTGTTGTTATCATTTTGATCTACCAATGTGTGGTAGTTATTTGGTGGAAATTATCATGCTAGTGGTCCCTTTGGATAATTTTTCTTAAAGGAGTGTAATGGTAATAACCCAACTGATATGTACATAAAAAAATAAAAAAAAAATCTTCTTTTTTTAAAATTTAATTACATCTATCCATATGAGATATGTATTTGTCCATCTAGGATAGGCATCCATCCATGCAAGACAGACATTCATCAATACAAGACCCCAACCAATTGGTACATGTTTAGTTGTGGACTATCTTTAAGACAAATATAGTAAAAGATCAAACCAAATTAGTTTAGAAGTCTCATTGTACTAAGAATAATCAACGCCAATCAGTTGTAGTTGTTAAATATATTTTTTATTTCATATTTGATATGCAATCACAATGCTTAGAATCAACACCCTTAGTACACTTTTTTTTCTCATGAGTAATTTCTAGTTGTAGGGAAAACTTGCGTACAAATATGTATTAGTCCTTAATCACTTCCCCTTAAATCCTTAATTCTAACATCTAAAATTAAATGTCTCAATAATTTTTGTTATATAAATTTAAGACCTTACATAGTCAACACTGAAATTACATCAAACCTAGGAGTATGGTAGATAAGAATATCAAATTATGAAATCTGATGATGAAATGAAATTCATTAATCATAAAATATTGATTTTCTAAATTTTTAGAGATTTTGAATACAATAATTTGGTTTTGTGTTTTTAGGATGCATTATGCTTAGTTTGAACCTATTCACACTCTATCTACAAACCAATCACCATTTTATAGTTAAAAAAGTATCCTTCAAATGAGAACATATGCATTTTTAAATCCCTTTTTTTTAATTTTTAATTTCTATAAATTACTCAATGATAAGACTAATTTTATTCCACAAATACTTGATCCCATCTCCTAGCTATTTGTTTTCCTGTACAATTGACTCAAGCATACTTTGGAGTGCATTAACTAGGTATACCTAGATGCAATGCAGTGTGGACACTTAGACAAGACTCACAAACTAATTGACATAATGTCTCAAAGAAAGGATTCGCATATAATGTGAAAAGATATAAAGAAAAGAAAAGTGTGAATGCTTTATAGAGTACCTTGGAGGATAACAAACCTTATGGAATACAATAATTGCATGACATACACAAATTTATATTTGTTGATAGGGACTTTTAGAAACATAAATCCTTATGTACATGATACTCCCATAAATTTGGATATGGCACTTGTTTGTTGAACCAAACCATAAATATTTATATGCACATGATACTCCCATTGAATCCACATATACTAAAACTATGGATGAACTTTCTTGATAATATTTTTATGGATTTTTTCCTTCAATACCCCCATTAAGAACATAAACAAATGATTTATTTCCGGTATATAATCAACTTGTTATTTGGAAATTACAACGAGATTCCTAGTTTGGATGTTAAGTATCTACATTGAAGGGATTGGTTTTGGGCATACAATAAATCATTCTAAACTAATTTTTTGAATGTTACACTTGTTACATATTGGGTGTTTACACCAACTATAAAATATCTAGTACTTCTTCAAGATTCATAAAAAATTTGAATTCGAGACTCTTTAGAATAACTTAACATAGAAAACTTAATAACATTAAAGTATAGTATGATCATGTGGTATTTTACTTATAATAATAAACTCAAGCAACAAAGGATAGTAAATATGGTGAAAAACATTAACAAAACTATTTGACTTACCTAGAGAGCATGAGAGAACAACAAAAAATTTGTCTTTTTTATCATTGGTCTCTCACTTTCCTACTACCTTTAATGCTTCACCATTCCTCCTACATACTTCTAGTGTGATTTTCTCATATTTTTTCTATGTATGTTTATTTCTATATATTTACCTAATGTACAAGCATAGTGGTGAACAAACACACCAAAGCAAATCAGTTCATAGATCTTGAAAGGGTTTGTAGGAGGATATAAAAAAACACACGAGGTGGATAATTATTGAGTATCACGTTAATGACATCTTTAAGTTTGGAGATTTTGAGGAAAGCTATCGAACCACTTGATGAAATTCTTGAGAGGGGATTGCCTTCCAATGAGTTTACATACTCATATAGACATTGCAAGAAAGGGTCTATATAGGAGGATTTTAGACTTCACAAGGAGATGATTGTAAAAATAATTGCTCCAAATTTGTTACATATAATTCAATGATTGATGCACATTGCAATAAAAGGGTATGATGTAAAAGGTTTTTTTATTATAATGCACTCACTGATGGGCTCTGCAAAGTTGAAAATTGAAGGATTCTCACTAAGCATTAAAGGAAATGTGGGAAAAACAAAGAATTTTTTAGCAAAGTGAAAAAAAAGAGCTTAAATCCTAATGTTAAGATGTCAAGATGACAGTGCTTGTTGATATTTTCACAGCAGATTCTAATAATTGATAGTGCACTTGAGACATATATTTGTTGTAGTTGTATAGTTGAATAGCCATTATACATTGTTCTCAATATTCGGTGATTAAAATCTATTGGTGAAAGTTGTCTTTTCTTGTTAATTTGTCTATGGCATGATACAATGATCTCTTCACAATAGTACAAGTGGTTCCTCAGTTACTCAGACACATGTCTACATGGTGCTTGCAAAGATATGGTAACACTATTAGTTTCCATAGATTAATAAATCACATAACTCCATTTTTAGAATTGAAAGTGCTCAAATGGGAAAGGAGTTAATTGAGGAAGAAGAAATACATGAAGAAACTATAAGGTTTTTTATCTACCCTCTTCTCCATTTCAAAAAATAAGTCTTCATCATCTGTAAAAGATGGAGAAGAATTGTTGGATTCTATACCAGCATTGGTCACAAAGGAGGATAATGAGCACCTATTGAAGCCTTTATCTCTTGAGGAAATCAAGAGTTTAATTTTTTCCATGTAGCTAGACAAAGCTCCTAGATAGGATGGTTTCACAACATTGTTCTTTCAGAAATGTTGGGACTTCATAGGTTATGATATTTTTTTGGAATTAGAAGAATCGAGGAGGAGAGGTACTATGCTAGATCAGTTTAATTTAACACATATTGCCATTTTTCCAAAAGTTAAGGATCTAAAAATTTTTGTAGAGTTCAGGCCCATATCTTTATGTAACACAGTGTATAATTTTTTTAATAAAGCCATTTATCTAATAATCCAGCCACTCATTTTAAAAATATTCTCATAAGAATAATGTGGATTTGTTCTTGGAAGGGAGACTTTAGAAGGTGCAATAGTAGCACATGAAGTGCTACATACTATTTAAACTTGTAGCATTCCATCATTCATAATTAAATTGGATGTGATGAAATATTATGACAAGTTGTGCTAGTATTTTTTGATTTAGGTGTTGAAGAAGTTTGGATTTATTAAAAAATGGTCTAAGTGGATACTCTTGTGCCTCTCAGGTGCAAAGTTTTTGGTTATTTTAAATGGATCTTCAGTAGGTTTTTTTGGTTCTTCTCAGGGATTTAGACAAGGAGATCCTTTGTCTCCTTTACTATATATTATGATAGAAAAATATTTAAGTAGGTCAATTATGAGGGTTCATTTGCAAGGCCTATGGCGAGTGATTTCAATTCCTAACACATACATTTGAGGAATGTAATCTCTTTTTGCATATGATACATTTTTGTTTGGTAGGGCTTCGTTGGTAGAAGTAGCATAGATTAAGTCACTGTTGAAAAAGTACTCTTTAGCTTCAAGGAAGAAAATTAATACAACCAAGTCCAAAATATATATTATTAATACAAAAGCAAATATAGTAAGAAAATTGGTAGTGTTGCTAGGCTTCCAAAATTTAGAGCTTCTTTGTCCATATTTTGGCATACCTTTCTTTATGGGGTCAAAAAAATCTTTGTATTCGAGAAAAGTGTTAGAAAGGATTAAAGTTGGAATTATTGTTTGGAAATCTATATGGTTGATGGTGTCAGGAAGATTTTTGTTGATCAAATTTGTCCTTGTATCCATCCCAAATTATTTCTTGGTTGTACTACATGCACCAAAATGTGTTATTCTTTGAATTGAAAGGATTATAAGAGAGTTCTTGTGGAAAGGTAATTTGGATGATAAGAAAAGGAATCATTTAGTATCTTTGGAAAATATGTGCTTTGATAAGTTTAGTGGTGGAGTGGAGATGCATTTAATTTTTTGGCATGGAAAATGTATGCTAGACAGGTGATTTGAAATGGGGCGAGTTGATGCAAAGTAAATACTTGAATAATGATAGAATTAACCAAAAAAATTACAATTTCTAATCCTACAACTGGATCAGTTATGTAGAATTTCATTTTGGCTTGTAGAGATATTATTATCCCATACTTATCGTGGGAGGTAAATAATGGTGAACAGGTCTTATTTTGGAAGGATTAATGCAATGGTGTGCCACCTCTTAACTCCAATCAAGATTTGTAATTAGCAAAAGAGATCTTATCAGTGAGTTGTGGGACAACCTTAAAGGATTATGTTTTCTCGTTAGATCCCCTTATAGATTTAGTTAAATGGAAGGATTTTCTTAGCAACCCCTCTTTTAGCTAATTAGAAAACTATTTTGTCAAGCATTTTGAATGGAAGAATTATTTATTTATCTAATAAACCAGATAAATTAATTTGGGAACCTTTGAAAAGTGGTAATTGTAAAGTCAAGAAAGGCTATAAATCAATTGTTTCTCATGTATCTCAGTCCCAATCTCAAATAGCATACATTTTTTGTTGGATTTTGACAATATTTCCAAAGGCTAGAAGCTTTTCCTCGTTGGCCTTAAGAAATAAAATTTTGACAAGTGATAGATTGGTGAAATTAGGTATAGAAGAAGCTCTCAAATATGTTTTGTGTAAAGATGAACATGAATCAGTAGATCATCCATTTGTTTCTTGTCCCATGGCACAAGACATTTGGGTTTTTAAATGGGAAAATTGAATGTATCTTTTTTACTACCTAAGTCACTATGCAAGTTGTTTATTAGTTGTCCAATATTGTATAAATCATCCCTCTTTGAATGCATTTGGATAGTAATTCCAACAATGGTATTTTGGTCAATTTAGTGGGAAAGAAAGAAACACATATTCAGGAATCAGTCTACACCAGTTCAAAGGATTACAAAGAAGATTGAGCAAACAATTTCAGGAGTTTCAAATTCTTATGTTTGTAGTTCCAAGATAGTTTCATCTTTGTTCACCAATTGGGATAATTATACTTTACATCATTGGAAACACTTATCATTACCTTTTATGGGATCTATCTTTCTACAAAATTCTATCAAAATAGATAGAAGTAAGATTAAGTGGATGGCCTCCAAGCCTTCTTTTTGTAAGCTTAACTTTGATGGAGCTTCATGAGGAAATCCTAGGGTGTTAGGATTGTTACTTGTAGCTAAAGGAATTCATTTGTCTAATGTTACAAAAAAAATGGAAAAATCTCAAGCTCTCTTGTATAGTTTAACAATGGAAAAAGGTTCTTAACATCAATAAGCTTCATGTCTATAAGGAGACTCTTTATTGATTGTTAATGAAAGCAAGGAGAAAATATTAAGTAATTGGAAATTAAGATATATCCTCGAGAAGACCTCTGGGCACTTTTATCCTCCTTTGAAGATGTTTGCATCTCTCACACTTATCACAAGGGAAATAGATTAGTAGATGATCTTGCTAATTTGGGTTGCGATAAAAAAGAATTGGAATTGGCTGAAATGGTGAGGGTTTCAAAAAATTCCCTTGCTTGAATGGAAGAGTATTAGCATAATGATTTTTTGTGTCCTAGCTAGTAAATATGGGATGTTGTCGTTATGATGGATTACCAATTTCAAGCCAAAATGATTTCTAACAAATGATTTTAAGAGATGTTCATTATTGGAGTCTCTAATGGAAGAGGTTGTATTGTACACTCTGATAGTAGATACTACGTTCTGATGATTATAGCACACCATACAATGTACCTTGTGTTGGTTTGAGCTTATATCATTGGTACCTTCAGGTTGTTGTTGGATCCTACAGGAAAAGGCTATGATCTGCTAACGCCATAGGCAACCAAAGTTGGGTAGGTGCCCATGGAATTATGGAATTATGGAAAGAATCTGAGACTTATTAGCTATTTTGACACAATTGTTCATTTAATTACTTATGTTATTGTTGCCAAAAAATACTTGTACGATTTGTTATTGGATGATGGATATGACAATTTGAAAACAAAGATGCTTTTATTGTTGATTATGTATTCAAAATATATCTAGTGTCTCAATAATATCAATAATGTGTTCTCTTTTGTAGCAACAAGCATATAGTTGATTATTTATAAGAACTCCTCAATTTTTTAATTCTATTGTGTAGATTAATAAACCTTATGATTAAGGTGTAACTAACCAGGGATGACTTTAAGAATGCCCCCCCCTCCCCCCGCCCTTAGCAAAGGTGTAAAATCCTGGCGAATCTTTCCTTTTATTTGAAAAAAATAGTAAATTTCCTTGGCGAATCTTAATGAATAATTGGTAAAAAAAAGAAATCACAGTGGTGAATCCTAGTGAATAATCATGAAAAAGATTAGTTATAATGGCGAATATCTCCATTAACATTTTGCATAGTTGGTTGGCACAATTCCCCCATTTTTAATTTTTTTTTTAATATTGAAGTAGGGGCCCAGGGGCAGCAACCACTGGTGGGGTGAAGGGGGCAGAGCCCCCTTGTGGGGGTTGAGGGGGAAATGACCCCTCGCAGGGTCTAGGGAGAGCACCCACAGATGAAGTGTTTTTAAAAAATTCTCACTTGAAAAGTAAGACTAAATGAAACTTGAAAATTTTACCATCGATTAGCTTTTAAATCAGACGGCTGCAAGTTCATTCCGTGAGCGGATATTAGTGTGAGTGAACATCATCATTGAGACACTTAGGGACGTCTCTTTGATACCACAATGATGACGTATGTCATGAAATATTGGCAACAGTTAACGATGGAGATCAAATAGAGCTTTGATCGAATGTCTTTCCGAGAGCTTAGCGTGAATATTATACATTCCCTTCATGATTCTCTGAAATTGCATAAGTGGTGTACCTGCACCTTGGTGGACCCTAGGTGGAGTATGGAAGCCTTATCAACGTGAGTGAACATCATCGGTGGGACACTTACGGATGTCCCGTCGATACACGTTGAATGATGACATATGTCATGAACTATTGGCAACAATGAATGTTGGAGATCAAATTTTGGGCCTCAACAACCTTTTTAAAAGGCACGTGCATATAAAGTCATGGAATTGAATTGCAGCCATTCAATTAAAAAGATAATCAATGACAATAAATAAAAAAACTATTCAAGGCTTAAATATCCCTAAAATGAAAAGGTAAATTATTATTAGTGGCAATATTTCCCAAAAATTAATTGTAGGAATATAAAATTAATGGCGAATATAATTAATATATGTAATTACAGTGTAAACTATAGGAAAATCAGTTCCAATGACACATCATTTAAAAAATAATACATTGGCAAATTAATCGAGACAAATTTATTTTTTTGTAAAAACCTGGTGATTCAACATCCTTTCTAACTTGTATTATTTGCCATTTTTGGAGGTCCCGATTTCAAATATTCACCAATTGGTGAAGATTCGCCACTAAAGTTTTCCTTGGTAACAAACACTGTCATTCAAAAATAAACATGTATTATATGGATTTAAGAAACAAGTATAAAATATTTTTGTAGAAAAATGGTATTTTCTCTATTCATTTTGAAAATGGTTTTTTGTACAGTCTTATAAAGTTTGGAGTAGATGTTACAATGCTTTCTTAGCATGGATAGTCTGATTGCATGAAATGTAAATTGTATTGGATTTAATCTATCTTGTTATTGAAAGAATCTTAGCCACTACTATTCATTTAATTACTTATGGTAGTCATGCCATAAAACACTTGTACAATTTGTTTTTGATTGAGGAAAAATGGGTTTTACAGGGACCCGAAACCAAAAAGATTACAAATCAATAAAAGATAGATCATAAGTAAGTCTAGGAAAAGCCAACCTGCACACCAAAGATAAACAAAAAAGAGCAGCAACAACCAACAAAAACCAGCAAAAGGAAAGCAAAAAACCAGAGACAACAGAGACACAACCAAACCTAACCCAAAGAATTTAAGGTCTCTGCCACTTCCATTTCAAGGGTTTCCAAAACTTGGGCCTCCATATTCAGATCTTGGGTCTCTAGAGGCATAGTGTCCTATTTTTTATTCATGTTGGCCCTAGTTCTCTTTGAAGGGCCCAAATCCTCTATTTTTTTTATGTTCTTGTCAGCATCGAGATCCACAATCAAAAGTCCCTACTGAGTGTTGTCTTATTTTTCTGCCAAAGCCCTCAAGACACTTGTATGATTTTTTTATTGGATTAATGCAAATGGTTTTAAAGAAGACAATAATTGAAGTAAACGATATCAAGGAAATATAATTTATGCTACCTAGTACATGGTACGTTATTGAAAGCCATCCTTTGAAGGATTACATTGTTAATGATGTGATATTGTATGAACTACAAAGTAATATTCTGGATGCTAATAATATTTTTCGCTTCCTCTTTGTTCAAACTACCATTCTTTGTTCAACTTATATAAAATATTGTGTGAGAGAATTTCAGTTGTAATTTGAGTTTGAAGATGTGAAGGCACAAGTTAGACCAAGTATTCAAACAAATTGAAATTGTTGTTTCTTTCTTTTTTATATAATTTATCCATGGATGTCATGTGTTACAAATTTTATTTTTCATGTGGTTGATATAATAATAGTAAGTGTTAAATAATCAAATGAAATCAACTTACACAAATTTATATTTTTTCCTTAAAGAAAATAAGTATTATTTGATTATTAATATTTTTAGTTGTTATATCACACTTCACATAAATCAATAGAAAACTTTATTGTAATACATATGATTCTATTTTTAGAGAGCCCCAAGTAATTATTATTCTCGATAGAAAAAACCAACATAAAACATTTTTTCCCTCAAAAATTTATTTCCTTTTTCTCTTTTCAAATTAGAGCTCTTTGGTGTACCCATTGAACACACAGGCGCGATTTCTATTTATTATATTTTTGTTCTTTCAAGTAGAATTTATATGTATATTAAATTTTATCTTCATGCAGAGATAGAGATGAAATTCATGTGGCTCAGTTGATAGTTTAAGATGACTGCCAACAAGCTGCAAAAGACCAATAATTATGAAAGGGGATGACAATGAATTCAGTGATGAAAAAAAAAAAAGCCATAGAGAGAGCAGTCAGTTCATGTCATTCAAATTTTTTAGCCAAGTACTATGCCATACAAAATATACTACTTATCTTGAAATTTAATATGCTTGCTCTCCACCCTATCATAATGGTGTCATGGAGCCTCGTGGGCTACCCCCAAGCAAGGAATTCTCTTAGCTCCAAGATGATGCATGGAGTCTTTTCAAAAAACAAGTTTACAAGGGAATAAGAATAACCTAGCATCAAATTTCATGTATCTAGGTTCACTACTTTTAGTTTCAACCCTGATCTATATAACATACCACTTTCTCACATCAAATAAACAAAAGGGAAAGTGGAAGTAAAGGAGAACTTATATATTTTCTTTAGGTGTGGAAATTCATTCTTTTATCCTTCCTTTCCGTCCAAGCCAAGCCATATTGATCAATATCTAAATCCAAAATGACTCCTCATATCATCTTCTCATTCTTCCTACCATCTTCACTAAAGTTCTCCAAAAGGAGAAGTGGGAAACAACAACCTCATCCTTCCTCTCTAAGATATATAGGAGCCTCAAGTTCAAATCCCACTTCTCTTAAAACTCGTCACCCATCATTATGAGGTCTTTCCAGGGGTTAAGTCATGTCCTAGGGGCACTATATCATGCCTATTTGGTCCCTACCTCTAAGGTATAGACCCTAGGGGGTCTATTTTTTCACCTTAACCAAAAAACTTTGACCAACAACTCTCTTAAAAATCCCATTCAAGGGTCCATACGAGTTCCAACCTTAGCTAGGTTTCTCATGACCTAATTCCCACTTGTTTTGATTTGCTTTCGATGGTTCTCCCTCCTCATGCTAACATCATCACCTTCGTGCACATTACCAACATGATCACAAGTAACAATTGTATATCACATTAATCTAACAAGAGAGTATTCTAAGCTTTAACTATATAAGGATCCATTTAAAATTTCAATATGTATCTTATAGTATATGAGTGCATTCCACCCTCTTGGTGACAACAATAAAACATAATACCAAAACGAAATGCAAGAATATTGTCAAAAGATCACCTTATTTATCATCACAATATATTTAATCATCAACTCAAGAAAAAACATATAACAAATTAAGGTTGTATTAACTACATACAGGGCAGGGTCTTACAAAGATCATGAGTCACATAATTGGACATGCCATAGGGGTGAGCATATTTGATGCAGGAGCATCCGGATAGATTAGTGATCCGCATCACCAGAAGACACTCCAAGCTCATCTTTGACGGTCTGCAAGTTAAAATACATGTTGATTCGTCAAAACTTGACCTCAGAATTTAAAGATTAAAAATACCGATATGAATGTATTTAATAGCTCATGAATTATGAAGGGAGTTGATTCAAGAATTTGGAAAGTTATGGGAGGTGTTAAATTACGATAAGCATTTATATAATTCATTTATTCATGAATTAAATTATTCTAGATGGAGTGGTGCATGAAGGGGCAGAAGATATAATGATGAAATGCAGATTATAAGGCAGAAGATATAGAGAAAATGGTTTTAACTTTGAAAGTAAATTGGCATACAATATGCACCGAAATAATAAGAAGTGGAACAGGTACAGCCAAGAGGATTTAATGAAACTAAAAAATCTGAAAAGTGAGGCTGCAAATTTCAATAAAGAGCACAGAAGCAAGATTGAACAGGGAGTTGCGTTGGTTTGGCAGTTGAGGAAGAGCATTGAGAAAGAGGGAGGCGCTGGCAGAGTTGAAAATAAGTCAAAAGATAGTAGTGGAATTGCAGCTGAAAAATGTGGATCTGGGCATCTTGAAATCAAATTGTAATAGTTGTGAAGTCAAATGGAATAAGTTTTTGCTTTTAAAGACCATCTTGCAGAGGAGTGTGAATGTTTTTCTAGTGTCATTAGTACGTCATATTGTGGTACTAATTATTATTTGTAAATGTAATATTTACATTGGCGTGAGTTGTTATAAACAACTCATATATTAGAACTAGCATATGGTTAGCATAACAATATGATAGACTTGGAAGATATTTCAGTTGCTAATATCCTAGAATATAGGAGACGTCCTCTTATATATATGGAATGGAAAAAAGAGAAGCACGTGTATTATTTTACGTTGAATTATTTGCAGGTTCATTGATGTGTGGTGTCTTTGTATAAATTAAGTCTGGATCTTAAAGATTCATAGCGCAATTGAAAGCACCTGCGTGAGATGTTCCAAAGTATTGCTGTAAAAGTCAAAATTAGTGCTGTAATTAGATCTGAACGACTCTTATTCTGTACTGTCTTTTGACTTGACTTATTGAGCAAGATTAAAAATATGTGACAGATCATCCACACTTTCATATGCGACAAAAAAGATACAAGATAATTTGTTACTCAACCCTAAAAAAAGCTTGTCCACCTATTAACTACTAGACTTATTCCTCGTCCTAAAAGAGATTGAAAACAGCCACTAAAAGACAAATATATTTTTTGGTCATTTTAGAAAACTCCTTATTTAAGATCTCTTTATTTATAAGAAATTTAAACAATTTTCAAAACACCATGGATTGCATATTAGTGAAAAGGAAAATAAAGAATTTTTTGGGTAAATAAATAAGCCCATACATAAGCCCTTGAAATTTCTATAAGGTTTGATGAGAGGTCAAACCAAATATTACATAACCACTATTATTATAGTCACTAGATAATATAAATTGATACCCAAAAACATGATTGAAACTAAATTTCTAAACTCTATTTAGCCAAATAATGAACATCATAATATATCAACATAACTAAAGCTTGAAAACACAAGACAAGGTTAAGGCAAATTATGCAAGCCTCACACCACCCATATGCATGGACTTACATTTTTCACATGGGACATTAGAACCAACATGTTTCTTCTCCAAATCCTCATCACCATCACAATAATATAAGAACACTAACAATGACATATATTGGTAATGTTAACTTTAAATGTATAGTAATTTTCTCTGTTGATCACTAGAGACAAAGCTAACAATACTTAATGGCATAAAGGTGCTATAAGATATAGTTGAGATGAAATTTCTCCTAGTGCATTGTAATGTCACTAATATCATTGTGTAACAAATAGGAGTTGAATGCCATCAATAAAATGTAATCACAAGAGAGAGATTGAGCAACACAAAAATATTCCACCATCCCCATGTATAACTAGAGTCAAGTAACAACTTAGCCATCACCAAGAAAGTGCAAACACCAAGGGAGCCATTCATAATTTTTTCTAGGACCCAAATGTATTAACCACCCAAAGCAAAAGTATAGGGTTTGAAATTTCCTTATTTTCAAATTTCATGATATCCACCATGGCTTCTTCCCCTAAGACACGATGCTTCTACTATTGTGGAGGCTTGTCATCTAGTCTCACCTTGCCCTCAATGCTACTTTCATCCTACCTCCTAGATGTCTCACAACTATGAAGGATGTCATATCAAAGAGACCCAACCATAGCTTCAGCAAAATAAAATGAGGAAACCAACAACCATCACTACTAGCTTCAAGAAGTGCAATAGATAAGCCACCACACCACATCATTACCTCTCAAACACTACAATAATGATTACTATGATAATTTTCATTGTCATTCCAACCCTTAATGGATGTTAAACAATTGTTAATATTTTTTTCTCATACTTATAGTAATTTTACCGAGTAATGTTCTCCCATTCAACATGGTTTTTTAGAAATAAGATTAATTCTTAATTTCTTTTGGTATATGGGTCTTTATTTCCTTGCAAGTAATACCCAAGAAGGAATGCAAAATCCTCAAGTTTGAAGGAAAGGGTTGAGAATACATCTTAAGTGGTTGTTTGAAAATGAAAAGAAGGGTGAAAGCTTGTACATTTCTGGATTAAGTTGTATGAGATTTTCTTTGTCATCAATGTTTCAAATCACGCTATATAATCCATCATCATGAAGATAAACAAGATAATCATACAACAAACCAGTTGATTAATAGTTGAGAGGAGGAGTGACTCTGTTAAGAAATATCATTAGTGCTTCACATTATGGTAGTAATTACTATGTGTAAATGTAATATTTATAATATTACATTAGTGTGAAGATGTAAATGAGTCATTATAAACAAAGTTCATATATTAGAATTAGCATATAATTAGCATAACAATATGATTAAGGTATTATCACTATAATAGACTTGAAAGATATTTCAATTGAGCTAATATCCTAGAATATAGGATACATCCTCTTATATACATATTGAATGGAAAAAAGGGAAGCATGTATTCTTTTACATTGAATTATTTTCAGCTTCATTAATCAAATTTTCTCTGAGACTCAAGATTAAAAGTGAAAGGGTTTATTGTCCATGGAAATGAAGTTTGGAGTTGGGGTTGCACTACTTTGGTTCACCATTTTCAGCTCTTTAGTGGTTGATGAATTCTCAAGTTGTGCAGGTAAATGATCTGCCATTCCCTTGTATTACACTAAAACAAAAACTTTTTGTAGCACCCCTCCGGTTTTCTCTTTTGATCAAACAATGTTTGTCTTTGTTATGCCTTTTTATTTTGGATAGTACCATGACTATGATAGACTATAATACTTATTATTATTTGATTGCTAACTTTGAAGAGATTTGAGTTTTTATTATGATGTGATGGTACTTTATTTTGATGTTATTATTACGACATGCTTTTGATTAACATAGTGTTTATTTGAATTAATATTGTTATGTGCTAATGAGTAGTTTATTGATGTTAGATTTGTCAGTGTTGTGACATTGTATTGGTGAAAGGAACAAAACTACATCACTCGCTTGCGAGCGCCCTGCGATTCCATGATTGTCTCTTCATGGTGTGTTTGACTATGATATATGCCTTGTTTGCAGGTTCATAGGTACAAGATATCGAATCCACTTGGTTTCATAGGTTTGAGCATGTCCATTGCCTAACAATATTCTTGATTGGGAGGTAGTAGCTAGGTTTCCTGTGTCAAGCCACCACTCTAGTCATATTGTGTCATCAATTTTAGTTGGTTATGTTTTGTTATAATGTTGTTCAATTTTTCGTTGATATTATTTATGTTGCATAGTGTGTTTAAAGATAAATAAATGCTTTAAATATTTAAGTTGATTATTTAATAAATCTTGTCTATTATGTTAGAAGATTGTAATTTAATTTAATCTATTTGGTAAAATAATTTAGTCTTAGGATTAAATATATTTTATTAAGAAATTAAATTAAGTGAATTAAGTTTAAATTAGAAATTCTATGTATTTTTGAAATTATTAAAATGTTTTAATTTCTAGAAATATCTTGAGAGATTGGTGTTAATTGATTTAGAAGATATTTGTTTCTCAACATGTGTTTGAAAATATTAATGACGGTTGTTGGAAAAAATGTTTTCATGGAGAGAATAATGGTTGTAACCATGAGAAGGAAGAAGTTACTTCACGAAAGAGTGGAGGAGATATTTGATGGGTAGCCATTGTTTAAAAATTAAGTTTTGTTATTCTATTCTCATTGTTAAAATTTTGGGGAAAAAGATAGTCTCGGGAAAATTCTTTGGCTTTGGAATTATTCTATTTTTTGGAAGAAGCTCTATTTTATGAAGGAAGCTTTGTTTGTTCTAGAAGAAGCTTGGTTTTGTGGAAGAGGCTCTTCGTCAATCTACATCCCCTCAAGCGTTGGATTTTTGGTTCCTTTTTATTTAATTTAATTTAATTTTGGAAAAGTTAGATTATTTTTCTATTTGGAAAAAGTTTGTTTTTACAAATTAAGAAGCTTTTGAGTTTTTGTTTAAATTAAAATGTCATGTCTGAAACTTTCCATGAAATCTTCTATCAAAAATTATTGTAATTTATATTTGGGATTGTTGATAAACAATAAAGAACCCAAAAGAAAGCTTTAGGGATCTAGAAAAATCTCAGCTCGGAAGAAATTAAAATTCTTTGTAGAAATTCTTGGTAGGAAACCTCTCAAAAAAAATTGGTAAATGTTATCTATAGAGAAATATTGCACCATTTCCTATTGGATTTGTTTTATGTAGAAAATTATTGCTTCCTATTAAATTTGTTTGTTTGAAGAGAATTTTGAAAAATAATCCATGTGTTGAAGTTGTGAAATCTTCTATTGAAATTGTGAAAACTTTGTGTAGATTATATTTTGAAAATTATTTTCCTGATCGAAGCATTCGTTTGATAAATTTGTATATATATATTGAAAGATACATATATACATAAATATTTAAAGATACATATATACATACACACACACATATATATATTGAAACATATATATACATACATATATATATTGAAAGATATATATATAAACATATATATACATACATATATATATTGAAAGATATATATATATATATATATACATATATATATATACATATATATATATACATATATATATATACATGAATTATTTTGAAGTCCTTGAAAATTCTTTTATTAAAGAATCCCGTGATATTTTTATGACATAATTTTGTGATTCGTAGGGTTTGTTTTCAGCGAAAATTTTATTAAGTTTGAAATGAGAGTTTGATGGGGGGGAAGCCTTGGGACTACCCCCAGCTGCTGCCACCATGTAGGTGGGAGTCGACACTGGAGGTAGCACCAACGCTACCCCCACTTGGCCACACCAGTACTGTGGGGAGGCTCGATGTGTTCACACACAACCGCCACTTTCTAAGAATTGTTTTGATTTTTATTTTGTGGTTTAAAATTTAATAAAATATATTATATTTATATATATATATATATATATTATATTTTTATATATATAGTATATATGTGAGTAAGTATATATGCAATAATATATATTTATTTATATGCATATATATATAAATATGTGTATATATATTTAAATACATGTATTTAATATAGATATATATGAAGGATGTAATTTATTTTTAAATGGTTCGATAATTTATTTAAGTACATATATTTAAATATATGTATATATGCATATATATGCATATATATATATATTTAAATATATATATCTAAAAGGGTATTTTAAGTTGATTGATTTTAGATATTTAAATATTATATATTTATGTATATAGAATTTTATATGTATACGAGTATATATAATTTTATATATATTTAAAAAGAGCATTTAATAGCTGCATGCAGTAATGCATAATTAAGGGATTTTTAAAAAGGATACATTTTTGGGAAAAAGAAGAAATTGGTAAAAAAAATTTACTTAAAAGTAATTGAGGAATTGAGATAACAGATAGATTAGTTTTCCTTGCCTATCTGTAAAAAACAGATTTTATTTAATTAGTTTAGTTGGGCAATATATATATATATATATATATTATTGTATTTCACTGAAGGAAATTGGATTTAGGAAATCCGAAAGGTAGAGTTATTTCTTGTCTTTATTGTCTTTTTGTATGTGATTTCTTCTAGTTATGTTTTGGGGGAAAATTGATTAGAAGTGTTAATTTATAATTTGTAAGTCTTTTAGATGAGTTATTAGATTTGAGGGTTGTTGTATTTTCTTGTCAGCCCTTTGATTTCTCTTAGATAGTGGGTGTAGTCATATCCAGTGAATCACCCAGTTACCACAAATGGGGATGTGTTGCCTCCTATGTTTGGAGTGGAATTTGTTATGTGTTGCCTCCTATGTTTGGAGTGGAATTGTGATGTGTTTCCTCCTATAGTTTATAGTGGAATTTTTTATCCGGTGTTGTGCATTATGTTACCCTTGGGTGTTGGTTTTGATTTGTGTTGTTAGTAGGAGAATGGATTTTGTTAGGGACCAAATCCCTAAAGAGGGAAACTGGGTAACCTATCAAAAGTAGTTAATCAAGTGAAAACAGTAATTTAAAGTAATTAGGGGATTGAGTAGTAACTCATACTAATTCAGATAAGATAGCCTCACTCATGGACTCAAGTGATCATTTGGGCTTGGGATGAGTGGAAAGGCCTGGAGTGGTGAAGCTCATCTACCTTGTCCCTTTAAAAGGTAAGTTGATTTTGCATGAGTGAGAATGGGGGTCGTGTATCGATTGAGGTTGCCAGGGTTTAACCAAATAGGGGGCCGGTAACCTATGAAGATTTGCATTGGGTAACCCATGTCGAGTTGGTGTGATGACACTCTTCCTATGACAACGGTTTGTGTGTATGGTTCAGTTGACATGCTCAATTATTATAACTCTGGAAGCAATGTAACCAATGTTTTAGTGTTGTATTTGTGTTTGGTTAATTCAATCAAATTATAGCTTGTGTGTAGAGGTATTTGGTCTTGTTTAAGAAGCCTTATTACTATATCCTAGCACACGGGGTGGGCCTTCGAGTACCACTTGGTTGGGTTCCCTTCTTATGTTCGTGATGGCGAGATCTTCTAGTTGGAGAGCTCATGTTTACTAGCTGATATATGTTCCATTAATTTGAGTTATTGTATCAGTTTAGCACTTTGTATTTATATTAACCCTCAATTTTGTTCGAGGAGGACTCTTGAAATTTGTAACACTTATGTATGATCTTCCTCATTTTGGTAATGAGTATTGTAAACACTATTTGAAATAAATTGAATCTTTGGATCTTTATGTGATGTTTATTGCTTTGAATGTATGTACTATAAATTAATGAGTACAATTAATTATATGCTATGAATGAGTTAATTTTTATGTTTATGGGATTTAGTTGTAAGCTTAGTTGCATGCCTTAGAGAATGTTGTGATAGTGTAGTGCATCTTACATGTTATTTTTGCACTTTTAAAGAAAACAATTGTACGATTTTGTGGTAGATGCTTCTTCCTCTAGGGTTACATGGTGGGGCATTACACATGGTATTAGAGCTCAGGTTTAAACATTGGGTGCTCTAGGATAATGATGAACCCATTAAATTTTTAGTTGCATAGGTTTTAAGTGTGTACCTTGTCTAATACCTCGATGTATCTATGTAGGACCATGCCACCTAGGTGAGATCGAGATAGAGATTGAGGTTGTGACTATGTAGGCAGTCATGGAGGTAGTCAAAATGATTTTCCTCCTCATGTCCCCCATGATTTTGATCGTGAGGAGCATCAGGCTTCTCAGAATTCCCCAAGAGGCGGAGATCAACATCATGATCCTTCAGGGATCGAGGGCACAGTTTCACAGGTTGTTAGAGGAGACATCGGCTCACGTTGGGCCAAGATAGGGTGGATATCATGTTAATATTGGTGAGAGAGAGGTACCACTTAAGTCAAAGCCAGTCACAACTGCGCATATGAGGGATTTTCTTAGAGCTTCTCCACCCACCTTTGATGGATCTGACAAAGGTCTTGAGGCTGAGCCCTAGTTTATTGACCTGAACCATTATTTTGCAATGCACCCCTATGGTAGAAATACCAAAGCTAGGTGTGCGATCATGCACTTTAGAGGATTTGCTTCTACTTGGTGGAGGTTAGAGGAGAAGAAGCTTTGAATTGATATTAATTTTGTTTCATGGGACATGTTTCTTGAGAGGTTCAAAGCCCGATTTCTTTTTGATCACTAGCAACAACACTGTGGTGATGATATCCATACCTTGCACCAAATGGTGATGTCAGTGGAATAGTATGAGCATCGTTTCTATGAGCTCAAGTCGTTCACTAACATTGGCGATGATGAGGGCATGCTTGTCCAACATTTTCTTAGGGGCTTGAATTCTTGAATCAATGGTGGTGTGTGGGTTTTCAAACCCAAGACCATGAAGATAATGGTGGAGAAGGCGAGGCTTGTTGAGGAGAACTTAGCGATGGCATTTGGAGGCCATACATGAGGGCAAATTAGCAGTGTTTCGGCTACAGGGCCTAGTGCTTGTAGTGGTCAGGCTAAGGGAGGTGGACCACCCATGACTTAGTAGGTTTATACTCAAAGGTGGATAGCAACAGTGTGCATAGGGGAAATGTAAAGATTCATAATCTCATTAGGATGGTGATGGTTCTCAACCTAGGAAGAACCAACACTAGTGGCACAATAAGCGCAATCATCATGAGCAGTCGGCCTAGAGTTCACAGTTTGTGGCTAACTAGGGTAGTATTCAAGAATCTAGTGCATCTCTAGGTGATAGGGGTTTTGGACGTAACTTAGGTTGTTTCTCTTGTAGTCAATAGGACCACATTGCTAGGAATTATCCACAAAGGAACACTACTAATTTTGGTTAGGGGCTAGAAGTTTCTTAGCTGAAGGTGGGTGATGAAAGAAGGTCACATTGAGCATTTAATGCGGTTGATAACTACCAGTTTGGGCATTAGGGTGTAGTTTTTGAGGTTTATGGTAGTGGACATGCAACACAGAAGACTCACCCTTAGGGGTCGAGATATTGAGCAGGTGAGGGTCCAGTGGGATCCTAGGGATGATACTTCTGCTACCTAGGAGGATGCAAGTAGGATGAGGGATCTCTATCCCTATTTGTTCACAAGCTTTCAGGAGTAAGCCTGACCCTAGGGGAAGGATGTAGCACCCCTTCGTTTTGCTCTTTTGATTAGACAGTGTGGGTATTTGTCATGCTTTTTTTCTGATAGTACCTTGACTATGATAGACTATGATACTTATTATTATTTGATCACTAACTTCGAAGTGATGTTTGTTTTTATTATGATGTGATGATACTTTATTTTGATGTTCTTGTAGACACATTAAAATGACTTAGGTCCTCAAGCTACATTTTTCTATGTCAAATATCCTCATCATTTGATTATGCCCTAAGGTCATAATTCCCAATTATCCTTCCATGATTATTTCCTCCATCACATTACCATTTATCCTTGAATTAGATAAATTTATCCATTTAGCCCACTTTCCATCTCACCAAATAAATAATTAAAATTATTATTTATTGTCTCCTATCTTATTCATATTTATGAATTAATCCCAAAAGTCAACTTTCCTCGATAAAATAAATATTTTCTATTATTCTAACTATGTTTTTTTCTCCACCATTGATTTAACTGTTTTCAATTAAATCTCAGACCTTCATTTCAAAGTGTAGACACCTAAATATTACCACTCATATTTGGTCAATTTTATCCCTTCTTGACTAAATATCTTCCTACCTACATTAATTAAATAATATAATTATTATTTAATTAATACCACTAAAGTCCTCTAAATCCCTAAGGTATTTAATTTAATTAAATACTTTATCATTTATCCTAAGTTCTATCCCATAGATTAAATAAATAATTTCTATTTATTGAATTTATTTCCTCAAATGTCACATCCATCCTTAATCCTATTCCCCTTGCCTAATCCCATCATTAGGGATGTGCACATCCCTAATCCATGATTAGGAATGCGCACATCCCTAATCCATGATTAGGAATGCGCACATCCCTAATCCATGATTAGGTATGTGTCACATCCTCCAAATTTTGCAAGTTGGCCCCTAATATCTTTTACCCCACCTAACCTTCCTCTGATCATGCACTTGCACAACCTAATCATTGATTAGCTGTCATAATCAATCCCTTGGTAAACTCTCCCCATTCTCCAAGGAATTTTTAATTCCTCTTTCTCTTTTCAAGGTACTTTTTGAGGAATTTTTAATTCCTCGCTCATCCCCATGTACCTTCCATTGGAATTTTAAATTCCATTTATTTACCCAAGACTGTCCAAGGAATGGGTATGTGCAGGATCATGATGGGCCAAAAAGTGGTGATATGTAAGCCATATGATGGTCCATGTGGCTGACGACTTTTTTTTTACCCAGAATTGATAAAACGAAAAGGGTTTTTAGAGGAGATTCTCAGCTTTCCACCAATATAAATTATGATTTAATTTTAATTTAATAAATAATTATTATTTATTTTCTATTAGAATTACGAATAAAGTCCTGATTGATAGGCTAATTGAGAAACATCTATAACTTTCAAATGGTATCACATTTTTTGAATCCGAAATATGTGTCACATTCTATGTTTCACATACTATAGGATTAAAAAAGAAAAAAAATGAATTTCATGAATTTTTGACCAAGTTAAGGTGGTTAGACAGATGAGCTTTTATATTTTTTAAAAGTTGTAATAAAAAAATCATAATTAATTATTTACTTGGAAAACAATTATAAAAAAATATGTATCACATTGGGACATGATTCCTCTACTTATATATAAAATATTATAAAAAAATTATATCATTTTATTGTGGTTAGGGTGGTCAGACGGACACCTATTTTTTATTTTTACCTTGAAATTTAAATACTACTAAATTGAAATTTCAAATTTTCACCAAAAAGATTTATTTATTTTAAATAAAGGTCTAGTAGTTTAGAAACTACATTCAATGTCTACATATTCTATTTTTACATTTTTTTCAAATAATATAGATAAGTTATTCAAATTTTTACGTCAATCTGTCTAACTCTGATTTTTTGTCTTTTTATTGCCACTTAAAGGCCTGTTTTTTCCATGATGATCCTGCACATACCCAAATATTTTATTCCTTTTCCTTCTCCATTCATATTAAAATAGATTTTTTAATTCCTCTTGGTCAACCTTTTATCTCCACCCTTCATCTATTGTCCTTGGCTAAGAATGAATCTGGACCGTTTATTCCATCTCTCTTTGCTAAATGACTAACACTTAGCCACTTTGCAACCCTAATATTTCATTCACTCAACACTTGCACATTCAAGCCTTCAAGCACTCAAACTTGCATCCACCATTTTTGGCATCTTTGAGCTCACTTTGCATCAATTTGATTCATCTATCCACATACCCAAATTGACCATTGCAATCCTCATCTTACCCACACCATTTTGCATCCAGTTTTGTGCCATTTCCATCGAAGGAGTGCACACAACTAAACAATAAACATGGCCAACCAAAAGATCAACTTGAGCAAGGTGATATATTTCTTTCTTTTATTTACGTTTCTTCAAGTTCAATGAAAGCCCTATCTGAGGTTGTGTTTTAATTTCTATTTCCTTGCATTTTGTTAGTATTTTTCACTTTTTGGGTTAAGTAGATTTCACTGTACACATTTCTAGCACGCTCAGTGGGACCCATGTCACAAGCCACTTCTTTTAGTTCCTTTGTTGTTTTCCTTTTTGCATGTTCAAATTTTAGTTACAGAGGCGAAACTGCATATAGGGGCGAATCCGCTTTCCTTACATGGGTGAATCCGATAGAAGGTCGAATCTGCCCCTTGCACAGGCGTGAACCTGCATGGAAGGGTGAACTTTCCCCTGATATAGGGGTGAATCTGTCCCCTGTATCGGGGTGAATCTACAAAAGGGAAAATTTGTAAAATGGTGATTTTTCCCCCTACACATGGCCGAATTTGCAAAAAGGTGAATCCGCATTTCAATCTTAGGAAAATCTACTCAACACAGAGGCGAATCCGAGGTGAAAAACCAAAGACTTGTTTGTTATAGTTTTTGACATCCTTTCTTTCTGTTTCATGTACTAATTTGCTAACTTGTATTGTCAATGAGTGTGTTTGGTTTCACTAAAATTTGGTGCAGTTTTCTTTCGTTTGTCCAAGACTGGTGATACGAGACTACTAACGCTTTTCTATACCTAGATGAATGGTCAAAGAATGATAGGTAGTTGCTTGTTGTTTTTCATACTAGTTACATGCACATAGTTTAATTAGGAGGGTCAATACGTAACTATTTGTTGTGCTTGTGAGGGAATTGTTGACGTATCCTATCCCCTTATGCCTCTCAATGATCCTGGGTGATGAGAAATCACAACTCTCTCTTGTCTAGTTGAGTCAACCTAAAAGGTCTTAGTGCACCAAGGCTCTTCCCTTGTGCTTTGTGCGAGCTTGGGGACCAACCGAGATGTTTAGTATCTTCTTCCCTTAGCAAGACCTGGTTGAGATTTCATCACTTGGGGGATGATCCCAACCATGCATTATCAGTGGGGTATACAAAGGGGGGAGAGTGAAAGTTGTACCTCAATACAGTCAAATCATATCTGGTGGAGTGTCGAAGCTAGGGTGTACCTAGATAAGACGTGAAGAGTTGATCCAAGTCTCCAGTATCTCACTAGGGCTCCTAACTCACGCTTGTGATGGGCTGGTGTTCATGGTTTGGGCAACACATACCGTGTGTATATCAAGGAATTATGAGATAACCTTGTTTACCCTAGATAGAGACCTATAATTTGTATGTGGCTTAGTGTAGTGCAAAGGATTCAGATCATACCCTAAAGTTACTCACCACGTACTCCCTTGGGTTGAGATAGAAATACTCATAGTGGACTCTGACAGTCCTCGAGTGAGAGTGTGAAGGTGAGCCCATGGCATCTATTGACGACCCTATACCATTGGAACACTAGCTATTCCCCTTTGTGAGAAAGAGCAACCCAGAGAACCACCCTAGTATCATAGAGTATTAACCTTGGGTTGTCCGCTTGAGGTGGTGAGCCTACATTGAGTTTGAAAACCCATTCTACTAATTTAGGGATTGTGTTTCTTCAATCATCTTTTCTGTGATATACTAGTGGTTGCATTTGAGTCAATTCTGCCACTTGTTGGATGTTGGTGTCCTTTATTTTGGTCCTTTTTCATAGTTGCCCTTCTACAGGGTTGAATCTATAGCCTTTGATTGACCAATCTTGTCTTTTTGGGTGAATTTTCCCTTCACGATTGACAAATCTTGGTTGTTTGGGTGAACTTTCCCTTCATGGTTGACCAATCCTACCTGTTTGGGAAAATCTACCCTTCACAGTTGACCAATCCTACTTGTTTGGGTGAATCTACCCTTCACAGTTGACCAATCCTACCTATTTGGGCAAATCTTCCCTTCACGGTTGACCAATCCTTCCTATTTTGGTGAATCTTCCCTTCATGGTTGACCAATCCTATTTGTTTGGGCGAATCTTCCCTTCACGCTTGACAAATCCTACTTGTTTGGGTGAATCAATCCTTGACGTTGACCAATTCTACCTGTTTGGGAAAATTTGCCCTTCATGGTTGACCAATCCTACCTATTTGTGTGAATCTTCCCTTCACAGTTGACCAATCCTACCTGTTTGCGTGAATGTTTCCCTTATGGATGGCCAATTCAACCTAAAGGTGTGATTCTTCTTGGAGAGGCAATTATGCCTTTCATGATTGGCCAATTCTTTCTAAAGGGGAAAATCTACTTGGAGGAGTGATTTTGCATCCTCTTTTTGACCAATTCTGCCTAAAGGGGTGATTGTGCTTAGAGTGGTGATTCTGCCCTTCACAATTGACCAATCCTACCTGTTTGGGTGAATCTACCCTTCACGATTGACCAATTCTGCCTAAAGGGGAAATTCTTCTTTGAGGGGCAATTCTGCCTTTTACGATTGGCCAAATCTCTTCCCTATGGATGACAAAATCCGCTTCCTCCAGATGACCAATTCTACTTCCTTCAGATAACCAATTTTGCTTCCTTTGAATGAAAAAATCCGCTTCCTCTAGACGACCAATTTCACTTCCTCCAGATGACCAATTTCGCTTCCTCTAGACGACCAAATCTGCTTCCTTTGGATGACCAATTATGCTTCATCTAGATGGCCAATTCTGCTTCCTCTATATGACCAAATTCACTTCCTCGGGATGACCAAAACCGCTTCGTCCGGATGACTGAATCTGCTTCCTTTAGATGACCGATTTTCCTTCCTCTGTATGACCAATTCTACTTCCTTTGGACGACCAATTCCACTTCTAGATGACCAATTCTGCTTCCTCCCGATGACCAATTGCGCTTCCTCTGGACGACCAAATTCGCTTCCTTTGGACAACCAATTTTGCTTCCTCCGGATGACCAATTCCGCTTCCTCTGGACAACCAAATTTGCTTCCTCTGGACAACCAATTCTACTTCCTTCGAGTGACCAATTTTTCTTCTTCTGGATGACCAATTTTGATTCCTTTGGATGACCAAATCTGCTTCCTACGGATGACCAATTCTGCTTCTTCGACCAAATCCGCCTCATAAATTGTTGAGGACATAACTTTCTACTCGGTGCTCAGAATTCAAAAACGTTTACACTGTCAAAAAGGTCTCCAAGATTACTAAATTCCAATTCAAGTTTCAACGCCAAATTTTTCACCAAAGACCTCTGAAAATGGAATTTATTATGACATAGAAGAAACCAAAAAAAATAAAAATAATAATTTTTGATTTTTCTCAATCCTGTCACTCTTGGACCTTTTCAAACCATAATATGAGATTCAATATAGTCCTACTATGAGATCCAATCCAACTATAATCTAAGCTTTGATCCCATCATCTAAATATGAGCTTTAATCCAATCCCCATCTGAGCTTAACTCGAATCCCAACTTGATCTTTAGTCCACCTACTCTATACCAAATCATCTTATTCTTTTCATCATCAATATTTCCTTCAATAATAACCCCATCTTTTTAATTCGTATCTATTTCATCTAACATAATGAATCCTTATCCTCCTCTCGTGCAACCAATAATAGTAGTCA